>CM055275.1:64158347-64174569 GCA_029237695.1 Conchocele bisecta
ACATAATTAAATCTAAAAAATATTTATTTGTAAGTACTTTTTTATCAAAAAAGTCATCCTCCCCCAAAAAAAATTAAAAAATTATTTGATGAAATTCCATCAAATATTGATCTTATTGCGAAAAAACGATTTTCCTATGGGAATTTAACATGGGGGAATTTAACATGGGGGCTAAAAATAGACTTTTTAAAAATATCTTTTTTTATTTGTGGACCGATTTTCAAAATCTAACTTTTGTTTTCTGAATTACATCATTTTCAAGCCATCTCGCCAGGTTTAGGAGTCAATTTCCAATTTGTTTCGTTTTTTTTATCCTTCAGGATCAAAAAACGAAAAAAATTGGAAATTGACCAAAAAACGAAAAAAATTGGAAATTGACTCCCCATGTTAAATTCCAATAGGAAAATCGTTTTTTCACAATAAAATCAACATTTTAGGGAGGGTGACTTTTTTGTTATTGATGAAAAAGTACTTACATTTAAATATGTTTTAGATTTAATGTGTTTAATAGCCATAAGTTCGTCGGCAGAAACACGTGGAACAGACAGTATTTTCGTTCTCTATACAATTTATGCTGAATCACCCTATTACACGCCCAGGTTTAATTTCCTCTTCTGACAGCGGCTATAGATGACAATACACAATTTGATCTTCGAAATGGCGTGCATTACTACATGTAGCTGCATAATTATTTGATGATTTTCATGTTCCAGATTGTGCAATATTATGTATCTTAACCATTTGAACCCGACATCCCGCTATAGCGGGGTTTGCAAACAGTGCAGATCCAGATAAACCCGCTCGTAACGCAGAATCTGCACTTGTTGTCAGTAATTTTTATATAATTATTTCAATATTTTCATATCCCATTTTTATAAATGGACTAGTCTAAAAATCATTTTATGACGGTTGGATCCGGATTAGTTGAAAAATTAACGTATCAAAATCCATAACAAGGGTTGAAAGCGTTACATTTGCATGAGGCCAAAAAAGAAAATTGTTTCTTTCCGCTAACACCTGGACGACAAAAAATAGGGTAGGCGAAACTTTTTTTTTCTCGATTATTTTTCCGTTCACGACACACTTTTTGTACTGGATATGTTAACCCTTACTACGCTGAATTAAATGTTGTCGTCTCCTGGAAATGTTTTATTTTCAATATTTCTCGACAAAAACTCCAGTGGAGACGATTCTCATGTGCTGTCAAAACCAGTTTTTTGTTAAGAATGAAAGCAAAAATTAAAAACAGCAGACGGCAATTTCCGTCAACAGCGTAGGAAGGGTTAACCCACTATGGGTTAGTGAAAATATACCGTTTTTATCAACAAAATTACCGATATGACGAAAAAAAGTGTAGGGTCGGCGGGACAAAATAGGGTGGATCGGGTTAACTTAGTGGAAACTAACAATTTTTGTTTACGCCTGTCTCATGAGGCGAGTCAATTAAATTTGGGTCCACCGTGTTTGACACCCAACGGCCTGTGTTAATCTTTTCAACCCTAAGGAACTGGAATGGACTGTGCTATGCTAATGTTCCCACCAATCCAATGGTCACAAAATGATTTTCAGATTCGTCCATTTATGAAAAGGGGGTGTTTTTGTTCTGAAGAAATATTAAAATTACTTTCAAAAAGTGCAAATCCTTACGAGCCGGCTCATCTGGATCAGCACTTTTTGCATAAACCGATATAGCGGGATTTCGGGTTCAAAGGGTTAATCTTGCCCAGATTATCAACGTTTCGGAACATCTATTGGCAACCTCAACTCAGCTCAGGCTCAGACAATCAACCTGCTGGATTTGAAGCACATTATTCAAGTATTTTTAAGTAAACAAATTGATCAACTATTTGCAAGACGGTAGCGTATCCCGAGAAATGATGTTTGACGATTTACTGTTAAATACCTTATACATTTTATTGTGTCAAACTTATCCGTCCCTAATGAAACTATTAGAGTCCGTTGACCTGGATTTTCTATGTACGATTAGCTACATTATACCATATGTTCTACTTCGCATTTTGCGTTCTTTGTCAAACGCCAGAAGTGGTGAAACTGACTGATGGCTGGAACGCAAAAAGATGGCCGAGTTGGCCACTCACGGGTACTTAATCAATATCGGCGAGAAACAGCGACGCGATAATGAAGGTTGGATGTACTTCACAATATCGCATGTTTGCCTTGTAAGACTAGTAGTGAGATTCCAATTCGCTCTTTAATTTACACTCCTGGGGGCCGTTTCACTAAACTTCGTACGACTAAAATGTTCGTAAGTGAACAATTATGATAGTCTGTAAATTTTACATTAACACTGTTTTCTTGTAAACCATTATTGGATTTACATTTATTGAGCATAGGCTGCATATGCAGCCTATGCTCACTACATGTAAATCCTTCAATTGAAATTTCCAGACGATCCAACATTTGCACTTACGAACATTTTAGTCCTACGAAGTTTAGTGAAACGGCCCCCTGTAGCCTATTTCACCAACATTGCAAAGTATACTTTTCTAGCAAAGAATACTTTGAGGAAGTAATCATTTATTTTTCCCGAAATGCATTATTTCATATAGAACTAATCACTGCATGTATTTGATGATTAAAAGTATGCAGAATTATTATACTGAATTTATTACATTATCACAGCAAAAATGGCTGTGATAATGTAATAAATTCAGTATAATAAAAATAATAAATTTATCCTTAAATTGAAAATGTCTCCCTCAAAGTATACTTTGCTAGAAAAGTATACTTTGCAATTTTGGTGAGATAGGCTACTGAACTTACACTGTACACTACCTTTTGCACTAATATTGCCAATATTTGTCAATTTATTTAAAATACTTGAATATTGCGATTTAAATCAAGCAGGTTGAATGGATGAGCCTGAGCTGTACTTAGCTGTCGAATAAGACCGGGTGTATTTGATAGTGAGACAAATAACTGCTCAAGTGCTGCCTAATGTAATTTATGACGTGCATTATAAAATTACAATGGCATGTAAAGTGTCAGGCTACAAGTATTATAAATAATAAATAATCATTTTAATGGCCGGGACTATATTGACAAATTTATTACAAAATAAACAAACAAGTGACGGACCTACCTAATTTGGTCACAGGCTCATAAAGCATGACTGGGATGGAAAATGGTTAAACAATCCTAATTATGTTTAGCCACGAAAATAGACTATTACAATCGAACCTGCCCGAACGGCCACCTCTCTACAACAACACCCTCTGTATAACAGCCGCTAGTTTATATCCCAAACGGATGATTTGCTCTGTATCTAACCCTTAGACTGCTGAGCACGAACATTGTCGTCTGCTGTTACTTTGCCTTCTTTCTCAATAAAAACATGTTTTGACAGCATTTTAGAATCATTTTCATTGAAAACATTTTCCCTACTATTCTCTATTTCTCCAGTCACAGCCACAATTTAGAAATTATTTAACCATTGTACCATCCCTGGCGCTTTATCCATATGTGAAATAGACTGTATCATTACCTCTCAAACCATCGATTTAGGATTTGAACAACAAAAAGACATACGAGCTGTGAAGTTTATAATAATAATAGCAACAACAACAACAACAACCATAATTTTAATAATAATAATACTAAAACCCTTTATTTCATTCATGTGAGAACATTATGACAACATGAGGTAAGAATACATGATATATAGCATGAGCATGACACAATGTCACTAGCGCGAGGTTTATGACATACAGGATATTCCATCGTACATTTTGAATAGCGCGAAATAATACACGAGGGTGCGTCGGCTTCCACGTAAGCAACGAGTGAGCGTAGAGAACGAGTTGCTTGCACTGACGCCGACGGACACGAGTGTATTATTTCCGCTATTCAAACATGTACGATGGAATATCCTATTTATTACACTTCTATATATGCACATTTAGTCTATTTTTGAGATTAAACACAATGAATTGTGATGTGCGCATGAATAGTTATACAATGGCGTGTTTTCCCGCGTTTTGACGTTACGTTGTGTGACGTCAAATGTGACGTCATGTAAACTTTTTGAAATCAAAATTACGCAGCTGTTTCTATGAACCAGATATATTTGACTGCATGTTTGGAATGTGTTCAATCACATTAACATTCTAGATTAGTCGAAACCCTTTACAAGTTTTCAAATAACTTTATTTTGACTGTAATAAAAAGTAAACATTTTGCTGGTTGCTATGGTAGCAATCGTGGTTTCAAGAAATCAGGCGCGCAATTACGGGTGTTCTCTTCACGGTGTATTATTTGTAAGGAGTTGATTACGGGTTTTCTCTCACAGCGAAACCCATGCAAATAACTCGCAAGAGTGTAATAAAACTATATATATCTGTGCATATAGTACAGTGGAACCTCTCTAAACCGGACACACTGGGAGGTCCCCAGGATGTCCGCTTCAGAGATGTTCCACTTTAAAACAGACAAATAAGCACTCCAAGAAATGAATGTGTGCTTTGAGAAGAGGAACACACATTAACATAATAGATAACTCTAAACGAAACCCACCATAATTAACCCTTTCAACCCTAAGGAACTGGAATGGACTGTGATATGCTCATGTTCCGACCAATCCAATGGTCACAAAATGATTTTCAGATTCGTCCATTTATGAAAAGGGGGTGTTTTTGTTCTAAGAAATATTAAAATTACTTTCAAAAAGTGCAGATCCTGATGAGACGGCTCGTTACGAGCCGGCTCATCTGGATTTGCATTTTTTGCATAAACCGCTATAACGGGATTTCGGGTTCAAAGGGTTAAGAACACACATCTTTCTGGGTGTCCGGTTTAGAGAGGTTCTACTGTATTAGATGTGATTATGTCAAAGTCAGACCACCGATACAATCACGTGAGAATCGTCTCGGAAAAATGATGATGAGGGCTCACCAACATATTTGCAGCAAATACAGTAGATTCAACTATTATTATTAAAATTACTATTGTTGTTGTTGTTATTATTATCCAAAATTACACTCAAGTATGTTTGCTGTCTCATTTAGACAGCAAAAATACTTGAGTGTAATTTTGGATAATGACAATGTCTTTTCATGATTGTAAAGCGCTTCAGATCTTTTTTTCTATACATTTGGATTTTAGTGCGCGACATATACAAGGTGCATGATCACGTGGTTACAAGAACAACAACGTCGCCCACTCCAAAGTAAGTATTATTTGATATTTTCCTTAATATGCAACGGATTTTGATGTAATACGGCGCAGCAAACGCGTCTTCATGAGCTGCATTTGGTGGTCCATAGAGTTTGGCACAGACTTATGTCGCTTTTGCGAAGAATCGATTTCCGTGTCGGAGACACGGAAATCGATTCTTCGCAAAAACGACACAAGTTTGGGCGAAAATAAAGAGACCACCAAATGCAGTTTAACAAGACGCGTTTGATGCGCCATATTACATCAAAATCCATTACGTAATAAGGACACTATAAAATAATACAATGTACGTACTTTGAATTGGTACTTTTTGTTGTTGTTAGTACCACGTGATCATACACCTTGATATAAATGCTACTGCGCAATTGTATACCGCTGACTGTGGTATAGCGATATAGTGGAACCTATTGCCTGTAATGTGAAATGCGTGCAGCTTTAATCGAGTGTGCTAGTTTATTTTTCACTTATCTCGTCCCAGTTTATGAACTTGCACATGCATTATGACTCAGCGAAATTGAAGACAGATATGTTTTTCGCAACTATATCTGAACAAAAGAGACCTATTATCTATTTAGCCAGTTAGACCCAGATCCTACACTGTTTACACTGCGCATATACTCTTCACAACTGTTCCGCTATACAGATATTATCATTTAGTAATATTTACTTTAATGATAACGACTCGCTGTGGTATCAGGCTATTTTCATATGCAAATGAGGCATGCGATTTTTAACTGTTTATACTAATTAAATGCGTCACCTGAAAACATACTATGTTGACAGATTAAAAAGTTGGATCATTGCACAAATAATAAATACAGGGAAGAAATGGTAATGTCCGTTAACATTTTAAAGAAACATGGTTATCGCCCAGTGTGTAAAATTACATCTGATGTAAAATGTATAATAATGCGTGTGCGTGGTGCGTGGTGCGTGGTGCGTGGTGCGTGTGTGCGCGCGTGTGCGTGCGCGTGCGCGTGTGCGTGTGTATGTGTGTGCGTGTGCACGTGTGTGCGTGTGTGTGCGCGCGTGTGTGTGTGTGTGTGCGTGTGCGTGTGTGGGGGGTAATGATGAATGACTGTTTATTTTTTCCAGAAAATGCATATCTACAGAATATACAAAACTATCTGTCTCTCTATATTATAACCTGGCATGTGGGACCCCAGATTTAACAGGGCAACTATTCCCGCAAAATAGGCTTATTTACAGAGATACAGTTACACATACAAATACACAACAACAACATCTATTGTATAGCCTATGTAGGTGACGGAACACCTCAAAATACTTCTCATGTTACCGCCCAGGCTCCGCCAATCTAACTGCTTTGCCAATATGTGTTCAGAAACGTTGACATATTATGGGCAAAATTAACGCAGTCGGGTGTGTACTTACGAAAAGCAGCGAGTTCGCATTAACAATGGACGGTCCGAAACATTTGCATCTTGACAACTTGACAAGATTAACGCAGTCGGTTATGTACAATAGTAGAACACTCAATAAGCCCGTTTGTCTCCTGACAGATCACGTGTATTTAATAACACTGTTTAATAATAATGGAAACATTAACGCCCATTTCTACAACTATTTATGATATAAATACGTGGCTGTGACTGGAGAATGGGACCTATGGGATTGTAACCGTGGTAACCAGCGTAATCCAGGGGCGCGTTTCACTAAACTTCATACGACTAAACTGTTCGTAAGTGTAAAATTATGATTTCACATTAACAACGTTTTCTTGTAAACAATTATTGGATTTACATTTATTGAGCATAGGCTGCATATGTAAAATATGATTTCATATTAACAACGTTTTTTTGTAAACAATCATTGGATTGACATTTATTGAGCATAGGCTGCATATGTAAAATATGATTTCATATTAACAACGTTTTCTTGTAAACAATTATTGTATTTACATTTATTGAGCATAGGCTGCATATGTAAAATATGAATTCATATTAACAACGTTTTTTTGTAAACAATTATTGGATTTACATTTATTGAGCATAGGCTGCATATGCAGCATATGCCCAATACATGTAAATCCATCGATTGAAATTGCCAGACGATCATAAATTTGCACTTACGAACAGTTTAGTCTTACGAAGTTTAGTGAGACGGCCCCAAGATCTGCATTCGCACAGTCTGCTAAGGATCTGCACTCTTCGCCATTCCATCGATACAACACTGCCATAAATGGATGGTGGGGCAATGTTTTTCGAATTGGTCATTTACTGGGATCTATGTCCGAGTCTACCACCTGTGCACCGGGAGCGAATTCGATTGGCTGATCGCGTCACCATAATTACGTATTCGTACTATGTGCTAACGTTATGCTATATAATAAAATGACGGCGTTCCAAAATGACGCTATTAATGGCGCGATAAAGCAATGATGTTTTGACGTTTAAAAGTTAAAAATTTTTAAAATTTATTTATTTTACAACGATTACAAACAAGCGCGAGAGCACTTATACAAATGCTTTCGTTGGCACAGATGAAGGCGTAAGGTCGGTCATTAATGTGGGAGGAAACCGGAGAACCCGGAGGAAACCCACTTGTCCGATCTGGCGACCACTATACCATCTCACATACTGCCCCGGCCGAGGATCGAACTCGGGGCCGCATTGGTGAGAAGTGCGCTCGTTACCGATTGGGATAACCGGACAACCAAGAAGGGTTAAACGTAATTAGAAGTATATCACTCATATATGATCCTCTGTTTATTAATCTCCTTAACTGATTTCATAAAAATAAACCCCTCAGAGCCTCATTTCTTACGAAATGAGGCTCTGAGGAGTTTATTTTTATGAAATCAGTTAATACATATGTGAATAAATCGAAACAAAAATTATGTAAGATCACCTATGCATTAAACTTGGCATACTTCATAGTAAACGAGATATTTATTATTTTCATTGATTGATTCCATAAAAAAATACTCGGCATAGCCTCGTTTCTTATGAAATCAGCAAACTCGTATAATAAATATTATATTAAATAATCATGTAAGATGCATTATTCAATTAATACGCAACTTATTCATACATAATTAGGGCAAGGGTCATGCGCACACGTCACCTATATGAGACACGCCATGTGATCGTGTACCTCGGACATTTGCGTAATTTCATAATATACGTTTACCAAAGTTACAATATTTTTTGTAAATGGAGTCAAAAGTTGACAAAATTATAGGAGTACATTATTTATGAAAAATATTGTAAATTTTGGAAACTTATTTAATGAAATTCCGCAGATGTCCGAAGGTACAAAATCGCATGGCGTGTCTCATATGTGGCTGTGAGTGGAGAAATGTGGCTTATGTGACCAGTGTAGCTCCTGATCAAATAACACACTCCTGTAGTCTGATAACAGTATATATTCCTTGTTAGAAGCACGACGTGTGATTCATTGATGCAATTACGAACATTACATATCCCGATCAGACTGCGCGGATGCGCAGGCTGATCTGGATATGTACTGGTCCACAAACCACATAAGCCCAATTCTCCGGTCACAGCCACATATTTGGCGGGGACGATCGATCGTACGGGAATTATTGTCGAGTCATGGTGACTGAAATTACGGCCAGATTTCCGAAGGTACGAAATCACATGGCGTGTGTGAAATATATATTCACAAGCCAGACAATATGGATATCATATGATAACAATGTGTAATCATGTGTCATACATGTAGTGACATATGAGACGGTATATAATATGCACATGCGTCATTTAGTGCACGTACACCTACATCCGGGCTAGACAAAGTAGGTCACGAGCATCTGCGTTGTATCATTCCAGCTACATCAGTACCCGCGATAATCTGGCTAATATTTGTATTGTTTATCTCATATTGTCCTTGAAATCAAGCAGCTTGCTTGGCAGAACCTGACCCAGTTAGTGGTTACTTAAGAATGTATGCTATATAGAGAATACCAGTAGCCTATTTCACCAACATTGCAAAGTATACTTATCTAGCAAAGTATACTTTGAGGGAGTAATCATTTATTTTTCCCGAAATGCATTATTTCATGTAGAACTAACGACTGCATATATTTGATGATTAAAAGTATGCAGAATTATTATACTGAATTTATTACATTATCACAGCCAAAATTGCTGTGATAATGTAATAAATTCAGTATAATAAAAATTAATAAATTTATGCAAAAATTTTGATGAAATCGGCTACTGGCTAGAAAGTAGTGTTTGTTTATTATAATCTCACCATATTGAAATGGCCAGCCACCTTTGGTGTATGATACATAGAGAATATCAGGCTACAGTCTTTTGATATCATGTCTATCAGGCAAGGCTAGGAAACGCGTAGGAATTCTGAGGCTTTCCGAGGAATTTCTACCGTTTCCGAGCCGAGCCTGATAAATGTTTGGCTATTCAACACATTAAATCTAAAAAATATTTAAAAGTAAGTACTTTTTTATCAATAACAAAAAAGTCACCCTCACCTAAACATTTTATTTGATGAAATTCCATCAAATATTGATTTTATTGCGAATAAGCGATTTTCCTATGGGAATTTAACATGAGGAGTCAATTTTCAAAATTTTTCGTTTTTGAAATTGAAATTTTGGAAATTGACTCCGAAACCTGGCGAGATAGCTTGAAAATGATGTAACTAAGAAAACAAAAGTTATATTTTTAAACAAATAATTTTTTTTTTTTTTTTAAATCTATTTTTAAATTTCTATTGGAAAATCGTTTTTTCGCAATAAAATCAGTATTTGATGGAATTTCATGAAATAATTTTTGTTTGGGAGGGTGACTTTTTTGGTTACAAAAATGGGGAACAGAAAGTAGATTCAGAAGGCCTGTTCTAGCTCACGTATTGTGACCGACATTATTGACCGACTTTAACGCGCACTTGCTAATTTTACTTTGGATTTTTGTAACACCTTAAATTACTTAAAAATAACTGAGGTTGGACAAACATGTTAACAAAAGTTTCTCCCCAGAAATCCATTCACTGACAGTATACAATAACACAAACAAAATCCCACCCGATGAAACCTATGGCAAATGCCAATTTTCAGCAAAATCCAAGATGGCCGCCATATATAAAGGTGTACTATTGAAATAGACATTTCTTTGGTACTAAGCAATATAAAAACATGTTTCATGTGTTATTTCCAATTATCATTAGGATACCGATATGCTGTCCAATAATATTCAGGATCTCAGATGCCAAGGTCATTCATTAAGGACAAGGTCAAATGCAAAATTCACAAAAAAAAAAGAAGCAAAATCCAGTAAATATTATATATTTGCAGCTCCTAACAACATACAATACATTTTTACCATCTTTTCACAGGTTAGTATTTCATTTAGTGTCACCTTTTAGGTCAAGGTCATATATTAGGTCAAGGTCATATATCAGGTCAAGGTCATATTATCAGGTCAAGGTCATATATTAGGTCAAGGTAGATGTCGAATATATGTCTCGAATCTAGCCGAAACTGATGCATATTTTCTATCCATAAGGAATTTTCATGTGTAATTTCCGAATATATACGTCATCTAATTCCAAAATTTATATCCCACGCCGAACTAATTTCCATAACCGTGAGGCGCAGTTAAAATAATTCTTAAGAAAACGGAAAATAAACACATTATCTTGATGAATTTATTTCAAATGCTGGAATTATAAGGAATGAATGGATATAAACTTGGAAAAGTCGCGGGAATACTGGACGAGGCCTTCAGGCCTTCGTCCAGTATTCCCGCGACTTTTCCAAGTTTATACCCCGATAAATTCCACAAAAAGTTCATTCATTCCTATATTGTAAATAAAACAATATCATAAATTCACCTAATAAAGTGTGTAATAGCACCCCGCGAATGATCAATGGATGAACAACAGTCGCTACAGGGTAATCATGTCAATTTATTCATGAAATACGTATGCATATTTATGAATTATTGCTTGTGTCACATGTATATATGTTTTATAAATTACAACCTCTGAAACTATGTGTATCTTATATTATACGACCTTACGCTAAAACACCATTATTTAGAGCTACCTTAACCCATTCACCCCTAAGTAACTGGAAAGGAGCTTGATGTGTTAAGTTTGCAACCAATCCATCAATGATTTTCAGACAAGTCCATTTTATGAAAAGAGGATGTTTTTGTTCTCTCAACAATGTGAAAATGTGTGTTATGCAATTAGAGGTGCATGTATGTACTCAGAACAACCCTCTATATCACAATGTATGATATAATTGTCGAATACAACATCGTCTAATACACAGTGACTTTATTAAAACTGGACACCCACATTCCATCTTGTAATATAGCCAAACAATCCCAGCACAACAAATATTTACACAATTCCCTAACATTTGATTGGCCCGTAGCAAGTCTCTGTCCAAAATTTATATCCCAGTAAACTCCCACGCCGAACTACTTTCTACAGGTGCGCTGTCAGTGCTGTCAATGTAAACAAATGGCTGCCGTCTGTCAGAATAAACACATTTTCTTGATGAATTTATTTCAAATGCTGGAATTCAGTATAAGGAATGAATGGCCTTTTTGTGGAATTTATCGGGGATATAAACTTGGAAAAGTCGCGGGAATACTGGACGAGGCCCAGTTGGAAAAGTCGCGGGAATACTGGACGAGGCCTTCCGGCCTCGTCCAGTATTCCGCGACTTTTCCAGTTTATATACCCGATAAATTCCACAAAAAGGCCATTAATTCCTATAATATATTTGTTTTGTCCATTCCTTGGATGGAAATTTTTCAGGTAAAATGAACATTGATGTACCACTGCAGACGTGTCAATTGACATTATTACATCTTGCGAGTTATTTGTATGGGTTTCGCTGTGATAGAAAACCCGTAATCAACTCCTTACAAATAATACACCGTGAAGAGAACACCCGTAATTGCGCGCCTGTTTTCTTGGAACCACGAGCTACTATGCCATACTAAGGAACACCCCAGCTGTCTAATGTACCTGATAAGTGCGATTTGATGTCATTCATAGAGACTTACCTATGCTAGTGTCTTTTGATATCAAGTTTATCAGGGAAGGCTAGGAAACGCGTAGGAATTCCGAGGCTTGCCGAGGAATTCCTACCGTTTCCGAGCCAAGCCTGATAAACTTGATATCAGAATACACTAGCCTGGTATTCTATTTATCAGGTAACTTTTTATGCTCGAAAATGACCACAGATGACGTCATTATCAATTGACAGAACGCGTACTTGTTTACGTTGCGTCTTTACACTGACGTCATTCGGTAACGTCTCGTGACGTCATCCGACCAATGAAACGTCAGTTTTCACTTCGTTGGAACCTGGATGTTTATATCAGGACAATGCCTGATACAACAATATGTTATCAGTCAGTACGTATTCGGTCAATACAGGGCAGGTTACCTGATAAATGATGTTATTATGTCAACGTGCTATGTGCTGTCTACTCTGCATTATATCTTGCCAACTCGCCATGCTGTCTTGTCCAAATGTTATCATGTACTGTTCACTGTATATTATATCTTGTCAACTCGCCATGCTGTCTTGTCCAAATGTTATCATGTACTGTTCACTGTATATTATATCTTGTCAACTCGCCATGTTGTCTTGTCAACATAGCATCATGTAATGTCCACTGTGCATGTTATCTTGTGCAATTGACCATGTTATCTTGCCAATTGACCATGTTATCTTGCCAATTGAGCATGTTATCTTGCCAATTGACCATGTTATCTTGCCAATTGACCATGTTATCTTGCCAATTGACCATGTTATCTTTTCGTATACGTTGCCCATGGGAACCTCTCCACTCCACCTCAAAAACGGCGCTAAACGATGGACTTCTACAAACAAACATGGATCCACCTACGAGCCGTTCTTCTCCTTTGCCTCTACCAAGTCATGAAACAACACTGCTAAACAACCCACAACAGGGCCTCATGCAGACTATCACACCAACTGTTAGGTTATATTAGCTATTTTTTATTCCGCCTTTTGCGGACGGCGTACAAGGTCATTAGAGCCAGTGCGGCCGTTAAATGCAAGCATCATCATCGTTGCCCATTATGAATTATATTTTGTCAATTCAACATGTTAGCTTGTCCGCAGCGTGACATGGGTTGTCCACTTTCCGTTATATTGTGCCATTTCAACATTTTATAACGTCCACATATTAGTATGTGTTGTCCACTGTGCGTTACATTTTGTCCAGTCGTCATACTATCTTGTCAAGATATTGGCATGTGTTGACCACCGTGCATTATATCGTATCCAGTCATCATGTTGTATTGTCCATATATTATGATGTGCTGTCCACTGTACATTATATATTGCCCAATCGTCATGTCGTCTTGTCCAGACGTCATGTCATCTTGTCCAATTATGATTTCATCTTGTCCAGACGTAATGTCATCTGTTCCATTCGTCATGTCATCTTGTCCAGACGTAATGTCAGCTTGTCCAATCGTCATGTCATGCTTGCCGTAATGTATCTGTCAAATCGTCATGCATGTCCAGTGGGGCATGTCATCTTGTCCATCGTTATGTCCTCTTCCAGACGTGTCATGTCATCGTCATGCCATGTCCAGACGGATGTCCAATCTTGTCCAATGTTATGCCATCTTGTCAATCGTATGTCTGTCCAGACGTAATGTCATCTGGACAAATCGTCATGCCATCTTGTCCAGACGGCATGTCATCTTGTCCAATCGTCATGCCATCTTGTACAATCGTCATGTCATCATGTCCATACGTAATGTCATATTTTCCTATCGTCATGCCATCAGGTCCAATCGTCATGCCATCTTGTCCAGACGTCATGTCATGTTTTCCAATCGTCATTTCATCTTGTCCAGCCGGCATGTCATCTTTTCCAATCGTCATACCATCTGGTCCAATCGCCTTGCCACCTTGTCCAGACGTCATGCCATCTTGTCCAATCGTCATGCCATCTTGTCCAGACGTCATGACATCTTGTCCAATCGTCATGCCATCTTGTCCAATCGTCATGCCATCTGGTCCAATCGTCATGCCATCTTGTCCAGACGTCATGTCATGTTGTCCAATCGTCATTTCATCTTGTCCAGCCGGCATGTCATCTTTTCCAATCGTCATACCTTCTGGTCCAATTGCCTTGCCACCTTGTCCAGACGTCATGTCATCTTGTCCAATCGTCATGTCATCTTGTCCAGACGGCATTTCATCTTTTCCAATCGTCATGTTATCTGGTCCAATCGTCATGCCATCTTGTCCAGACGTCATGTCATCTTGTCCAATCGTCATGCCATCTGGTCCAATCGTCATGCCATCTTGTCCAGACGTCATGTCATCTTGTCCAATCGGCATGTCATCTTGTCCAGACGTCATGTCATCTTGTCCAATCGTCATGCCATCTTGTCCTGACGGCATGTCATCTTTTCCAATCGTCATGCCATCTGGTCCAATCGTCATGTCATCTTGTCAAATCGGCATGCCATCTTGTCCAGACGACATGTCATCTTATCCAATCGTCATGCCATCTTGTACAATCGTCATGTCATCTTGTCCAGACGTAATGTCATATTGTCCAATCGTCATGCCATCTTGTCCAGACGGCATGACATATTTTCCAATCGTCATGCCATCTGGTCCAATCGTCATGCCACCTTGTCCAGACGTCATGTCATCTTGTCCAATCGTCATGTCATCTTGTCCAGACGGCATGTCATCTTTTCCAATCGTCATGTCATCTGGTCCAATCGTCATGCCATCTTGTCCAGACGTCATGTCAACTTGTCCAATCGTCATGCCATCTGGTCCAATCGTCATGCCATCTTGTCCAGACGGCATGCCATCTTGTCCAATCGTCATGTCATCTTGTCCAATCGTCATGTCATATTGTTCAATCGTCATGTCATCTTGTCCAGACGTAATGTCATCTTGTCCAGACGTCATGCCATCTTGTCCAATCGTCATGCCATCTTGTCCAATCGTCATGGCATCTTGTCCAGACGGCATGTCATCTGGTCCAATCGTCATTTCATCTTGTCCAGACGGCATGTCATCTTGTCCAATCGTCATGCCATCTTGTCCAATCGTCATGCCAGCTTGTACAGACGTAATGTCATCTTGTCCAGACGTCATGTCATGTTGTCCAATCGTCATGTCATCTTGCCCACATTTTGACATGCGATGTACACTCTGCATTATGTTCTGTCGTTCACCATACTGTGTTGTCCACATCTTATCATGCAATACTGGACGAAGGCCGGAAGGCCTCATCCAGTATTCCCGCGACTTTCCAAGTTGATATCCCCGATAAATTCAACAAAAAGGCCATTCATTCCTTATAATTCCAGCATTCGAAATAAATTCATCAAGAAAATGTGTTTATTTTCCGTTATCTTAAGAATTATTTTAACTGCGCCTGACGGTTACGGAAAGTAGTTCGGCGTGGGAGTTTACTGGGATATACATTTTTGACAGAGACTTGCTACGGGCCAATCAAATGTTAGGGAATTATGTAAATATTTTTGTGCTGGAATTGTCCACATCGTATCTGGATGTACTCTGTGTAATATATTGAGTCAATTTATGATCGTATCCTGTCCACATCTCAAGATAGGGTAAATGTTTGTGCTGTGTTATTGTCCTTCCATATCATACTATCAGTGCATAGTCTCATCTTGTCGACATTACGTGATGTGCTGAGTTAACAATGAGTTTAGTTCCTCTTTCATAACTCGTGCATCATCCAGAATGCAGTGTTATACGAATGAAGAAACAATTTTGAAATAAAGACTGACTACCATAAATCGGCAACAACATGGATGATATTTTGCGAAAACTGGGCCTGGCAAGGTATATTCCAAACTTTCATGCGGAAAAGATTACGCCGGATATAGTTGGGAAATTATCAATATATGACATGAATTGCTTGGGTGTTGTGAATAGGACGGATATAGAGAATGCCAGGCTAGTGTCTTTTGATATCAAGTTTATCAGGCAAGGCTAGGAAACGCGTAGGAATTCCTCAGC
>CM055275.1:64175069-64218144 GCA_029237695.1 Conchocele bisecta
TTTGACATTTTCCGTAATATGCAACGGATTGTGATGAAATATGGCGCAGCAAACGCGTCTTCATGAGCTGCATTTGGTGGTCCAGGGAGTTTGGCACAGACTTATGTCGTTTTTGCGAAGAATCGTTTTCCGTGTCGGAGACACGGAAATCGATTCTTCGCAAAAAAGACAGAAGTTTGGGCGAAAATACAGAGACCACCAAATGCAGCTTAACAAGACGCGTTTGATGCGCCATATTTCATCAAAATCCGTTACGTAATAAGGACACGATAAAATAATACGTACTTTGAATCAGATGGATTCTGGAAATTTCAGTACTTGTTGTTGTTGTTAATACCACGTGATCATACACATTGAACAATATTTATATAAGTAATACGAGAAATACGATACAAATCTATAAGGCTATGCCATTATTTTTCTCTGTTAAGCGTCCACACAGATGGCCAAAACCTACCTACGTATCCGGTAACAACAAACAAGGTAATGGAAATAAAACGAATGCACATTTATATTAAACACTTCCTCTTTGGTTGAGGAAGTTGTTAGCATAAATTTTAATTTCCGCCACTAAAGAAATAAGAAGAAACGTGACACATGTGTGGCTCTGGTTGGAAAACCGGTGGGGGTATGAGATTGTTGACTACTGTCTGTTCCAGGTTTTGCTGCCGACAAACTGTTGGCTATTAAACACATTAAATCACAAAACTAATTAAAAGTAAGTACTTTTTCATCAATAACAAAAAAGTCACCCTCCCCAAAAAAGATTATTTCATGAAATTCCATCAAATATTGATTTTATTGCGAAAAAACGATTTTCCTATGGGAATTTAACATGGGGAGTCAATTTCCAATTTTTTTCGTTTTTTGATCCTGAAGGATCAAAAACGAAAAGATTTGGAAATTGACTCCGAAACCTGGCGAGCGTATGTTTTAAAGGTACAAAGTCTCGGATATACCATGAAAAGGGATGACACAAGTATTTTAATTGTAATTTAATTGCTGTTTTATAGTGTTGTTTTTTAACCGATTTAGTGTAAAATTATGATAGTCCTTCAATTCCATTAAGAATATTTTCTTGTAAACAATTCTTGGATTTACATTTATTGAGCATAGGCTGCATATGCTCAACAAATGTAAATTCATCAATTGAAATTTCTAGACGATCCTAAATTTGCACTTACGAACATTTTATTCGTTTAGGGAAAAAGGAAATTGCAACAAATGTAGGTCCTGATCATCTTACACCGTCTCACATTATGCGTATGATCTAATAGATTTGCTGATTATAGCAAAGGACATTTAACTACTCACAAGCGAAAAGCGTAGGCGGCCAGGCGCTGATACAGGGGGTGGGGGTCCAGGGGGTCCGGACCCCCCCCCCCCTGCTCCCGGCAAAAAAAATAATCTACAATACTCGAATAGTTGGATGACTTTTTTCGTGGTCTAGGTGTCAGGAAATCGCATTTGCGGCGATCTGGCATTTAACAATGTCCTGGGGGGGGGGGGGGGGCCAGACCCCCCGACTCATACAGTCAGCATTTTTAGAATCCCATCCTTTCCTTCACATCCGTTATCTGAAGGGGAGCCATATGGGATCTTGTTCATTGATTGTGCTGTGTCAGTCAGAGTATTCCCTGAGCAGACGGCATAGTTATGATTGGGCTGGTCAGAGTGCACTTTGACAACAAAACATGATTGTACTGCTGAGTCATACATAGTTATTTTCTATTATTGCAGAGTGACAAACAGAGTACACCCTGATCAGACTATACACACGCGTTTAGGCTGGTCTGGATCGCTTACTCTGGTTGTAGACAATGTATGGTTCAGTCAATATAGTATATATCTCGGCATAGTAAGGGCCAAGGCAGTATACTGGGATGACTCTACATTATTGATGAGTGGCAGGAGTATACCCTGATCAGATTAAACATTCGTGTGTAGGCTGGTCTGGGTCTACACTGGTTGTGAATCATGTATGGTTCAGTCATCCACTACTTCTTTTGTCATGTCACATAATACTAAGGTAATCTAAGTTTTTGATAAGTTGGTACTTAGTGACAGAGTATACCCAGATCAGACTATACATTTGTGTCTAAGCTGGTCTCGGTCTACACTGGTTGTGAATCATGTATGGTTCATTCATCCACTACTTCTGTCATGTCACATCATACTTTAATAAACCTGGCTGATGTTCCGTTTTGGTGAGCAACAAACAGAGTATACCCATATCAGATTATACATTCGTGTGTAAGCTGGCCTCGGTCTACACTGGTTGTAAATCATGTATGGTTCATTCATCCACTACTTGCTCTGTCATATCACGTCATACTAAGATAAAGCTTGCCTGATGTTCCGTTTTAAGGAGTAACGAACAGAGTATACCCATATCAGATTATACATTTGTGTCTAAGCTGATCTCGGTCTACACTGGTTGTAAATCATGTATGGTTCAATCATCCACTACTTATTCTATCACGTCACGCCAGACTAAAATAACACTTGGCTAATGTTCAGTTTTAATGAGTAACAAACAGAGTATACCCAGATCAGATATACACTCGTGTCTACGCTGGTCTCGCTCTACACTGGTTGTAAGTCATGTATGATTCATTCATCCACTACTTGTTCTGTCATGTCACACCACACTCAAATAAACTTGGTTGATGTTCCGTTTTAAGGGGAAACAAGCAGAGTATACCCAGATCAGATTATACATTTGTGTCTAAGCTGCTCTCGGTCTACACTGGTTGTAAATCATGTAAGGTTCATTCATCCACTACTTGTTCTGTCATGTCACACCATACTCTAATAAACATGCATGCTATTCCTTCTTAAGAAGTAACAAGCAGAGTATACCCATATCAGATTATACATTTGTGTCTAAGGCTGGTCTCGGTCTACACTGGTTGTAAATCATGTATGGTAAATCATATTCATCCACTACTGTTCTGTCATGTTCATGTCATGTCATACTAGATTAAAACTTGGCTGTGTTCCCTTTTAAGAGTAACAAGCAGTGTATACCCAGATCAGATTATACATTCGTGTCTAAAACTGGTCTCGGTCTATCACTGGTTGTATTCATATATATTCATGTCATCACAACATTGGCAGATGTTGCTTTTTTCTGGAGTAACGCATAGAGCACAGAGTTTACACTGATTAGACTATACATTTGTGTGTAGAATTGTCTGTGCCTGTAGGTGATGTACGATTCAATCATACTTTTACAATTTCAAGCTGTACTCAGATGATTCAAGTCTATTACGTTTGATAAACCGAGTATCCTCCTGCTCAGCATATACTTCGATGTAGGCTGGTCTGTGCCTACGTTGGTTATATTCTGAGCGGTTATTAAAATCAGTCGATATGGTTTCGCACATCACGTCATCGTAACGTACAAGAACCTGATCCGACATTATCACATAGTAACTAATGCAGTATACACTGATCAGAATATACGTTCGTGTGCAGGCTGGTTTGGATATACATTGGTTGTAGAACTGTGCTGTTCACTCATCCAGTTGATACATTCTACCTTGGCAGGGTAAACTTATTTATAATAAGGAGGATTCTACATGTTTGCGTAGTGGAAAACTGAGTAAACCCTGATCATACTGTATAGTTGTGCCTAGGCTGGTCCAGATCTGCTCGGGTTGTACATTATGTAATGGTCACTCATGTAATCGATATCCTACCGTGTCACTTCATACTCTCGAGTTGCATGTAAGTTTATTTTTATAGCGGAATGTGAATCTTGTTCATAATACTGTGAAGAAAACATTATGTCACTGGATTAAATGCATGAACCGTTTGGCTAGACATGCGATCTGATCGGGATCTACAGTGTTCGTTAAATGATTTGTAACTGACACACGATACTTTGCAGTAGATATTTGATATGAGAATAGTTCACTGAACTATCCATCCCGCCACAAAAACCTGAACACCGTTTTGCATCATATGTTAGGAAGATGTATTTGTATGTTGCATGTACGTGTTCCTACCAGCTTCAATATGATCTTGTTGTTTTTCTACTATTCCTTTTGCTTTTTACTCGCTCTACATTCTTTCTCTCAGTCACACGTCCTTGCTGTTTGAATGTCACTATTATAGGTACATGCACTATGTTGAGAAGATTTGTGAACATACATGTTATCTGGTGTTGTTGGGTGAGGTTGTCATTGTTGATACCTATGGCAGCTCTTCACCTCGCTGATTTAATTAATAAGCCGAATGGGTAATGATTTAACTTCCTGGAGGGCTGCTATAGGTAATTTTAATTGTAGCACACAGCCGATATTGCTTGCGTTTACAATATATACTAACATTTTATATAATACTGAATGTGTTAGCTGATATAGGTAATTGTTTGACCAATATATTTAAATGTAGAGGATCCGGATTACTATTTCACCTCAAACATTTTTCTAGCAATAATATCTTTGATTTTGCTACTGCTGGCTGGTGATGTTGAAAGAAATCCAGGGCCTGAAAAATGAGATTGGATCTTTTTCAATTTTACATTTAAAATATTAGAAGTATTCGCAATAAGGTCAGTTATATCGAGGACACTTTTTACAGAGTTCGATATTCTATGTTTTACAGAAACGCACTTAACATGCGCTATAGAAAACGAGCAGTTTACTAATGAATGGATATGGCTTACCATTCCGAAAGAAAGGACAAATCGCCACATTCTGTGTATATTAGTATATCGCAGACCACTTATTAGCAGAAAGAATGCAACATTTAGAAATATTTTGGGATGAAACCATCTGGATTCAAGTTAAGACACACCGTAAAAACGTTCTTGATTGGCACGATTTACCGACCCCCGTCGTCAAATATCGAATTTTGGGAATTACTTAATCGTAATCTAGAACTGGTATCATATAACAAATAATATCATTATTGTTGGCGATGTAAATAGAAGATCAATTAAATGTACAAAACCACAAGTTAAAAGACGTAATGATTATGAATTCATTGAGAAACATAATTACATCCGCAACTCGGGAAACAGCTACTACTTCAACCTTACTGGATCCAATTATTGTTAACCAAGATCAGATCATTCTCAAAAGCGATGTATTATCTGTTTCGCCAAACATAAGTGATCATAAGGCTACATGTGTCATCATACCAGCTGAAAGTTCATATAATAATTCATATAAACGAACTGTATGGAACTATAAAAGAGCAGACTTTGCTAAATTTAACGAGCTGATGCTTAATATTGATTGGACAAATTTAAATAATGGTAGTGTAGATGATGCATCAATAATATTTACATCTAAGTTCATTGAGCTAGCTAAGCAATGCATTCCATGCAGTCAAGTTACAGTGCGGCCTAACGATAAACCATGGTATGATTCCGAAATTCGCCAAACAAGCAAGCTAAGGGACAAGTTACGAAATAAAGCAATACAATTTGGACGGGTAGACGATTGGAATAGATACAAACAACTCGGAATAAAGTTAATAATATGAAAAAAACATGCAAGAAGCATTTTATAATGACATAGAGTTTAATCTAACAGAATCATTTTCGAATAACAAAAGATATTTCTGGAAGCTAGTCCGACACTTTGTGAAAGACAGCAAGTCAAGTGGTACTATTCCTCCATTAAAAACCAATGACGGCAACAGCGAAAAAATATATTTGTCTGATGCCGAAAAAGCAAACTGTCTTAACAACTTCTTCGTTTCAATATCAACTGTTGATGATAATAACTCTGCTTTGCCACCGTTTGAATCAAAAACTAATCAAGTTATTGATACGATTAATATAAATGAATCTGAGGTTAGAGATATAATACGAATTTTGCAAACTAATAAAGCTTGTGGATACGATCTAATTAGTCATAGAATGTTAAAAGGAACTATTACATCTGTCTCAAACCTCTGGCGATCCTCTTTAATAGATCTGTTAATGAATATCAATTTCCAATGGCGTGGAAATTAGCAAGTGTAATTCCTCTATTTAAAAAGGGGTGTCCACAGACGCCTTCGAATTATCGCCGATATCGTTATTAAGCTGTCTAGGTAAGGTAATGGAGAGATAATGTTTAAACATATTTATAATCACTTGCACTCACAACAATTGATTTACAACAGGCAATCTGGTTTTTTACCAGGCCACTCAACGGTATATCAACTTATAGACATTCACCATCAAATATGTCAGGCATTTGATGAACGACAATCTACATGTATATGTTTTGTGATATTTCTAAAGCCTTTGATAGAGTATGGCATAAGGGATTAATATTTAAGCTAAGGCAAAATGGATTAAATGGTTGTATTTTACACTGGATCGAAAACTACTTGTCGAACAGGAAACAGTCCGTATCAATACGGGCCACAACCTCAGATACCAAATTAGTGACTGCTGGTGTACCACAAGGTTCGGTACTCGGCCCATTACTATTTCTAATATATGTCAACGACATAACTGACCATCTATTAAGTATTGTTCGATTATTTGCTGACGACAGCTCTCTGTCCTTTTCTTCAACAAATGTTGATGATCTAGAAGGCATAATAAATCATGACCTGCTAATGATTTTCTGATTGGGCTAAACAATGGTTGGTTAGTTTCAATCCGAACAAGACTGAAGCGATGCTTCTAACATTAAGACAACTTGATCGACCCTTAAACTTAATCTTTCAGAACACGTCCATAACCTTTGTTGACGATCATAAGCATCTTGGTTTAACATTGAGCAATAACGGAAAATGGCATACACACATACAACATATAATTAATTCGACTACGAGAGTATGGGAATAATGCGTAACCTAAAATTTAAGATAAGCAGACAGTCTTTAAATCAAATATATATATCTTACATGAGACCTATACTAGAATATGCTTCATCTGTTCTGGGATGGGTGTACAGAATATGAAAAGGATTCGTTGGAAAAAATTCAGAATGAAGCCGCGAGAATAGTAACAGGATTAACACGGTCAGTATCACTCGACAACTTAAGGCAAGAAGTTGGATGGCAACTTCTATCTGTTCGACGTAGTCTTCAAAAGCTTTCGATCATGTACAAAGCCAACAATAATCAAGTACCTAGTTATATTTCGAACCTGATTCCACCCACTGTTAATAATATATCTCGTTACAATCTTAGAAATCAATTTGATTTAAATGTCCCCACTACACGACTGGAAGTATTACAAACAATCGTTTATACCATCTTCGGTACAACTCTGGAATGAAACGGACCCGTTGCTGAGAAAAATAGATAGTCTTAGACACTTCAAAACATCGTGCGCCCAACAACTATATACTCAATATAATATACCACCATACTATTTAGAAGGAGATCGATTGTTTTCAGTTATGCATGCAAGAATTCGAAATAAATGTAGCAGTCTTAATTGTGATCTTTGCAATAACCATATCAGAGAAACTCCCTACTGCGAATGTAGTGAAGTTGTAGAGGATGCTGAACATTACTTATTTGAATGTATTAAATATCATGCGCAACGTCTAATTTTATGCCAGTCACTGCGACAATTTTATCCCTGAACGCACATATACTTTTGCATGGCATACCTGAAGAAAGTAATGAGTGCAATACTGTTATTTTTAAAGCTGTACAAGATTATATTAAAGCTACGAAAAGATTTCAGTAACACACTTGGTGGATGCATGAGACGCAAGCTCTATCGGATGCTTTCCATTTGCCAACATCATCCGGTACCACCTGATAACAACGAACACTGAAATCAACTGCACTGCACATCTATCTATGCATTAGGTTATATATTATATGTACATTGTGACACATAACTCTTTCACTCTTTCACTCTTTCTCCCAATCTCCTCTCTCACTTTCTTTACTCTCTCTTTTTATATCCGATTTTTCTTTTCGTACATTGTGCAAATATATATATATATACCGCAAGATTATTGGTATGTACCCATGTACATACCTGTATACTTATCGCCATTGCTGTTAAATTGATGTATTGTTGAAATACTTGGGTAAGGGCTGTAATTAATGTTGTGAGAACTTGTAGCCCAAGCCCATTGTACTTATATGCAATAAACTATGTTTAAACTAAACTAAACCCCCCGACTTTACAATGTGCATCGCGCTTCGCGCTCCCAGAGGTCGGCTACACCGATTTGTTCGACTAAAATGTTCGTAAGTGCAAAATTATGATAGTCTATACATTTCACATTAAGAATGTTTTCTTGTAAACAATTATTGGATTTACATTTATTGAGCATAGGCTGCATATGCAGCCTATGCTCAATAAATGTAAATTCATCAATTGAATTTCCAGACGATCCTAAATTTGCACTTACGAACATTTTATTCGTACGAAGTTTAGGGAAACAGGGGCCCGTTTCACTAAACTTCGTACGATAAAAATGTTCATACGAAAATTTCTAGAAATTAAGTTCAGACATTAACGTGCTACATTAATGCAGCCATTTTTTATTCTACTTGTCGGGGTCATTCACTTGAACCAATCCACCAAATATGTCCCAAATTCGGCTGCTAATGCGAACTTTGTTGTACATTTTAGTTTTGCACTTACGAACTTCTTAGTCGTACGAAGTTTAGTGAAACGGGCCCCTGGTCACAGAGACCAACAATCTCTTTTTTTCTAGTAACCTACAGCATTGCCTGCTTTAATCTGGCTCATGTAATCAACATTTCTGAATATCTATTGACAATGTCCACTGGCAACCAAGCATTTTGATTGGCTGAGCCTGAGCTGTAGCACAGCGTTACTCTTGCCCATGTAATCCACTTTTCTGAACATCTATTGGCACAGCTCAGACTCAGCCAATCAAGCTGCTTGATTTCAAACACAGTTTTTAATATTGGCAATATTAGCGCAGGCGGTGGTGTATGCCGGTATCGATCAGTTAATTTGAATTGATCCCGATATTGTAATATATAGGCCAGAATCCGGAATTACCTCCCTTCTCGCGACGTATTGCGCCGATATTGATTTTGAAAATCGTCCATATCTTCCGAAAATGGCGTCGAAAGTTGGACAGAACCCTCAGAGCTAATGCGGAATCGTATTCCGGAGGAGGTGTGGAATTCCTGTCACTGTTCGATGTCGTTTATGGAAAATATTGCATTTTCCAGAAAGGAATATCGGAGAAAAAAGGCGATAAGGAATGTATTACCGGAGATGGGCGCCATATCGATTTAATACGAGTTGAATGGACGCGCTATAGAACCGGAATAATCTTGAACGCACATGTAAAACGGCAGGATAATCCATAAGTGTATTATAAAATAAGTGTATCATAATTTGACAAAACCGGGTTTAGTAATATTTGTGATCAGTGTTGACCAACCGACACAATTATTGGATTTACATTTATTGAGCATAGGCTGCATATGCAGCCTATGCTCAATAAATGTAAATCCATCAATTGAAATTTCCAGATGATCCCAAATTTGCACTTACGAACATTTTAGTCGTACGAAGTTTAATGAAACGGGCCCCAGGTATCTATATTCATATGCGCACCTGCGAAAACTGCAATGTCATGGTAATCAGTATATATATCCGGTATCTGTATTCATACGCGCATCTGCCATGCTGATGTAGGCTGCAATGCCACATTTCTTACCGCATACAGTCTAAACAAATGTTACCACGCTTGGTAATAAATAAAATCGGGATACAGGTACCACTTTTCGTCATGGCGCATCATTATGATTTCTTCATGTTAAATTCACTTATGCATACATCATGTAATCATTGCAATATGTATTGTATATTTATATATGTACATGTAATTGCACTTCTTAAGAAGGCCTCGGGGAAGATTGGTTCCGACCAACCGAGTCACCCTCTATAAATAAAGAATATCTATCTATCATGTATCTATGTGAATATGACAGAAATGTATGTCTCATAGTGTACAATGTAGTGTGCAATGTCCATATTTTACACCACTCGATGAACAAATATGTCATATTCGTTACACAAATATGAATATCTTCAATCTATTCAGTTTTCAAAAAAAGGTTCAGCTCCCGTTTGCCAGACGAAAGCCTATGCAACGGGGGCCCGTTTCACTAAACTTCGTACGACTAAAATGTTCGTAAGTGCAAAATTATGATAGTCTGTAAATTTCACATTAACAATGTTTTCTTGTAAAACATTATTGGATTTACATTTATTGAGCATAGGCTGCTTATGCAGCCTATGCTCAATAAATGTAAATCCATCAATTCAAATTTACAGACGATCCTAAATTTACACTTACGAACATTTTAGTCGTACGACGTTTAGTGAAATGCACCCCGGATGTCGGTCAAAGTACGTTGATCCCAGATTTTGGTACAGATAGGGTATTCTATTCAATTATATATAGCAACACTATTTGACTTGCATATACACATTGAACAGAACAGAGAATGTGTATTCGGTTACAGGAACAGCTTGACAATGTAAGCACCTAGCCAGCGCGGAAATATGCAAATTGACATTCATATAAAATACACACACTGTCACGTGTTCAATCAATTGTTTTATTATTTTCCTCGTAAAACTGTAACTGTTGTGATAAATGCGTAACGAATAAATTTATTATTTGTATATTACTTTATTTATTAGTCTATTGGAGGCAAAGTTGTTTACGAGACTAATAGTAACTGGTATGATATTGTATTGCAATTCAAACTGTGCGAAGCGTGCGTGGTCCGAAACGTTTCGCTCCATTAAAGGTATATGCCCGCTCAGTAGGCACGAACTGTTCTTTATATCAGAGACATCATCTGAGACATTTTCTGGCAAAACCAAAAAAAATAACCATTCACCATTACCCCACGTATTGATTGGCATTATTATACATTTTATATCAGACTTAACTTTCCACACTGATATCAGGGGCGATAACCGTGTTTCCTTAAAATGTTAACGGACATTGCTATGTATACTCTGTATTTGTGTTTTGATGTGCAATTATCATACTTTATAATCTGTCGAAAATATTATTTTTTCAGGTGACGCATTTAATTAGTGTAAAGAACAAAAAAAATACCATGCCTTATTTTGCATATGAAATAGCCTGATACCACCGCTAGTCACTATCAGTAAAATAAATATTACTAAATGATTACATCTGTATAGCGGGCACTTGTAATTTTTAGAACTGGTAGAATAGCGACGCAACTATGCACTTATTTAATTCCTAAAAAGAACATTGTGTGCCTACTCAGTGAACATGCACTTTTAACGCAGGCAGGTGTGTATTTAGTGTTATCAAACCTTTAGAATATTTACTGCGCACGTATCCGATCAACTTTGGCACCTTCACCATGTTCACCTGACTGCATTAACCAACAAAATTATTGCAAAGTCACTGTACAACTTAGGCATTCATAATCACCTGGGGGTTATCTGACAAAACCGGGCTTGTTGTATTCTCGACCAGTGTAGTCCATGATCAGACTGCGCGACCGCGCAGTCTGATCAGGGTCTACACTGTTCGTTCTTGTGTTATTAAGAGTACTGTAAGACATACATTGTAAATACGGTGAAACTACACCAGGAAGAAGGAAAGAGCAATTTGTTTATATCTTAAATTGTTAAAAATGAATTAAGACCGTTATTGTCATGGCTAGCGCAAGTATGTAGCACGGCTCCAGATAATCAGCGTATAATTTATGTCTGTTTTTCTTATCACATTTGTCCACGCATGTTGTGATCGCAAGTCATAATATAATCGTCTTGTCAAGGATTACACTATGGCCTGACGAGACTAAAGAATTAATAATTAGCAAATTGTTCGAGGATAAATATAATACATATTGTGAATTTAAGCGTCAACTGCCGAGCTTATCTGAGTTTCAAGCCTAATAGTTAAATTACGCCGGCATTCAAAGCGACGCTTTAAGTACCATATTATTTGTTGTAAGTTAATAAACTGGATTACTTTTTTTGCGCGGACGCTTTATATGGAGACCAGCGTACAGTATATTTGTGTTAAAGGTACATGCCCACTCATTAGACACAAACTGTTTTTTTATAGGAATTAAATAAACGCATTAGTGTGTCACTATTCCCCCAGTTCTAAAAAATTACGAGTGCCCGCTATACAGATATAATCATTTAGTAATATTTATTTTACTGATAGTGACGCGCGGTGGTATCCGGCTATTTTCCTATGGAAATGAGGCATGGTATTTTTTAATTATGTATACTAATTAAATGCGTCACATGAAAACATAACATTTTTGACATATTATAAAGTATGATCATTGCACATCAAACAATAAATACAGGAAATAAATAGTAATGTCCGTTAACATTTTAAGATAAAACAGTTATCGCCCCTGCTGTCAGTGTGGAAATGTACGTCTGATATAAAATGTATAATAATGCCAATCAATACGTGGGGTAATGGTGAATTAATGTTTATTCTGCCAGTAAATGTCTCAGATGATGTCTGTGATATAAAGAACATTTTGTGCCTACTGAGTGGGCATGTACCTTTAACGTGCATACAATCTAACATACGGTATTTGACATGACATGTACGGAGCCCCGCAGGGGACATGGACTTTTTTTATTAATTACGATTCGATTAATTCGTTCCCTCAATAACAATTCGTTCGTCCCGAATTAACAATTCGTTCCCAGATACAGCAATTCGTTCCCTCATTTTGATTCGTTCCCTCGAATTACAATTCGTTCCCAAGATATTAGCAATTCGTTCCCAATCATGTTCAATTGACATTCGTTCCACGATATACCGCAACTATTCTTTCCCTCGATTTAACAATTCGTTCCCTCGATTTAACAATTCGTTCCCACGAAATGACAATTCGTTCCTCAATTTAACAATTCATTCCCTCGAATTAATAATTCGTTCCCAACATAATAACAATTCGTTCCCACGAATTATAACAATTCTTCCCAGAATTAACAAATTCTTTCCCGTGGGAACAAATTGTTATTTCGTGGGAACGAATTGTTAAATTGAAGGAACGAATTGTTAATTCGTGGGATCAAATTGTTAAATTGTGGGAAAGAATTGTTATTTCATTTGAACGAATTAATAAAAAAAAATTATACGTCCCCTGCGGGGCTCCGTAAGCATGACACTTGTTCTAAATGTAACATTTTGATTTTTCGATTGTTTCTAGAATATGACAAAGGAAATTGACCTCCATCATGATATAACATCAGTTATGTTATGTTAACAAATAGGTTAGATAATACGGAGCCCTGCATTGGGCGTAGAATTATTTGTTTTATTAATTCGTTCCCACGCAATAGAAATTCGTTCACTGACTTAATTTAACAATTCGTTCCAACGAATTAACAATTCCTTCCCTCAATTTAATAATTCGTTCCTACGAAATAACATTTCGTTCCCACGGGAACGAATTGCTAATTCGTGGGAACGAATTGTTATATCGTGGGAACGAATTGTTAATTCGAGGGAACGAATTGTTAAATTGAGGAAAGAATTGTAATTTCGTAGGAACGAATTAATAAAAACAATCCATGTCCTCTGCGGGGCTCAGTAGATATCCAAGTCCGATAAAAACAATACTTCTATTACATATCCAAGGTGCATTATCACGTGGTTACAACAACAACAACATCGCCCACTCCAAAGTAGTATTATTTGATAGTTTCCTTAATATACAACGGATTTTGATGCAAATATGGTGCAGCAAACGCGTCTTCATGAGCTGCATTTGGTGGTCTATGGAGTTTGGCACAGACATATGTCGTTTTTGCGAAGAATCGACAGACGTTTGGGCGAAAATACAGAGACCACCAAAAGCAGCTTAACAAGACGCGTTTTATGCGCCATATTTCATCAAAATCCGTTACGTAATAAGGACACTATACAATAATACGTACTTTGAATCGGTACTTGTTGTTGTTGTTAGTACCACGTGATCAAACACCTTGATCTCGCACTGGAAATGTCCTGAAATTTGCCTGGACATGTTGTTAAGATTTGTTTACCGAACGCGGTTTTGAAGGCATTGTGTCTATGTAACCCTAAATTCGGGTTATGTGTCTCAGATGATATCTCAGATATTCAATATATGATTTTAGTAGGTATGGACTGCATATGGCATATATCAACAAAATGTCCCAGTTTATTCAATCAAATTCCACACAGTTTGTGTCTGATTCATGTTGTCTGGCTAGCGCTATCGACTACGAACGCGCTTCTCACCAATGCGGCCCAGTCTCTCGCGCTTGTTTATAGTCGTTGTACATTAACCCTTTGAACCCGAAAGCCCGATATATCGGTTTATGCAAACAGTGCAGATCCAGATGAGCCGGCTCGTAACGAGCCGTCTCATCAGGATCTGCACTGTTTGAAGTGATTTTCATATTTTTGAGAAAAACAAAATACACGGAAATCGATTCTTCGCAAAAACAGAAGTTTGGGCGAAAATACAGAGACCACCAAATCCAGCTTAACAAGACGCGTTTGATGCGCCATATTTCATAACAATCCGTTACGGACAATATTATAAGTTATTGTGATTCTACACAGGCTATATGGTGTAATATTGCCCGTCTGTAGGTATGTTCACCCGAGGCGATAGCCGAGGGTGAAACATACCTTCAGACGGGCAATAATTACACCATATAGCCTGTGTAGAATCACAATACGTATTTGTCATACCGCAGATCCTGTATTTGGCCGTATAAACATATCTCTTCTTTTGATCTTTGCGTTTTTTCAGGAAGAAAAAATAATCCGAGATTCGATTTTCTACCGTCAGTCTTAATATAAAGGCGTAAATGAACATTTTGTTTTTTATTAAACGAAAACAAACTAAATATGGAGTAAGAAATCCATCGAAAACGACTTTATGACAGTTTTTGTATATCGTGTAATTTAATTGATATTCCACTGCTCTATCGATCTGCTCTCCCTTTGGCGCCTCTAGAAGAATGCGACTGGTTCCCAAATATTCGCTGTCATTGCTACGCCGCCGCGCTTCGTGCGTGGAACCCATAGTTTATGACATAGCCGTGTTGAGATTTGAACACACTAAACTGGACAGTTTGTGGAATTTTTCGCTCATATTTTGATGAGCGAAGAATATTTATGGAAAAATAAACAATAAAGACTGGTTTTTAGGGTACAATTTGTTACTTTTATTGATCAATTCGGGTTTGTATTGTGTTTAGTGAGGAATACAATTCGCAATCGGTAGACGCTTGCAAAATGTCTCGTCAGTGGACGCGAGGCGCCGGAGGGGAATCGCAATTCCTGTATGTCCGACGGTCTTGGCAGGTCATATAATATATATGACCAGGCAAGCTAGCCAATCAAAAGCCGAGAAACTTATCTGCGGTATGACAATAAATAATACGTACTTTGAAACAGATGGATTCTGAAGTTTAAGTACTTGTTGTTGTTGTTTGTACCACGTGATCATACACCTTGTATTTGGTACGTACATGTACTGCTTTCAAGTTTAGGCAAAAAGGAGCGCCGTGGCGTAATGGTTAGTGTGTCGTGAATGGGAAAAATATCTGGCAAGGCTCAGGAAACGGGATGGGCGAGGCTCTGCCGAGCACATCCCGTTTCCGTGCCGCGCCAGATATTTTTTCCCATTCACGGCACTAACCTACTATTCTATTTATCCCGTCAACACCTACAAATGGCTGTAAAATGCAAAAATTGTATTGACTGGATATCAAAAATGTTTCACGGCACCGTGTTTCACGGCACATACGCACTGTGTTGACGGGATAAATCTGAAACAAAGCACACTAATAATTGAGAAAAATACTCCTTTTCTGCCAAACATTGTAAGTGTTTAGGTTCGTTTTCTCATGAACTTGATGACTTGGTTGAAGTATTGTTGTTCGTTTACAGACGACTAGATCTAGGACAAGTGAAATACTCGACTAAAAGTCAAATGTCGACATACTACTTATAGTGTTACATTGTGTGTGGGAACGTGTATTTTACTGCTTCGCGACCAGTGTAGTCCCAGATCAGACTGCCAGTCGCCATTTCTAATTGGATAACAGAAAATGGGCATAGGCTGCATGTAACTGTTTACAAGAAAACATTTTTAATGTGAAATTTACAGACTATCATAATTTTGCACTTACGAACATTTTAGTCTTTCGAAGTTTATAGATGAAACGGCAATCAGACACCATTGTAAAATAGTTGTGTTAGTATTTTTGGTGGGTTTCTTTGTCACTTATCTCCGATGGTAATATTTGTTCGTGATCGCAAAGCATGAACACGTGTCATTGAGCGGTCATATGCATAGTTTACAGTGGAACCTCTCTAAGCGGGACACACTGGGAGGTCCCCTTTAGAGAGGTCCAGTGCATGTCCGGGCGGTTTTGTCTGTTCCGTGCAAGCTCGCTGTCGTTTTTCTCCGGGCATTCCGGATTTCCTCCACATGAAAAACACGGGACCGTTTCACTAAACTTCGTACGACTAAAATGTTCGTAAGTGCAAATTTAAGGTCGTCTGGAAATTTCAATTGATGGATTTACATGTATTGAGCATAGACTGCATACGCAGCCTATGCTCAATAAATGTAAATCCAATAATTGTACAAGACTTTACCATAATTTTGCACTTATGACAGTTTAGTCGTACGAAGTTTAGTGAAACGTACCCAGGCAACTAGTATCATAAATAATAAACGATCTGTTTAATGGCCTGGACTAATTTATTACAAAATAAACTACTACTTAATTCGGCCACCGGTGAATAAAGCGTGGCAGGGATGGTGGGTAATATGCACCATATTGGGATTAAACTTGCAACATGTGAAATAACTGAAACGCCCCCCAGGTCACGGTCAACCGCTGACTTCGTTTCACTAAACTTCGTACGACTAAAATGGTCGTAAGTGCAAAATTGTGTAAATTTCACATTAACAATGTTTTCTTGTAAACAATTATTGGATTTACATTTATTGAGCACAGGCTGCATAAGCAGCCTATGCTCAATAAATGTAAATCCATCAATTGAACTTTCCAGACGATTCCAAATGTGCACTTACGAACATTTTAGTCGTAGGAAGTTTAGTGAAACGACGCCCTGGTCTCTGTGTACATAGTAAGCCCCATATTTCTCTGGTTGGGCATTTTATTTATAGACCATGTGTAATTTCTGCGGGGCGTGGCGGGCATCTGCCCCATCCTGCCTTGTGGCTTGGAGAGGTGCGCCGAAATGTAAGCGGAGGATTTGTACGTGGAATACAGACACACAGGGGGCGCACTGTCCTCATGTCTACTGTCTATTCCACGTATTGCTGCCGACGAACTTTTGGCAATTAAACAGTAAATCTTACAACTATATACATGTAAATACATGTAGTTTTTCACCAATAACAACAAATAAATATTTTAATAAATTCAATCAAATATTGATTTTGTTGCGAAAGAACGATTTTCCTACGGGAATTTAACATGGGGGCTAAACATATATTTTTTTATATATATTTTTATTTGTGGACCGATTTTCAAAATCTGACTTTTGTTTTCTTATTTATATCATTTCCGAGCTATCTAGCCAGGTTTCGGAGTCAATTTCCAATTGTTTTCGTTTTAAGACTCCTCCCCCTCTTTTTTCCCCCATGTTAAATTCCCATAGGAAAATCGTTTTTCGCTATAAAATCAATATTTTTATGGAATTTCATCAAACAATAAATTTTGGAGAGTGTTACTTTTTTTGTTATTGGTGAAAAAGTACTTACATTTAACTTTATTTTAGATTTAATGTGTTCAATAGCCAAAAGTTCGTCGGCAGAAACACGTGGAACAGACAGTATTTTCGTTCTCTATCAAATTTATGCTGAATCACCCTATTTCCGTGCATGTTGTTAAAACCGTACACGCCCAGGTTTAATTTCCTCTCCTGACAGCGGCTAAAGATAACAATACATAATTAAATCTAAAAAATATTTAAAAGTAAGTACTTTTTTATCAAAAAAGTCATCCTCCCCCAAAAAAATTATTTGATGAAATCCGTAAGTACTTTTTCATCAATAACAAAAAAGTCGCCCTCCCTAAAAATATTGATCTTATTGCGAAAAAAAAAAAAAAAAAAAAAAAAAAAAAAAAAAAAAAAAAAAACGATTTTCTATGGGAATTTAACATGGGGGAATTTAACATGGGGGCTAAAAATAGACTTTTTAAAAATATATTTTTTTATTTGTGGACCGATTTTCAAAATCTAACTTTTGTTTTCTGAATTACATCATTTTCAAGCCATCTCGCCAGGTTTAGGAGTCAATTTCCAATTTTTTTAATTTTTTTGATCCTTCAGGATCAAAAAACGAAAAAAAAAAATTTATTTTATTTTTTTGATCCTTCAGGATCAAAAAACGAAAAAAATTGGAAATTGACCAAGAAACGAAAAAAATTGGAATTGACTCCCCATGTTAAATTCCAATAGGTAAATCGTTTTTTCACAATAAAATCAACATTTTACGGAGGGTGACTTTTTTGTTATTGATGAAAAAGTACTTACGTTTAAATATGTTTTAGATTTAATGTGTTTAATAGCCATAAGTTCGTCGGCAGAAACACGTGGAACAGACAGTATTTTCGTTCTCTATACAATTTATGCTGAATCACCCTATTACACGCCCAGGTTTAATTTCCTCTTCTGACAGCGGCTAAAGATGACAATACACAATTTGATCTTCGAAATGGCGTGCATTGCTACATGTAGCTGCATAATTATTTGATGATTTTCATGTTCTAGATTGTGCAATATTATGTATCTTAACCATTTGAACCCGACATCCCGCGATAGCGGGATTTGCAAACAGTGCAGATCCAGATAAGCCCGCTCGTAACTCAGGATCTGCACTTGTTGTCAGTAATTTTTATATAATTATTTCAATATTTTCATATCCCATTTTTATAAATGGACTAGTCTAAAAATCATTTTATGACGGTTGGATCCGGATTAGTTGAAAAATTAACGTATCAAAATCCATAACAAGGGTTGAAAGCGTTACATTTGCATGAGGCCAAAAAAGAAAAAAATTTCTTTCCGCTAACACCTGGACGACAAAAAATAGGGTAGGCGAAACTTATTTTTTTCTCGATTTTTTTTCCGTTCACGACACACTTTTTGGAACCCTTACTACGCTGAATTAAATGTTGTCGTCTCCTGGAAATGTTTTATTTTCAATATTTCTCGACAAAAACTCCAGTGGAGACGATTCTCATGTGCTGTCAAAACCAGTTTTTTGTTAAGAATGAAAGCAAAAATTAAAAACAGCAGACGGCAATTTCCGTCAACAGCGTAGGAAGGGTTAACCCACTATGGGTTAGTGAAAATATACCGTTTTTATAAAAAAAAATTACCGATATGACGAAAAAAAGTGTAGGGTCGGCGGGACAAAATAGGGTCGATCGGGTTAGTGGAAACAAACAATTTTTGTTTACGCCTGTCTCATGAGGCGAGTCAATTAAATTTGGGTCCACCGTGTTTGACACCCAACGGCCTGTGTTAATCTTTTCAACCCTAAGGAACTGGAATGGACTGTGCTATGCTAATGTTCCGACCAATCCAATGGTCACAAAATGATTTTCAGATTCGTCCATTTATGAAAAGGGGGTGTTTTTGTTCTGAAAAAATATTAAAATTACTTTCAAAAAGTGCAAATCCTTACGAGCCGGCTCATCTGGATCAGCACTTTTTGCATAAACCGATATAGCGGGATTTCGGGTTCAAAGGGTTAATCTTGCCCAGATTATCAACGTTTCGGAACATCTATTGGCAACCTCAACTCAGCTCAGGCTCAGACAATCAACCTGCTGGATTTGAAGACCATTATTCAAGTATTTTTAAGTAAACAAATTGACCAACTATTTGCAAGACGGTAGCGTATCCCGAGAAATGATGTTTGACGATTTACTGTTAAATACCTATATATATGATGAGTAAAGAGCTTATACATTTTATTGTGTCAAACTTATCCGTCCCTAATGAAACTATTAGAGGAGTCCGTTGTCCTGGATTTTCTATGTACGATTAGCTACATTATACCATATGTTCTACTTCGCATTTTGCGTTCTTTGTCAAACGCCATAAGTGGTGAAACTGACTGATGGCTGGAACGCAAAAAGATGGCCGAGTTGGCCACTCACGGGTACTTAATCAATATCGGCGAGAAACAGCGACGCGATAATGGAGGTTGGAGTGTACTTCACAATATCGCATGTTGCCTTGTAAGACTAGTAGTGAGATTCCAATTCACTCTTGAATTTACACTCCTGGGGGCCGTTTCACTAAACTTCGTACGACTAAAATGTTCGTAAGTGAACAATTATGATAGTCTGTAAATTTTACATTAACACTGTTTTCTTGTAAACCATTATTGGATTTACATTTATTGAGCATAGGCTGCATATGCAGCCTATGCTCACTACATGTAAATCCATCAATTGAAATTTCCAGACGATCCTACATTTGCACTTACGAACATTTTAGTCCTACGAAGTTTAGTGAAACGGCCCCCTGTAGCCTATTTCACCAACATTGCAAAGTATACTTTTCTAGCAAAGTATACTTTGAGGAAGTAATCATTTATTTTTCCCGAAATGCATTATTTCATATAGAACTAATCACTGCATATATTTGATGATTACAAGTATGCAGAATTATTATACTGAATTTATTACATTATCACACCCAAAATGGCTGTGATAATGTAATAAATTCAGTATAATAAAAATAATAAATTTATCCTTAAATTGAAAATGTCTACCTCAAAGTATACTTTGCTAGAAAAGTATACTTTGCAATGTTGGTGAGATAGGCTACTGAACTTACAATGTACACTACCTTTTGCACTAATATTGCCAATATTTGTCAATTTATTTAAAATACTTGAATATTGCGATTTAAATCAAGCAGGTTGAATGGATGAGCCTGAGCTGTACTACATAGCTGTCGAATAAGACCGGGTGTATTTGATCGTGAGACAAATAACTGCTCAAGTGCTGCCTAATGTAATTTATGACGTGCATTATAAAATTACAATGGCATGTAAAGTGTCAGGCTACAAGTATTATAAATAATAAATAATCATTTTAATGGCCGGGACTATATCGACAAATTTATTACAAAATAAACAAGTGACGGACCTACCTAATTTGGTCACAGGCTCATAAAGCATGACTGGGATGGAAAATGGTTAAACAATCCTAATTATGTTTAGCCACGAAAATAGACTATTACAATCGAACCTGCCCGAACGGCCACCTCTCTACAACAACACCCTCTGTATAACAGCCGCTAGTTTATATCCCAAACGGATGATTTGCTCTGTATCTAACCCTTAGACTGCTGAGCACGAAAATTGTCGTCTGCTGTTGCTTTGCCTTCTTTCTCAATAAAAACAAGTTTTGACAGCATTTTAGAATCATTTTCATTGAAAACATTTTCCTACTATTCTCTATTTCTCCAGTCACAGCCACAATTTAGAAATTGTTTAACCATTGTACCATCCCTGGCGCGCTTTATCCATATGTGAAATTGACTGTATCATTACCTCTCAAACCATCGATTTAGGATTTGAACAACAAAAAGACATACGAGCTGTGAAGTTTATAATAATAATAGCAACAAACAACAACAACAACCATAATTTTAATAATAATAATACTAAAACCCTTTATTTCATTCATGTGAGAACATTATGACAACATGAGGTAAGAATACATGATATATAGCATGAGCATGGCACAATGTCACTAGCGCGATTGTTTATGACATACAGGATATTCCATCGTACATTTTGAATAGCGCGAAATAATACACGAGGGTGCGTCGGCTTCCACGTAAGCAACGAGTGAGCGTAGAGAACGAGTTGCTTGCACGGACGCCGACGGACACGAGTGTATTATTTCCGCTATTCAAACATGTACGATGGAATATCCTATTTATTACACTTCTATATATGCACATTTAGTCTATTTTTGAGATTAAACACAATGAATTGTGACGTGCGCATGAATAGTTACACAATGGCGTGTTTTCCCGCGTTTTGACGTTACGTTGTGTGACGTCAAATGTGACGTCATGTAAACTTTTTGAAATAAAAATTACGCAGCTGTTTCTATGAACCAGATATATTTGACTGCATGTTTGGAATGTGTTCAATCACATTAACATACTAGATTAGTCGAAACCCTTTACAAGTTTTCAAATAACTTTATTTTGACTGTAATAAAAAGTAAACATTTTGCATGGTAGCTCGTGGTTTCCAAGAAATCAGGCGCGCAATTACGGGTGTTCTCTTCACGGTGTATTATTTGTAAGGAGTTGATTACGGGTTTTCTCTCACAGCGAAACCCATGCAAATAACTCGCAAGAGTGTAATAAAACTAGATATATCTGTGCATATAGTACAGTGGAACCTCTCTAAACCGGACACACTGGGAGGTCCCCAAGGTGTCCGCTTTAGAGAGGTTCCACTGTAAAACAGACAAATAAGCACTCCAAGAAATGACTGTGTGCTTTGAGAAGAGGAACACACATTAACATAATAGATAACTATAAACTAAACACACCATAATTAACCCTTTCAACCCTAAGGAACTGGAATGGACTGTGATATGCTAATGTTCTGACCAATCCAATGGTCACAAAATGATTTTCAGATTCGTCCATTTATGAAAAGGGGGTGTTTTCGTTCTAAGAAATATTAAAATTACTTTCAAAAAGTGCAGATCCTGATGAGACGGCTCGTTACGAGCCGGCTCATCTGGATCTGCATTATTTGCATAAACCGCTATAGCGGGATTTCGGGTTCAAAGGGTTCAGAACACACATCTTTCTGGGTGTCCGGTTTAGAGAGGTTCTACTGTATTAGATGTGATTATGTCAAGTCAGACCACCGATACAATCACGTGAGAATCGTCTCGGAAAAATGATGCTGAGGGCTCACCAACATATTTGCAGCAAATACAGTAGATTCAACTATTATTATTAAAATTACAATATGTTATTATTATCCAAAATTACACTCAAGTATGTGTTGTGTCTCATTTAGACAGCAACAATACTTGAGTGTAATTTTGGATACTGACAATGTCTTTTCATGATTGTAAAGCGCTTCAGATCTTTTTTTCTATACATTTGGATTTTCGTGCGCGACATATACAAGGTGCATGATCACGTGGTTACAAGAACAACAACGTCGCCCACTCCAAGGTCAGTATTATTTGATATTTTCCTTAATATGCAACGGACTTTGATGTAATATGGCGCAGCAAACGCGTCTTCATGAGCTGCATTTGGTGGTCCATGGAGTTCGGCACAGACATATGTCGTTTTTGCGAAGAGACACGGAAATCGATTCTTCACAAAAACGACAGAAGTTTGGGCGAAAATAAAGAGACCACCAAATGCAGCTTAAACAGACGCGTTTGATGCGCCATATTACATCAAAATCCATTACGTAATAAGGACACTATAAAAGAATACAATGTACGTACTTTGAATAGGTACTTGTTGTTGTTGTTAGTACCACGTGATCATACACCTTGATATAAATGTTACTGCGCAATTGTATACCGCTGACTGTGGTATAGCGATATAGTGCAACGCCTGTAATGTGAAATACGTGCAGCTTTAATCGAGTGTGCTAGTTTAATTTTCATTTATCTCGTCCCAGTTTATGAACTATGATTCAGCATTATGACTCAGCGAAATTGAAGACAGATATGTTTTTCGCAACTATATCTGAACAAAACAACAGGAAGACCTATTATCTATTTAGCCAGTTAGACCCAGATCCTACACTGTGCACACTGCGCATATACTGTTCACAACTGTTCCGCTATACCGATATTATCATTCAGTAATATTTACTTTACTGATAACGACTCGCGGGGGTATCAGGCTAGTTTCATATGCAAATGAGGCATGCTATTTTTAACTATTTATACTAATTAAATGCGTCACCTGAAAACATAATATGTTGACAGATTAAAAAGTAGGATCATTGCACAAATAATAAATACGGAGATGAAATGGTCCCCTGATATCAGTGTGTAAAATTACGTCTGATATAAAATGTATAATAATGCCAATCCATACATGTGCGTGTACGTGTGCGTGCGTGCGTGCGTGCGTGCGTGTGTGCGTGTGTGCGTATGCGTGTGCGTATGCGTGTGTGTGTGTGTGTGTGCGTGCGTGCGTGTGCGTGCGTGTGTGTGTGTGTGCGTGCGTGCGTGCGTGCGTGCGTGCGTGCGTGCGTGCGTGTGTGTGTGTGTGTGTGCGTGTGCGTGCGTGTGCGTTGTGTGAGTGGTAATGATGAATGACTGTTTATATTTTCCAGAAAATGCATATCTACAGAATATACAAAACTATCTGTCTCTCTATATTATAACCTGGCATGTACCCCAGTATTTAACAGGGCAACTATTCCCGCAAAATAGGCTTATTTACAGAGATACAGTTACACATACAAAAGACAAAACAAAAACATCTATTATATAGCCTATGTAGGTGACGGAACACCTCAAAATACTTCTCATGTTACCGCCCAGGCTCCGCCAATCTAACTTCTTTGCCAATATGTGTTCAGAAACGTTGACATATTATGGGCAAAATTAACGCAGTCGGGTGTGTACTTACGAAAAGCAGCGAGTTGGCATTAACAATGGACGGTCCGAAACATTTGCATCTTGACAACTTGACAAGATTAACGCAGTCGGTTATGTACAATAGTAGAACACTCAATAAGCCCGTTTGTCTCCTGACAGATCACGTATATTTAGTAACACCGTTTAGTAATATTAGAAACATTAACGCCCATTTCTACATATATTTATGATATAAATACGTGGCTGTGACTGGAGAATGGGACCTATGGGATTATAACCGTGGAAGGATAATTAGGGGCCGAGTTTCATAACTTCACGACTAAACTGTTCGTAGTGAAAATTAAGATTTCGCATTACAACGTTTTTGAAACAATTATTGGTTTACATTTATTGAGATAGGCTGCATATGTAGTATGATTTCACATTAACAACGTTTTCTTGTAAACAATTATTGGATTTACATTTATTGAGCATAGGCTGCATATGTAAAATATGATTTCACATTAACAACGTTTTCTTGTAAACAATTATTGGCTTTACATTTATTGAGCATAGGCTGCATATGCACCTAGCAGCCTATGCTCAATACATGTAAATCCATCGATTGAAATTGCCAGACGATCCTAAATTTGTACTTACGAACATTCTAGTCTTACGAAGTTTAGTGAGACGGCCCCAAAATCTGCATCCGCACAGTCTGCTCAGGATCTGCACTCTTCGCCATTCCATCGATAAAACACTGCCAGAAATGGATGGTGGGGCAATGTTTTTCGAATTGGTCATTTACTGGGATCTATGTCCGAGTCTACCACCTGTGCACCGGGAGCGAGTTCGATTGGCTGATCGCGTCACCATAATTACGTATTCGTACTATGTGCTAACGTTATGCTATATAATAAAATGACGGCGTTTCAAATGACGCTGCTAGTGGCGCGATAAGGCAATGATGTTTTGACGTTTAAAAGTTTAAAATTTATTTATTTTACAACGATTACAAACAAGCGCGAGAGCACTTATACAAATGCTTTCATTGGCACAGATGAAGGCGTAAGGTCGGTCATTAATGTGGGAGGAAACCGGAGAACCCGGAGGAAACCCACTTGTCCGATCTGGCGACCACTATACCATCTCACATACTGCCCCGGCCGAGGATCGAACTCGGGGCCGCATTGGTGAGAAGTGCGCTCGTTACCGATTGCGATAACCGGACAACCAAGAAGGGTTAAACGTAATTAGAAGTATATCACTCATATATGATCCTCTGTTTATTAATCTCCTTAACTGATTTCATAAAAATAAACCCCTCAGAGTTTATTTTTATGAAATCAGTTAATACATATGTGAATAAATCGAAACAAAAATTATGTAAGATCACCTATGCATTAAACTTGGCATACTTCATAGTAAACGAGATATTTATTATTTTCATTGACAGATTCCATAAAAAAATACTCGGCATAGCCTCGTTTCTTATGAAATCAGCAAACTCGTATAATAAATATTATATCAAATAGTTATGTAAGATGCGTTATTCAATTAATACGCAACTTATTCATACATAATTAGGGCACGGGTCATGCGCACACGTCACCTATATGAGACACGCCAGTGATCGTGTACCTTCGGACATTTGCGTACTTTCATAATATATCGTTTACCAAAGTTACAATATTTTCCGTAAATGGAGTCAAAAGTTGACAAAATTATAGGAGTACATTATGAAAAAATATTGTAAATTTGTAAAACGTATTTAATGAAATTCCGCAGATGTCCGAAGGTACAAAAATCGCATGCGTGTCTCATATGTGGCTGTGAGTGGAGAAATGGGGCTTATGGGATCTGTGACCAGTGTAGCTCCTGATCAAATAACACACTCCTGTAGTCTGATAACAGTATATATTCCTTTTTAGAAGCACGACGTGTGTTTCATTGATGCAATTACGAACATTACAGATCCCGATCAGACTGCGTGGATGCGCAGGCTGATCTGGATATGTACTGGTCCACAAACCACATAAGCCCAATTCTCCGGTCACAGTCACATATTTGGCGGGGACGATCGATCGTACGGGAAGTATTGTCGAGTCATGGTGACTGAAATTACGGCCAGATATCCGAAGGTACGAAATCACATGGCGTGTGTGAAATATATATTCACCAGCCAGACAATATGAATATCATATGATAACAATGTGTAATCATGTGTCATACATGTAGTGACATATGAGACGGTATATAATATGCACATGCGTCCTTTAGTGCACGTACACCTACATCCGGGCTAGACAAAGTAGGTCAAGAGCATCTGCGTTGTATCATTCCAGCTACATCAGTACCCGCGATAATCTGGCTAATATTTGTATTGTTTATCTCATATTGTCCTTGAAATCAAGCAGCTTGCTTGGCAGAACCTGACACAGTTAGTGGTTACTTAAGAATGTATACTATATAGAGAATACCAGTAGCCTATTTCACCAACATTGCAAAGTATACTTATCTAGCAAAGTATACTTTGAGGGAGTAATCATTTATTTTTCCCTAAATGCATTATTTCATGTAGAACTAACGACTGCATATATTTGATGATTAAAAGTATGCAGAATTATCATACTGAATTTATTACATTATCGCAGCCAAAATGGCTGTGATAATGTAATAAATTCAGTATAATAAAAATTAATAAATTTATGCAAAAAATTAAAATTTTGATGAAATCGGCTACTGGCTAGAAAGTAGTGTTTGTTTATTATAATCTCACCCTATTGAAATGGCCAGCCACCTTTGGTGTATGATACATAGAGAATACCAGGCTACAGTCTTTTGATATCAAGTCTATCAGGCAAGGCTAGAAAACGCGTAGGAATTCCGAGGCTTGTCAAGGAATTCCTACCGTTTCCGAGCCGAGCCTGCTAAACTTGATATCAAAAGACAGTAGCCTGGTATTATATTTGTCAGGTAACGTGTTATTCTCGAAAATGACCACATATGACGTCGTTATCTATGGACATAATGTATATATGTTATTTATTAATAATGTTTTGATACAGTTTTGACAGTTTTATATCGCTAACATATCAAACATGCAAAAAAACTCTCTTCCATGAGTTACATTAAAGAGATGGGGTTAAATTGCTACCCTCGCGAGAGGTATGAAGCGGGGTAGCAATTTTGTTTCTACTGTCTGTTTCACGAAACCTGCCCAAATGTTACCGCCGTATAAAGAATTAAAAAACAGTATTTTGTTTCGATAATATTAAATTTAATCAAAATTTAAGAATGAGCCTTCTTTTTATTTCATGAAATTTGGTCAAAATATTTATTTTATTGCGAAAAAACAATTTCCACATGTTAATTCCACATAGACATCTTCATAGAGTGACATTTTTAGTATTTTAGAAATACTGGAGCGATTTTCAAAATTTAACTCTTGTTTTCTTAATTAGATCATTTCCAAGCCAAGTTTCGGAGTCAATTTCCAAAAACAAAAAAAGTCGTTTTCTGACTCCTCCCACAGCTCCTCCATCTCCTTTTCCTCCATGTTAAATTCCCATAGACAAATCAATTTTTCGTAATAATATCAATATTTGACCAATTTTCACGAAATAAAAAGAAGGGTCATTCTTAAATTTTTCTACAATTTAATTTATCCCGTCAACACAGTGCGTATGTGCCGTGAAACACGGTGCCGTGAAACATTTTTGATATCCACTCAATACAATTTTTGCATTTTACAGCCATTTGTAGGTGTTGACGGGATAAATAGAATAGTAGGTTAGTGCCGTGAATGGGAAAACATATCTGGCGCGGCACGGAAACGGGATGTGCTCGGCAGAGCCTCGCCCATCCCGTTTCCTGAGCCTTGCCAGATATTTTTTCCCATTCACGGCACTAACCTACTATTCTCTATATTATCTAAAGAAATACTGTTTTTGCATTGTTTATATGGCCGTAAAATTTGGGCAGGTTTCGTGAAACAGACAGTAGGGCACAACACGACATAGACGTGTACTGTCTGTTCCACGTTTTGCTGCCGACGAACTTTTGGCTATTAAACACATTAAATATTTGAAAATAAGTACTTTTTCATCAATAACAAAAAAGTCTCCCTCCCCAAAAATAGTTTGTTGCATGAAATTCCATCAAATATTGATTTTATTGCGAAAAAACGATTTTCCTATGCGAATTTAACATGGGGAGTAAATTTCCAAAATTTTGGAAATTAACTCCAAACCTGGCGAGATGGCTTGAAAATGATGTAACTAAGAAAACAAAAGTTAGATTTTGAAAATCGGTCCAAAAATAAAAAAAAATTCTTTTTAAAAATCTATTTTTAGCCCCCATGTTAAATTCCCATAGGAAAAGGAAAATCGTTTTTCGCAATTAAATCAATATTTAATGGAATTTCATGAATAATTTTAACAAAAGTTTCTCCCCAGAAATGCATTCACTGACAGTATACAATAACACAAACAAAATCCCACCCGATTAAACCTGTGGCAAATGTCAATTTTCAGCAAAATCCAAGATGGCCGCCATATATAAAGGTGTACTATTAAAATAGACATTGCTTTGGTACTAAGCAATATAAAAACATGTTTCATGTGTTATTTCCAATTATCATTAAGATACCGATATGCTTTCCAATAATTTTCAGGATCTCAGATGCCAAGGTCATTCATTAAGACAGGTCAAATTCAAAATTCGCAAAAAAAAACACCAAAATCCAGTGAATTTTATATATTTGCAGCTCCTAACAACATACAATACATTTTTACCATCTTTTCACAGGTTAGTATTTCATTTACTGTCACTTTTCAAGGTCATATATCAGGTCAAGGTAGATGTCTAATATACGTCTCGAATCTAGCCGAAACTGGTGCATTTTTTCTATCCATAAGGAATTTTCGTGTGTAATTTCCGAAAATATACGTCATATAATTCCAAAATTTGTATCCCAGTAAACTCCCACGCCGAACTAATTTCCGTAACCGTGAGGCGCAGTTAAAATATTTCTTAAGAAAACGGAAAATAAACACATTATCTTGATGAATTTATTTCAAATGCTGGAATTATAAGGAATGAATGGATATAAATTTGGAAAAGTCGCGGGAATACTGGACGACCCCAGCTGTCTCATGTACCTGATAAGTGCGATTTGATGTCAATTCATAGAGACTACCTATGCTAGTGTCTTTTAATATCAAGTTTATCAGGCAAGGCTAGGAAACGCGCAGGAATTCCGAGGCTTGCCGAGGAATTCCTACCGTTTCCGAGCCGAGCCTGATAAACTTGATATCAAAATACACTAGCCTGGTATTCTATTTATCAGATAACTTTTTATGCTCGAAAATGACCACAGATGATGTCATTATCAACTGACAGAACGCGGACTTGTTTACGTTGCGTCTTTACACTGACGTCATTCGGTAACGTCACGTGACGTCATCCGACCAATGGAACGCCAGTTTTCACTTCGTTGTAACCCGGATGTTTATGTCAGGACAATGCCTGATACAACAATATGTTATCAGTCAGTATGTATTCTGGTCAATACAGGGCAAGTTACCTTATAAATGATGTATTATGTCAACGTGCTAGTGCTGTCTACTCTGCATTATATCTTGCCAACTCGCCATGCTGTCTTGTCCAAATGTTATCATGTACTGTTCACTGTATATTATATCTTGTCAACTCGCCATCATGTTGTCTTGTCAACATTAGTATCATGTAATGTCCACAGTGCATTTTATCTTGCCAATTGACCATGTTATCTTTTCGTATACGTTGCCCCATTATGAATTATATTTTGTCAATTCAACATGTTAGCTTGTCCGCAGCGTGACATGGGCTGTCCACCCAATCGTCATGTCGTCTTGTCCAGACGTCATGTCATCTTGTCCAATTGTCATTTCATCTTGTCCAGACGTAATGTCATCTGTTCCAATCGTCATGTCATCTTGTCCAGACGTAATGTCATCTTGTCCAATCGTCATGTCATCTTGCCCAGACGTAATGTCATCTGATCAAATCGTCATGCCATCTTGTCCAATGGCATGTCATCTTGTCCAATCGTCATGTCATCTTGTCCAGACGTAATGTCATCTGGACAAATCGTCATGCCATCTTGTCCAGACGGCATGTCATATTGTCCAATCGTTATGCCATCTTGTCCAATCGTCATGCCATGTTGTCCAGACGGCATGTCATCTTGTCCAATCGTCATGCCATCTTGTCCAATCGTCATGTCATCTTGTCCAGACGTAATGTCATATTTTCCTATGGTCATGCCATCTGGTCCAATCGTCATGCCATCTTGTCCAGACGTCATGTCATGTTGTCCAATCGTCATTTCATCTTGTCCAGCCGGCATGTCATCTTTTCCAATCGTCATACCATCTGGTCCAATCGTCTTGCCACCTTGTCCAGATGTCATGTCATCTTGTCCAATCGTAATGCCATCTGGTCCAATCGTCATGCAATCTTGTCCAGACGTCATGTCATCTTGTCCAATCGTCATGTCATCTTGTCCAATCGTCATGCCATCTTGTCTTGACGGCATGTCATCTTTTCCAATCGTCATGCCATCTGGTCCAATCGTCATGTCATCTTGTCAGATCGGCATGCCATCTTGTCCAGACGGCATGTCATCTTGTCCAATTGTCATGCCATCTTGTACAATCGTCATGCCATCTTGTCCAGACGGCATGTCGTCTTTTCAATCGTTATGCCATCTGGTCCAATCGTCATGTCATCTTGTAAAATCGGCATGCCATCTTGTCCAGACGGCATGTCCGTCTTTTTTCAATCGCTGCCATGCCATCTGTCCAATCGTCATGTCATCTTGAATCAACAGTAATGTCATATTGTCCAATCGTCATGCCATCTTGTCCAGACGGCATGTCATATTTTCCAATCGTCATGCCATCTGGTCCAATCGTCATGCCACCTTGTCCAGACGTCATGTCATCTTGTCCAATCATCATGTCATCTTAACCAGACGGCATGTCATCTTTTCCAATCGTCATGTCATCTGGTCCAATCGTCATGCCATCTTGTCCAGACGTCATGTCATCTTGTCCAATCGTCATGCCATCTGGTCCAATCGTCATGCCATCTTGTCCAGACGTCATGTCATCTTGTCCAATCGTCATGCCATCTTGTCCAGACGTCATGTCATCTGGTCCAATCGTCATGCCATCTTGTCCATAGCATGTCATCCAATGTCATGCCTATTTTCCTGCATGCCATCTTGTCCATCGGATGTCAATATCAATCGTCATCATGGTCCAATCGTCATGCCATCTTGTCGACGGCATGCCATCTTGTCCAATCGTCATGTCATCTTGTCCAATATTGTCCAGCGTCATGCCATCATGTCCATGCCACGGCATGTCATCGGTCATTGTCAATGGTCATCGTCCATGCTCTTGTCCAATCGTCTCCATAGTCATGCTTGTCCAATCGTCATGCCAGCTTGTACAGACGTTATGTCATCTTGTCCAGACGTCATGTCATGTTGTCCAATCGTCATGTCATCTTGCCCACATTTTGACATGCGATGTACACTCTGCATTATGTTCTGTCGTTCACCATACTGTGTTGTCCACATCTTATCATGCAATACTGGACGAAGGCCGGAAGGCCTCATCCAGTATTCCCGCGACTTTTCCAAGTTTATATCCCCGATAAATTCAACAAAAGATAAATTCAACAAAAAGGCCATTTATTCCTTATAATTCCAGAATTTGAAATAAATTAATCAAGAAAATGTGTTTATTTTCCGTTTTCTTTTGAATTATTTTAACTGCGCCTGACGGTTACGGAAAGTAGTTCGGCGTGGGAGTTTACTGGGATATACATTTTTGACAGAGACTTGCTACGGGCCAATCAAATGTTAAAGAATTGTGTAAATATTTTTGTGCTGGAATTGTCCACATCGTATCTGGATGTACTCTGTGTAATATATTGAGTCAATTTATCATCGTATCCTGTCCACATCTCAAGATAGGGTAAATGTTTGTGCTGTGTTACTGTCCTTCCATCTCATAATATCAGTGCATAGTCTCATCTTGTCGACATTACGTGATGTGCTGAGTTAACAATGAGTTTAGTTCCTCTTTGATAACTCGTGCATCATCCAGAATGCAGTGTTACACGAATGAAGAAATAATTGTGAAATAAAGACTGACTACCATAAATCGGCAACAACATGGATGATATTTTGCGAAAACTGGGCCTGGCAAGGTATATTCCAAACTTTCATGCGGAAAAGATTACGCCGGATATAGTTGGTAAATTATCAATATATGACATGAATTGCTTGGGTGTTGTGAATAGGATGGATATAGAGAATGCCAGGCTAGTGTCTTTTGATATCAAGTTTATCAGGCAAGGCTAGGAAACGCGTAGGGTTTCCGAGCCGACCCTGATAAATTTGATATCAAAATACTCTAGCCTGGTATTCTATTTATCAGGTAACGTTTTATGCTCGAAAATGACCAAAGATGACGTCGTTATCTATGGATAGAACGCGGACTTGTTTACGTTGCGTCATTACACTGACGTCATTCGGTAACGCCACGTGACGTTATCCGACCAATGGAACGTCAGTTTTCACTTCGTTGTAACCCGGATGTTTATATCAGGGCAATGCCTGATACACAAATATGTTATCAGTCAGTAGGTATTCGGTCAATACAGGGCAGGTTACCTGATAAATAATGACATTGAGAACATCCTGCATTTGTTATGGAAATTTTCAGCCGCACAAGACCAATGATCAGTGTGGGCCGCATCAGTTTCAAATACCAAAGAGAACTGTCGAAACACTTCTGGAAACTGGATTTCAGATAAAGGAAAGAATGCGAATCTATGGTTTGCGAAAGTACCAATTTACAAATATAGATGACGATGCACTAACACAGATTGTTAAGAAAACAGTACAAGAGTTTCCAAGATGTGGGGAAAAAATGCTGCAAGAAATATTGCGACAGAAGACTATACATGTGAGTACATAATTTGTGTTACAAGGTGTACACACAATTTATTATAATTTGACTACATGGTTATTCAATCATTTTACAGTGGCAGCTAATTTGTGAATAGGTTAGTAAAGTGAAATGCAAGATGGCCGCTAAGAATTGATGTGTTTACATTATTAAAGATGAAATTGCATACATGTGGAAACTATGTACAGAGTGGCTCAACAAAACTTGGACACTGTTTGTAACCAATACATCTTTTGACATACTGTTTAAATCTGAATAATGTTTGACATACATATTTGCGACTGTCTGTGCTATTTGAAGTATACACATTGCTTACTGCTCGTGCACATATTTTGACAGGCCGTTAAACACCATTAAGTAAACTAAATAAATAAATATAATTATTACTAATTATTTCTAGGTACTAATTTGCACACTGGATATAGAAAATATATGAAAATATATTTTTTCTCTCATGGTGAATGAATGAGTTGTAGCACGTATTACTCCATGCATGACACGATAAATACTACAACCATAGAACATTACATAGCTGTAAACTATACCAGCAACCTAAGTTGGATTTAATTAAATACAAGATGTATCATTTTACATTCCAACTGTGACTGAATTATAGCAATTTACCCGGTTAATATTGGTCAGACTGAAAGTTAACAGTCTTTATTAAAACTAGATGACCGAACCCACATGTCGCGCCCCCGAGGCATTTGATACATGTAGTACTAAGCGAAGTTTGATAGTATACCGAAAACATGTAACCAACAACTTTAACTAATGTGCCCACTATTATCGCGGTGTCCGAAAGCTGGTGAGACACAAAAGTAATTTGAGGTTGACATTGGGCACAGGGGCAGCACGGGTTGTGCATAGAATGAAAATAGGGATGATGATAAGGACTATGTGAAGTTTCGAGCGATAAGAATAGTGTTCTTAAAAGCTTTAACCTAAATCAAAAACAGATTTAACCGGACGCACAATCGGACGTACCGACATACATGCGAACGCCAATGTGCCGACTGTATGGTGCTGTCCGCAAGCGGGCGCGACAATATAAAAATGCTAGGTGGCCATCTTGGGAAATGGCCGCCATTTGTTCACTTTGAGCGCAGACAACGAGGTTTGATAGACAATAGACTACTGAATCCGAAATTCATACCAAAAATCCCCCAGATGGGTGGTGGGTCGGTGTGGGGGAGGGGTAGTTATTTCTGGTTCAAGGTATAATTATTATTAATTTAAATAATTTATGATCAAGTATCTATAATTCAATCCAAGACAAAGTTTTCTAAATCGCTGCCAAAACACTAAAAACATGTGTTGTTTACACAATGTGATAGGTAATGGCAATGTAAATGGACATCCGAAGTACACATTTCAGTTTTTGTTTGTTTATTGGTGTTTAACGGGCTATCAACAGCTAGAGTCATTTAAGGCCGGACCCGGTTCGATCCCGCACACGCATTTAACCTGCTGCATTGGGGCAAATAATACTATTTGGACAAGACAACATGGCGAGCTGATAAGATAACATGCACAGTGGACAGCACATGATAATATTTGGACAAGACAACAAGGCGAGCTAATAAGATAACATGCACAGTAGAAAGCACATGATAATATTTGGACAAGACAACATGGCGAACTAATAAGATAACATGCACAGTGGACAGCACATGATAATAATTGGACATAACAACATGGCGACTTGACAAGATAACATGCACAGTGGACAGCATATGATAATATTTGGACAAGACAACATGGGGAGCTAATAAGATAGCATCACATGGACAGCACATGATAATAAATTTGGATACAACACATGGTAAAAAAGACTTACAAGACAGCACAGTGGACAGCACATGATAATAATTGACAACAACATCGACTTGACAAGATAACATGCACAGTGGATACAGCATATGATAATATTTGGAAATAACACATGGCGACTTGACAAGATAACATGCACAGTGGACAGCACAGATAATATTTGGAAATAACAACATGGCGACTTGACAAGATAACATGCACAGTGGACAGCACATGATATAATTTGGAAACAACATGGCACTTGACAATAACATCACGTGGACAGCTAAACTATTTGGACAATACAGCATGGCTAGATAATAAGATAACATGCACAGTGGACAGCACTGATACTATTGGACAACACATGGCTATAATAAGATAACATGCACTGGACAGCACTAAGATAATTGTGACATGCGACTTGACAAAGTAACAGGACAGTGGACAGCACAGATAACATTTTGACAATACAGCATGACGAGCTGGTAAGATAACATGCACAATGGACAGCACCTGATAATAGTTGGACTTAACAACATGGCGACTTGACAAGAAAAGACACAGTGAAAGCACATGATAATATTTGGACATAACAACATGACGACTTAACAAGATAGCATGTACAGTGGACAGCACATGATAGGATTTGGACAAGATAACATGGCGAATTGACAGATAACAGCCACAGTGGACAGCACAAGATAAGATATGGACAAGACAACATGGCGAGATGATAAGATAGCATGCACAGCGGACAGCACGTGATAAGATTTAGAAAATACAACACGGCCAGCTGATAAGAAAACATGCACTTTGGGCTGACTGAACAGCAAGCATGTTGACATGATAGCTCATGCATTGACGTCATATCACACATGTCGTGTTGGGGCGTTGCATACAAAATGTTTACTTTTTATTACAGTCAAAATAAAGTTATTTGAAAACTTGGAAAGGGTTTCGACTAATCTAGAAACATGCAGTCAAATATATCTGGTTCATAGAAACAGCTGCGCAATTTGGATTTCAAAAAGTTTACATGACGTCACATTTGACGTCACACAACGTAACGCTAAAACACGGGAAAACACGTCATTGTGTAACTATTCATGCGCACATCACAATTCATTGTTTATAATGTCAAAAATAGACTAAATGTGCATATATATCCGCAGTGGAAGTGCAATAAATAGGATATTCCATCGTACATGTTTGAATAGCGGAAATAATGCACTCGTGTCCGTCGGCGTCCGTCCAAGCAACTCGTTTGCTGCGCTCACTCGTTGCTTACGCGAAAGCCGACGCACACTCGTGTATTATTTCCCACTATTCAAAATGTACGATGAAATATCCTCTATTTATTATACTTTTTTAATTGTCAGTTTGATATCAGAGGCGATAACCGTGATTCCTTAAAATGTTAACGAAAACAACTATTTAGTCTCTCTATTTATTTTTGATGTGCAATGATACTTTACATGTATATTAAATAGAGAATAGTAGGTTACTGCCGTGTATGGGAAAACATATCTGGCAAGGCTCAGGAAACGGGATGGGCGAGGCTCTGCCGAGCACATCCCGTTTCCGTGCCGCGCCAGATATTTTTTCCCATTCACAGCACTAACCTACTATTCTATTTATCCCGTCAACACCTACAAATGGCTGTAACATGCAAACATTGTATTGACTGGATATCAAAAATGTTTCACGGCACCGTGTTTCACGGCACATACGCACTGTGTTGCCGGGATAAAGTTATATATACACCATGTCACTTCTAAGTAACTGGAATGGAATTTGATATGTTAATTTTGAAAGAAATTCAATGGTCACACACTTACTTTTCAGACTAGTTCATTTATGTAATGTTGTGTTTTTGTTCTCAAAAATATGAAAATTACTTGCGAAAAGTGCAGATCCTGATGAGACGGCTCGTCATGAGCCGACTCATCTGGATCTACACTGTTTGCCAATACCACTATATAGGCCTGTGGTGTTAAAGAAAACTATGTGCCTAACAGATGGGACCCCCGACTTTAAAGGTACATGCCCACTCAGTAGGCACAAACATTTATTTATAGGAATTAAATAAGTGTATAATTGTGTCACTATTCCACCAGTTCTAAAAATTACAAGTGCCCGCTATACAGATATAATCATTTAGTAATATTTATTTTACCGATAGTGACGTGCGGTGGTATCAGGCTATTTTCATATGCAAATGAGGCATGATATTTTTTAATTATTTATACTAATTAAATATGTAACCTGAACAAATAATATTGTGGACAGATTATAAAGTATGATCATTGCACATCAAAACATAAATACAGAGAAAAAATAAATATAATGTCCGTTAACATTTTAAGGAAACACGGAAATTAGGCGCCCCTTATATATGAGTGTGGACATTTACGTCTGATATTAAATGTATAATAATGTCAATTAATACGTGGGGCAATGGTGAATTAATGTTTATTTTTCCAGAAAATGTCTCAGATGATGTCTCTGATATAAAGAACAGTATGTGCCTACTGAGTGGGCATGTACCTTTAATAGAAAACAAACTTCATTTACAAAAAATAATATAATTCGTCTTCCTCTATTTTATGAACTCGACATATGAAACGTACGAAAGCCCATTAAGGCCACTTCACTTTTTTTTAATTTCCATTTATTCAGGATGTTTTCTTGAGTTTTCAAGTTCTTTTCTTGAATTTTCATGATCTGTTCTTGATTTTCAAGAAAAGATCTTGAAAATTCAAGAATAGAACTTGAAACATTGAATTTTCAAGTTCTTTTCTTGAATTTTCAAGATCTTTTCTTGAATTTTCAAGAACGTATTCAAGAAAAGATCTCGAAAATTCAAGAAAAGATAAAAAAAAAAAGTGAAGTGACCCTAATGGGCTTCCGTAGCGCGTACACAGACCTACAAATACCTTGTTCGTCAGATTTGACATTTCGCCAAATCACCATGACTCGACAATAATGTTCGTGTTTTACAAGGGTATGATCGATCATACGTGGCTGTGACTGAAGAATTGGACTTATGTGGTTTGCGACCAGTACAGATCCAGGGGCCCGTTTCACTAAACTTCTTACGACTAAAATCTTCGTAAGTGCAAATTTAAGATCGTCTGTAAATTTCAATTTATTGATTTACATTTATTGAGCATAGGATGCATATGCAGCCTATGCTCAATAAATATAAATCCAATAATTAATTGCAATAAAACGTTGTTAATGTGAAATTTACAGACTATCATAATTTTGCACGTACGAACATTTTAGTTGTAAGAAGTTTAGTGAAACGGCCCCCAGATCAACCTGTGCATCCGCGCAGTCTGATCACGATCTGTAATGTTCGTAATTACATCAATGAAACACACGGCATGCTTCTAACAAGGAATATATACTGTTATCAGGCTACAGGAGTGTGTTATTTGATCAGGAGCTACACTGGTCACAGATCCCATAAGCCCCATTTCTCCAGTCACAGCCACATATGCGATTTTGTACCTTCGGACATCTGCGTAATTTCATTAAATACGTTTACAAAATTTTACAATATTTTTCATATAAATAATGTCAAAAGTTGACAACATTTTCAGAGTACATGCGGAATATAACTATACATGTACTCTGAAGATTTTCTCAAAATTTGACGCCATTTACGGAAAATATTGTAAATTTTGTAAACGTATTTAACGAAATTACGCAGATGTCCGAAGGTACAAAGTCGCATGGCCTGTCTCAATCATTATGATGAATAGTTAATGGTGTTCTATTGAGTCGATCAGGAAACACCGGCTGATCATGGATACTGCACGTATCAATGTCTGGTTCACGAAAATGCAGGATTTAGACACTTTAAGCACTGAGACTCAGATATACGGAGCCACGATTTTGTTTCATTAATTCGCTCCCACGAAATAACAATTTGTTCCCTCAATTTAACAATTCGTTCCCTTGAATTAACAATTCGTTCCCACGATATAACAATTAGATCCTCGAATTACCAATTCGTTCCATCGAATTAACAATTATTTCCCACGAAATGACAATTCATTCCCTCAATTTAACAATTCGTTCCCTCGAATTAACAATTCGTTCCCACGATGTGACAATTCGTTCCCGTGGGAACGAATTGTTATATCGACTTGGGTAAATTGAGGGAACGAATTGGTAATTGAAGAACATTGGGAAGGGAACGAATTGTAATTCGTGGGAACGAATTATATGGGAACGAATTGTTGAGGAAACGAATGTTATTTCGTGGGAACGAATTAATAAAAAAAAAGAATTTTTACGTCCCCTGCTCCGTACGGATATGCCTAGAAAAATTATGAAACAGAATAAGAAAAAAGTGTTTAATTGTAGATTTGTATTGTATTTCTGAACTGTCAATCGAAATGTTTATAATAATTAAAAAAATAATCTAGCGTTTGCAACGCTACTTATTTTCAGCTTTATAAATGTTTTTTCAATCGATGGTTACTAAATTATTTTTGTTTACATAAGTACACTAGCGTATATTAGTCTATAATAAGAGAATTTCTTTCAAATTGTGGTACGAAACATCACATATTGGGTATGTGGGCCACCATCTCAGATTTACAACGTGTGGTCGTTGACAATTTGTCAAGTCTCAGTAATGTGAATTGTGAAATAATCATACTTTATCCCGTCAAGACAGTGCGTATGTGCCGTGAAACATTTTTGATATCCTGTCAATACGACCTAATCACTGCGAATGAATATGTGCGGTTGTCATACTAGTCGATACTCTGATTTTGAGGATGCAGCTGTTTGTAGTGTTGAGGGGAAAAATAGAATTATAGGTTAGTGCCGTGAATGGGAAAAACATATCTGGCGCAGCACGGAAACGGGATGGCCTCGGCAGAGCCTCGCCCATCCCGTTTCCTAGGCCTTGCCAGATATGTGTTCCCATTCACGTCACTAACCTACTATTCTCTATCTATTTTCCTTATTTCTGAACCAAAATATATGTTGTGACCACTCATGTGAACCGTCTCGGCGAGACGGTTCACATGAGTGGTCACAACATATACTTCTGATGAGAAATAAAGACATTCTTGAGCCTTGCCGGATATTTTTTCCCATTCACGGCACTAACCTACTATTCTCTATTTCTGGGGAAAACAATACTACGCGAAGTTCTACTGTCTGTTCCACGTTTTGCTGCCGACGAACTTCTAAAAAAGTACTTACTTTTAAATTTTAGATTTAATGTGTTTAATGGCCAAATGTTCGTCGGCAGCAAAACGCGGAACAGACAGTAATTGGTCACCCACCCTACACTTGGGACGGTTTTAGACAAATACAAGATACAATCAGTGAGAGCCTATCAGTTAATATTCGACCCAGACTCAGTGTAAAGGTGATTTATATGTAGTATTAATTCATCAGTAAAGGCAATGTCACGGTAAAAATTATTGTATTAATGCATTATGCGATCACTCTAAAATAATTGATCAAAGTACAGGGTGACAAATTAGAACTTCGCGCAAGTGCATATCGGTCAATCGAACCATTTTAGTTGAACAGGGGGCTTTTCACTAAACTTCGTACAACTAAAATGTTCGTAAGTGCAATATTATGATACTCTGTAAATTTCACATTAACAATGTTTTCTTGTAATCAATTATTGGATTTACATTTATTGAGCATAGGCTACATATGCAGCCTATGGTCAATAAATATAAATCCATCAATTGAAATTTCCAGACGATCCTAAATTTGAACGTACGAATATTTTAGTCGTACGACGTGTAGTTAAACGGGCCCCTGTTGCCCACAAGTATAAGTAATATTCAAATACAAGCATCAGAAACCGTGATAAACAGGGGAGATAATTCGGTTTAGCATACTTTGGAATTTTCGATATACATGTATAAATAGGAAAATTTGTCAAATGTCAGTATTGTGCATTGTGACATAATCAAACTACATGTATATGCCACATTTAGAAACACGCACGTTCCCTGTATTGACGCTTATGTAAGCAATCTAAATATAATACTTTTGTAACTAGATTGAAAAACATGTTTTTTTTTCCTGTACACTTAACAAACCATATTTTTGTATGTATAATTCGGTTAAGAAATACGATAAAGATCTACATTTAAACTATATTTTTGTCCATTCTGTTTCGTCACGTTCTAGGTATATCTGGTACACACGGCCGTTTGTGGGTTCTATTGAGTCGATCAGGAAACATGGCTAGATCGTGGGATAATGCACGTATCAATGTCTACCCCGTCTGGCGGGCGAATATACAGGATTCACACACTTCCAAATATCGACTGTCTAATTCAGGACTCTCTTCACAATATTCAAGTCTAATCCCCAGATGTTTGGAGCAACTTTTCTTCTGTATATCTGCTACGACGGGCTGACTAGTGTAGTTCTAATATCCCTCCCGGTGATATCTGGTTGTCTAATTCCCGTCTCTGTGTGCTGTTTAATTCCACGGGTATGTCTCCCCACACCTATCCCAATTCGTCTTGTGTGGGAAAGTTATCACTGTTGCTTGCTAAAACATGTCGGGTGTTTCATTGGTTTTTGTTTTTTTTAATTGTCAGTGGACAACCCGTTTATTTATACATGTATATATATTTGTTTTTGTATCTATAAATAACACACATGTATAACAAAGTCAGCGACCTATAGTGTGGAGCCGATCAGATCGTGGTTATGCCCGATCTGGTAGGATTCACACTATTGGATCTAACAATACATAACATTATTGTCAAATTCAAAAGGCTATCGATATTAATTTGCAAAATATTCTGATGCAGTTAGTATTATAATGACAAGCTGTGTGGACTCAGATTTTGATCGCACGGATGTGCGTTCTGGTCGGAGTCTACGCTGATTGTTTCACATTTAGTTGAATAGATGTCACGATTTATTCTTGCAGAGATATAACCGATTGAACTATGGACAGACTGCAGATATGAGCTGTCTGTTCGACGTAAAATTGGGTATTTTATACCAGGCCCGTACGCAGGAATTAAGTGTAGGGGGGTGCGTTATCGACGGCGCAAAGGGCTAAACATTTTGTGTTTGCAAATCCACGGACAGACCTCGGCAGATTAAGCGTTTCACCCATAAGTAACTGGAATAGATTTTGATATGTTAATATTGACACCAATCCAATCATCCCATTTATGAACATCGGGTATTTTTGTTCTCAAAATTCTGAAAATTACTTGCAAAAAGTGCAGATCCTGATGAGACGGCTCGTTACGAGCCGGCTGATCTGGATCTACACGTTTTGCCAATACCACTCTACAGGCCTGTGGTATTGAAAGGGTTAAGGGGGGTGCGTACCCCCTCTGCGTACGGGCCTGTATACGTGTATTCTTTAATATGCTCATTAACAAAATATTTATTTTGTAAATTTACACATACAGTGGAACCTCTCCAAACCCGGGCACCTTGGGATGTTCCACTGTAAATCAGACATGTGCTTTATGGCACATTCTACTGTCTGTTCCACGTTTTTTCTGCCGACGAACTTTTGGCTATTAAACACATTAAATGTAAAAAATATTTAAAAGTAAGTACTTTTTTATCAATAACAAAAAAGTTACCCTCCCAGAAAAATATTATTTCATGAAATTCC
>CM055275.1:64218644-64246014 GCA_029237695.1 Conchocele bisecta
CATATTAACAATGTTTTTCTTGTAAACGATTATTGGATTTACATTTATTGAGCATATACGGCCTATGTTCAATAAATGAAAATCCATTAATTGAAATTTCCAGACGAACACTTTAGTCGTACGCAGTTTAGTTAAACGGCCCAACTGGTCTTCACTGTTGGAGGTCCCTTTGTATTTTCCCAGTCGCAGTAACAGATCAGGAGCTAGACTGGCCACAAATACCATAAGCGAAATAAATGTCTCCAGTCACATTTAACCCTTTGAACCCGAAATCCCGCTATAGCGGTTTATGCAAAAAGTGCAGATCCAGATGAGACGGCTCGTTACGAGCCGGCTCATCTGGATCTGCACTTTTTGAAAGTAATTTTAATATTTCTTAGAACAAAAACACCCCCTTTTCATAAATGGACGAATCTGAAAATCATTTTGTGACCATTGGATTGGTCGGAACATTAGCATATCACAGTCCATTCCAGTTCCTTAGGGTTGAAAGGGTTAAGAGCTAGACTGACCGCACATGTGGCTGAGACCGGAGAAACGGGCTTATGGGTTATGCGACCAGTGTAGATCTTGATCAGCATGTGCAATATAGTTCTGTATCAGGCTACAGGAGTGTGTTATTTTATCAGGAGCTACATTGATCACAAATATCCATTTCTCCAGTCACAGCCTCAAAGTCACAGCTCAAATTTGTCCAGTCACAGCCACAGGAGCTAGACTGACCACAAAAAAACAGGGGGCAGTTTCACTAAGCTTCGTACGACTAAAATGTTCGTAAATACCAAATTATGATAGTCTGTAAATTGCACATTAACAATGTTTTCTTGTAAACAATTATTGAATTTACATGTATTGAGCATAGGCTGCATATGCAGCCTATGCTCAATAAATGTAAATACAACAATTGAAATTTACAGACGATCCTGAATTTGCACTTACGAACACATCAGTCTTACGAAGTTTAGTGAAACGGGCCCCAGAAGCCCCAGTATGCTAGAGCATAAACTGCATTGTAATCGTTACCGATAACAATTGAACAGGTTGTATAAAGTATCGTTACGATGTCAAGAGTCGATATGAATTTTGCTGAATCACTGTTTAAGGTCCTTAAACGCAGCACGATCACTATTTGACAAAATCATTATTTGCTTGGCTTAATATCACGTTTCACCTATTAATAAACTACAGTGGAACCTGTACACGTTTCACCTATTAATAAACTACAGTGGAACCTGTACACGTTTCACCATATAAACTACAGTGGAACTGTACACGTTTCACCTATTAATAAACTACAGTGGAACCTGTACACGTTTCACCTATTAATAAACTACAGTGGAACCTGTACACGTTTTCACCTATTAATAAACTACAGTGGAACCTGTACACGTTTCACCTATTAATAAACTACAGTGGACCAACCTGTACACGTTTCACCTATTAATAAACTACAGTGGAACCTGTACACGTTTCACCTATTAATAAACACAGTGGAACCTGTACACGTTTCACCTATTAATAAAGTACAGTGGAACCTGTACACGTTTTCACCTATTAATAAACTACAGTGGAACCTGTACACGTTTCACCTATTAATAAACTACAGTGGAACCTGTACACGTTTCACCTATTAATAAACTACAGTGGAACAGTACAAACGTTTCACCTATTAATAAACTACAGTGGAACCTGTACACGTTTCACCTATTAATAAACTACAGTGGACCTGTACACGTTTCACCTATTAATAAACTACAGTGGAACCTGTACAAACGTTTCACCTATTAATAAACTACAGTGGAACCTGTACACGTTTCACCTATTAAACTACTACAGTGGAACCTGTACACGATTTCACCTATTAAAATAAACTACAGTGGAACATGTACACAACGTTTCACCTTAATAATAAACTACAGTGGAACATGTACACTTTCACCTATTAATAAACTACAGTGGAACCTGTACACGTTTCACCTATTAATAAACTACAGTGGAACCTGTACACGTCACCTATAATAAACTACAGTGGAACCTGTACAACGTTTCACCTATTAATAAACTACAGTGGAACATGTACACGTTTCACCTATTAATAAACTACAGTGGAACCTGTACACGTTTCACCTATTAATAAACTACAGTGGAACCTGTACAAACGTTCACCTATTAATAAACTACAGTGGAACCTGTACACGTTTCACCTATTAATAAACTACAGTGGAACCTGTACACGTTTCACCTATTAATAAACTACAGTGGAACCTGTACAAACGTTTCACCTATTGATAAACTACAGTGGAACCTGTACACAGTTTCCACCTATTAATAAACTACAGTGGAACCTGTACAGTTTTCACCTATTAATAAAACTACAGTGGAACCTGTACACGTTTCACCTATTAATAAACTACAGTGGAACCTGTACATGTTTTCACCTATTAATAAACTACAGTGGAACCTGTACAACGTTTCACTATTAATAAACTACAGTGGAACCTGTACACGTTTCACCTATTAATAAACTACAGTGGAACCTGTACGGAGCCCCACAGGAGACATGGGTTTTTTATTATTAATTCGGTCCCACGAAATAATAATTCGTTCCCTCAATTTAACAATTCGTTCCCTCGAATTAATAATTCGTTCCCTCAATTTAACAATTCGTTCCCTCGATTTAATAATTCGTTCCCACGAAATGACAATTCGTTCCCTCAATTTAACAATTCGTTCCCTCGAATTAACAATTCGTTCCCACGAACGAATTGTTAATTCGTGGGAACGAATTGTTAAATTGAGGGACGAATTGTTATTTCGTGGGAACGAATTAATAAACAAAATCCTACGTCCCCTGCGAGGCTCAGTAAACCTGTACTAACGTCCGCATCCGAATAGCAATTACCTATTCATAGCAGTCACGCACTGTATTCGCAATTATTTAAGTAATACATAAAAGAACCCCTGAACAAAGACAACCCTTGAACAAAGGCCAGCTTTTTCTCTTTAAATGGCTGGCCTGTATTCACAGGTTTCGTATGTTGGCTGACGTTATAAACATTTATTATATACCTACCCATGAAATACATAGTTATACGATGTAAATAAAAGTCATATGTTCTCATCGATGTAATAAACAACTTCCGGTGAAAATACGACTAATTCCGCTATATATATTCATAACGCGTATCTGCTGTAAAACAGCGCAAATAGGCTGCAAATACACATAACGGCACTCGTGAAATATGGACATTTCACACCACTCGATGAACATATTGAAGCGACCCCGCCGGTGACCATTGCAAGTTGTCGCTATTGTGTAGGAAGTCATTTATGATGTAAAATAGACATGTAATCCTGCTTCATTTGTACTTACATTTGCGGCGACTGTGCGAGGCTACCATTTAATCTATGAGAATTACCACGATCCCTCACCCATGCCTAGTTATTCACCAAAGTTCATAGTTCATCTTCATTGACCTCATAATTCCTGAATTCCATCCTGTTTCCCGTAATATACGATATTCGTGACACATTTCAACCAAGTATTGAATGCAGCCGCCATTTCTACTGGCTGTGCTTGTTTTGGCTCGTGCCTGATCGGAACATTTCGTCGATACAACCTAGCCAATCACGGTGCGGGAACTTGGACAAGTTCCGTAAGTCACGGAACATGTCCAACTCGGCCTGACAAAACCTATAAATAGGAGCGATTTCAGCGACTCTGGGACTTTTGTTCCGAGGCCACTCCGAGCAGACACAACTTGGTACGAATCCGACACGGTCCTATTCCCGTCATTTAGGCATCTTAATACTTATTTACCACTTCCATTACTTGAAATGCATTGTTTAACTATGTCTATGTCACTCCATGGTGTTAAAGCTAAATATTAGCGTAGTACAGAAGGTGCGCGTTTTCCCGTTACCCCACCCATGCATCTTACATAGGACGGAGATTCTCCGGTTTACAAGATGAGCCCTACGCCCCATCTCACCACCCCAATTCCCCCACCCAGCATTATTCCCACCCCAGCTTCGTGATCCCCGCTGTGTGACTCCCCCACCCAGCCTTATTTCCCACCCCCAGCTTCGTGATTCCCGCTGTGTGACTCCCCCACCCAGCATTATTTCCCAACCCCAGCTTCGTGATCCCCGCTGTGTGACTCACAACCCCCACCGCATTATTTCCCACCCCCAGCTTCGTGACCCCCGCTGTGTGACTCCACCCCCACCCAGCATTATTCCCACCCCCAGCTTCGTGACCCCCGCTGTGTGACTCCCCCACCCAGCATTATTTACCCACCCCCAGCTTCGTGATTCCCGCTGTGTGACTCCCCCACCCAGCATTATTCCCAACCCCAGCAGCGTGATCCCCGCTGTGTGACTCCCCCACCCAGCATTATTTCCCACCCCCAGCTTCGTGATTCCCGCTGTGTGACTCCCCCACCCAGCATTATTACCCACCCCCAGCTTCGTGATCCCCGCTGTGTGACTCCCCCACCCAGCATTATTTCCCACCCCCAGCTTCGTGATCCCCGCTGTGTGACTCCCCCACCCAGCATTATTCCCACCCCCAGCTTCGTGATCCCCGCTGTGTGACTCCCCCACCCAGCATTATTCCCACCCCAGCTTCGTGATCCCCGCTGTGTGACTCCCCCACCCAGCATTATTTCCCACCCCCAGCTTCGTGATCCCCGCTGTGTGACTCCCCCACCCAGCCTTATTCCCATCCCCAGCTTTGTGATCCCCGCTGTGTAACTCCCCCACCCAGCATTATTTCCCACCCCCAGCTTCGTGATTCCCGCTGTGTGACTCCCCCACCCAGCATTATTTCCCCACCCCCAGCTTCGTGATCCCCGCTGTGTGACTCCCCACCCAGCATTATTCCCACCCCAGCTTCGTGATTCCCGCTGTGTGACTTCCCCACCCAGCATTATTTCCCACCCCCAGCTTTGTGACCCCCGCTGTGTGACTCCCCCACCCAGCATTATTCCCACCCCCAGCTTCGTGATCCCCGCTGTGTGACTCCCCCACCCAGCATTATTCCCACCCCAGCTTCGTGATCCCCGCTGTGTGACTCCCCCACCCAGCATTATTTCCCACCCCCAGCTTCGTGATCCCCGCTGTGTGACTCCCCCACCCAGCCTTATTCCCACCCCAGCTTCGTGATTCCCGCTGTGTGACTTCCCACCCAGCATTATTTCCCACCCCCAGCTTTGTGACCCCCGCTGTGTGACTCCCCCACCCAGCATTATTCCCACCCCCAGCTTCGTGATCCCCACTGTGTGACTTCCCCACCCAGCATTATTCCCACCCCCCAGCTTCGTGATCCCCGCTGTGTGACTCCCCCACCCAGCATTATTCCCACCCCAGCTTCGTGATCCCCCGCTGTGTGACTCCCCCACCCAGCATTATTTCCCACCCCCAGCTTCGTGATTCCCGCTGTGTGACTCCCCCACCCAGCATTATTCCCAACCCCAGCTTCGTGATCCCCGCTGTGTGACTCCCCCACCCAGCATTTATTTCCCCACCCCCAGCTTCGTGATTCCCGCTGTGTGACTCCCCCACCCACATTATTCCCACCCCAGCTTCGTGATCCCCGCTGTGTGACTTCCCCACCCAGCATTATTTCCCACCCCCAGCTTCGTGATCCCTGCTGTGTGACTCCCCCACCCAGCATTATTTCCCAACTCCAGGTTCGTGATTCCCCACCATGACTTGGGTTTGCGTTAGTGTGACTTTCCGCCAGAGTTTAGCATAAATCTAGTCCGTGTGTACATGCGCTAATACCCTTTCTTGAGTCTGCTTACTCCCACAGTCGCCTGTTGTGTTTTTGTATCTCGCCATGTGTACATCTCATATTAGTCATTATCTGTCCATAATCCGATCACCCTCATCGTTGTTATCATAGTTTGTCACCACTCTTTAATTGTACACGTTGAGTAATACTGCATGTTAGAACTATTATCAAAATATCAGATGTTACTAAAATCTCGTCACTGTCGTCTGTTCATTGCCAAGTAGATATAGTCGTTAAATTTCCCTACCCCGATTTACGAGGGCCCGCTACCATTCCCCTGCGTGAACAAGAAATATCTGATTTATACCGTATTGCGGAAGACGGATACGACATAGGGACGTTACAATATATGTCATATTCGTCGCAAAAATATGAATATTCTCTATTTATTTTCCTTTGAGTCTACGTCGCATATTACGGAGCATATATGGTGCATTTCCTCGTCACCCAGTTACCTGTGGTCTATGACCTAGTTACCGCATATTGCTCGTGTTTCTATCGATTTTACAATATACAGGCAGGCTCAGACAATCACATTGCGAGATTGCCAGCTGGCATTGACAATAGGTGTTCAGAAACGTTGATAATCAGGGGCCGTTTCACTAAACTTCGTACGACTAAAATGTTCGTAAGTGCAAAAGTATGATAGTCTGTAAATTTCATATTAACAATATTTTCTTGTAAACAATCATTGGATCTAGATTTATTGAGCATAGGCTGAATATATGACGTGCCTGTGTCTGAAGAAATGGGGCTTATCGGTTTTGCGACCAGCGTAGATGCCGATCAGCATCCGCCATACAAGCAATGAAACTATAAGTATAGGACAATAAATAGTCTCCACCGAACAAGCCCGATCCAGGTCTGTATTGCTGTTCCTCAGATCGGTAATAACATATACTTGTAAATATATTATAGTCTCCACCGAACAAGCCCGATCCAGGTCTGTATTGCTGTTCCTCAGATCGGTAATAACATATACTTGTAAATATATTATAGTCTCCACCGAACAAGCCCGATCCAGGTCTGTATTGCTGTTCCTCAGATCGGTAATAACATATACTTGTAAATATATTAACTGTTTTCTGTCTGTCAATTACATAAGAAAAACCTAGTCACATATCCGATAGAAGTGACTCTTGAGATAATATACACATGTTATTAAACAGTCTGATCTGGATCCACACTGTTCATCATATTATTATTTTGTGAACATTTATAACCCCATATTATATGTACATATATAACAATACTATTAAATACTATATATACAGTGCAACCCCTCTAAACCGGACACTGGGAAAAAATGGATATTTAATTTACATGTGTTTTGATGTTATGTGTCTCTGATTAAAATGATGTTTCATGATTGCAAAACACTACTGTCTGTTCCACGTTTTGCTGCCGACGAACTTTTGGCTATTAAACACATTAAATCTCCCCAAAAAATGTTGTTTCATGAAATTCCATCAAATATTGATTTTATTGCGAAAAAATGATTTTCCTAGGGAAATTTAACATGGGGAGTGAATTTCCAAAAAAAATAGTTTTTTGATCCTAAATAAAAAAATATTTTTATTTTTTTTATTTTTAACCCCCATGTTAAATTCCCATAGGAAAATCGTTGTTTCGCAATAAAATCAATATTTGATGGAATTTCATGAAATAATATTTTTCTGGGAGGGTAACTTTTTTGTTATTGATAAAAAAGTACTTACTTTTAAATATTTTTTACATTTAATGTGTTTAATAGCCAAAAGTTCGTCGGCAGACAAAACGTGGAACAGACAGTAGAATGTGCCATAAAGCACATGTCTGATTTACAGTGGAACATCCCAAGGTGCCCGGGTTTGGAGAGGTTCCACTGTATGTGTAAATTTACAAAATAAATATTTTGTTAATGAGAATATTAAAGAATACACGTATACAGGCCCGTACGCAGAGGGGGTACGCAACCCCCTTAACCCTTTCAATACCACAGGCCTGTAGAGTGGTATTGGCAAAACGTGTAGATCCAGATGAGCCGGCTCGTAACGAGCCGTCTCATCAGGATCTGCACTTTTTGCAAGTAATTTTCAGAATTTTGAGAACAAAAATACCCATGTTCATAAATGGGATGATTGGATTGGTTGCAATATTAACATATCAAAATCTATTCCAGTTACTTATGGGTGAAACGCTTAATCTGCCGAGGTCTGTCCGTGGATTTGCAAACACAAAATGTTTAGCCCTTTGCGCCGTCGATAACGCACCCCCCTACACTTAATTCCTGCGTACGGGCCTGGTATAAAATACCCAATTTTACGTCGAACAGACAGCTCATATCTGCAGTCTGTCCATAGTTCAATCGGTTATATCTCTGCAAAAAGAATAAATCGTGACATCTATTCAACTAAATGTGAAACAATCAGCGTAGACTCCGACCAGAACGCACATCCGTGCGATCAAAATCTGAGTCCACACAGCTTGTCATTATAATACTAACTGCATCAGAATATTTTGCAAATTAATATCGATAGCCTTTTGAATTTGACAATAATGTTATGTATTGTTAGATCCAATAGTGTGAATCCTACCAGATCGGGCATAACCACGATCTGATCGGCTCCACACTATAGGTCGCTGACTTTGTTATACATGTGTGTTATTTATAGATATACAAAACAAATATATATACATGTATAAATAAACGGGTTATCCACTGACAATTAACAAAAAAAAAACAACCAATGAAACACCCGACATGTTTTAGCAAGCAACAGTGATAACTTTCCCACACAAGACGAATTGGGATAGGTGTGGGGAGACATACCCGTGGAATTAAACAGCACACAGAGACGGGAATTAGACAACCAGATATCACCGGGAGGGATATTAGAACTACACTAGTCAGCCCGTCGTAGCAGATATACAGAAAAAAAGCTGCTCCAAACATCTGGGGATTAGACTTGAATATAGTGAAGAGAGTCCTGAATTAGACAGTCGATATTTGGAAGTGTGTGAATCCTGTATATTCGCCCGCCAGACGGGGTAGACATTGATACGTGCATTATCCCACGATCTAGCCATGTTTCCTGATTGACTCAATAGAACCCACAAAAGGCCGTGTGTACCAGATATACCTAGAACGTGACGAAACAGAATGGACAAAAATATAGTTTAAATGTAGATCTTTATCGTATTTCTTAACCGAATTATACATACAAAAATATGGTTTGTTAAGTGTACAGGAAAAAAAAACATGTTTTTCAATCTAGTTACAAAATTATTATATTTAAATTGCTTACATAAGCGTCAATACAGGGAACATGCGTGTTTCTAAATATGGCATATACATGTATTTTGATTATGTCACAATGCCCAATACTGACATTCGACAAATTTTCTTATTTATTCATGTATATCGAAAATTCCAAAGTATGCTAAACCGAATTATCTCCCCTGTTTATCACGGTTTCTGATGCTTGTATTTGAATATTACTTATACTTGTGGGAAACAGGGTCCCGTTTAACTACACGTCGTACGACTAAAATGTTCGCACGTGCAAATTTAGGATCGTCTGGAAATTTCAATTGATGGATTTATATGTATATGCATATGCAGCCTATGCTCAATAAATGTAAATCCAATAATTGATTACAAGAAAACATTGTTAATGTGAAATTTACAGAGTATCATAATTTTGCACTTACGAACATTTTAGTCGTACGAAGTTTAGTGAAACAGTTTTATGCCACCATATGCAGCCTATGCTCAATAAATGTAAATCCAGTAATTGTTTGCAAGAAAACATTGTTAATGTGAAATTCACAGACTATCATTTACGAACATTTTAGTCGTACGAAGTTTAGTGAAAAGCCCTGTTCAACTAAAAATGGTTCGATGACCGATATGCACTTGCGCGAAGTTCTAATTTGTCACCCTGTACTTTGATCAATTATTTTAGAGTGATCGCATAATGCATTAATACAATAATTTTTACCGTGACATTGCCTTTCTACTGAATTAATACTACATATAAATCACCTTTTACACTGATTCTGGGTCGAATATTAACTGATAGGCTCTCACTGATTGTATCTTGTATTTGTCTAAAAACGTCCCAAGTGTAGGGTGACCAATTACTGTCTGTTCCACGTTTTGCTGCCGACGAACATTTGGCCATTAAACACATTAAATCTAAAATTTAAAAGTAAGTACTTTTTGAGAAGTTCGTCGGCAGCAAAACGTGGAACAGACAGTAGAACTTCGCGTAGTATTGTTTTCCCCAGAAATAGAGAATAGTAGGTTAGTGCCGTGAATGGGAAAACATATCCGGCAAGGCTCAATAATTTCTTTATTTCTCATCAGAAGTATATGTTGTGACCACTCATTTGAACCGTCTCGCCGAGACGGTTAAAATGAGTGGTCACAACATATATTTTTGGTTCAGAAATAAGGAAAATAGATAGAGAATAGTAGTTAGTGACGTGAATGGGAACACATATCTGGCAAGGCCTAGGAAACGGGATGGGCGAGGCTCTGCCGAGGCCATCCCGTTTCCGTGCTGCGCCAGATATGTTTTTCCCATTCACGGCACTAACCTACTATTCTATTTATCCCCTCAACACTACAAACAGCTTTAAAATGCAAACAAATAACCCCAGCCGCATCCTCAAAATCAGAGAATCGACTAGTATGACAACCGCACATATTCATTCGCAGTGATTAGGTCGTATTGACAGGATATCACGGCACATACGCACTGTCTTGACGGGATAAAGTATGATTATTTCACAATTCACATTACTGAGATTTGACAAATTGTCAACGACCACACGTTGTAAATCTGAGATGGTGGCCCACATACCCAATATGTAATGTTTCGTACCACAATTTGAAAGAAATTCTCGTTATTATAGACATAATATACGCTAGTGTACTTAAGGTAAACAAAAATAATTTAGTAACCATCGATTGAAAAACATTTATAAAGCTGAAAATAAGTAGCGTTGCAAACGCTAGTTACTCTATAATTATTATAAACATTTCGATTGACAGTTCCGAGATACAATACAAATCTACAATTAAACATTTTTTTTCTTATTCTGTTTCATAATTTTCTAGGCATATCTGTACGGAGCAGGGGACGTAAAATTCTTTTTTTTATTAATTCGTTCCCACGAAATAACAATTAGTTTCCTCAACAATTCGTTCCCATGAATAACAATTCGTTCCCATGAATAACAATTCGTTCCCACGAATTACCAATTCGTTCCCTCAATTTACCAATTCGTTCCCACGATATAACAATTCGTTCCCACGGGAACGAATTGTCACATCGTGGGAACGAATTGTTAATTCGAGGGAACGAATTGTTAAATTGAGGGAATGAATTGTCATTTCGTGGGAACTAATTGTTAATTCGATGGAACGAATTGGTAATTCGAGGGATCTAATTGTTATATCGTGGGAACGAATTGTTAATTCAAGGGAACGAATTGTTAAATTGAGGGAAAAAATTGTTATTTCGTGGGAGCGAGTTAATGAAACAAAATGGTGGCTCCGTATATCTGAGTCTCAGTGCTTAAAGTGTCTAAATCCTGCATTTTCGTGAGCCAGACATTGATACGTGCAGTATCCCATGATCAGCCGGTGTTTCCTGATCGACACAATAGAACACCATTAACTATTCATCATAATGATTGAGACAGGCCATGCGACTTTGTACCTTCGGACATCTGCGTAATTTCGTTAAATACGTTTACAAAATTTACAATATTTTCCGTAAATGGCGTCAAATTTTGAGAAAATCTTCAGAGTACATGTATAGTTATATTCCGCATGTACTCTGAAAATGTTGTCAACTTTTGACATTATTTATGAAAAATATTGTAAATTTTGTAAACGTATTTAATGAAATTACGCAGATGTCCGAAGGTACAAAATCGCATATGTGGCTGTGACTGGAGAAATGTGGCTTATGGGATCTGTGACCAGTGTAGCTCCTGATCAAATAACACACTCCTGTAGTCTGATAACAGTATATATTCCTTGTTAGAAGCATGCCGTGTGTTTCATTGATGAAATTACGAACATTACAGATCGTGATCAGACTGCGCGGATGCACAGGTTGATCTGGGGCCGTTTCACTAAACTTCTTACAACTAAAATGTTCGTACGTGCAAAATTATGATAGTCTGTACATTTCACATTAACAATGTTTTCTTGCAAATAATTATTGGATTTACATTTATTGAGCATAGGCTGCATATGCAGCCTATGCTCAATAAATGTAAATCCATGAATTGAAATTTACAGACGATCTTAAATTTGCACTTACGAAGATTTTAGTCGTAAGAAGTTTAGTGAAACGGGCCCCTGGATCTGTAATGGTCGCAAACCACATAAGCCCAATTCGCCAGTCACAGCCACGTATTTGGCGGGGACGATCGATCATACCCTTGTAAAACACGAACATTATTGTCGAGTCATGGTGATTTGGCGAAATGTCAAATCTGACGAACAAGGTATTTGTAGGTCTGTGTACGCGCTACGGAAGCCCATTAGGGTCACTTCACTTTTTTTTTTATCTTTTCTTCAATTTTCCGCGAGATCTTTTCTTGAATACTTCCTTGAATTTTCGAGATCTTTTCTCTAATTTTTCAAGATGTTTTCTTGAAAATTCAAGAAAAGATCTTGAAAATTCAAGAAAAGAACTTGAAAACTCAAGAAAACATCCTGAATAAATGAAAATTGAAAGAAAGTGAAGTGGCCTTAATGGGCTTCCGTACGTTTCATATGTCGAGTTCATAAAATAGAGGAAGACGAATTATATTATTTTTTGTAAATGAAGTTTGTTTTCTATTAAAGGTACACGCCCACTCAGTAGGCACATACTGTTCTTTATATCAGAGACATCATCTGAGACATTTTCTGGCAAAATAAACATTAATTCACCATTGCCCCATGTATTAATTGACATTATTATACATTTTATATCAGACGTAAATGTCCACACTCATATATAAGGGGCGATAACCGTGTTTCCTTAAAATGTTAACGGACATTACTATTTATTCTCTGTATTTATGTTTTGATGTGCAATGATCATACTTTATAACCTGTCAACAATATAATTTTTTCAGGTTACACATTTAATTAGTATAAATAATTAAAAAATGTCATGCCTCATTTGCATAATATGAAAATAGCCTGATACCACCGCGAGTCACTATCAGTAAAATAAATATTACTAAATGATTATATCTGTATAGCGGGCACTTGTAATTTTTAGAACTGGTGGAATAGTGACACAATTATACACTTATTTAATTCCTATAAATAAACTTTTGTGCCTACTGAGTGGGCATGTACCTTTAAAGTCGAGGGTCCCATCTGTTAGGCACTAGTTTTCTTTAAACACCACAGGCCTATATAGTGGTATTGGCAAACAGTGTAGATCCAGATGAGTCGGCTCGTGACGAGCCGTCTCATCAGGATCTGCACTTTTCGCAACTAATTTTCATATTTTTGAGAACAAAAACACAACATTACATAAATGAACTAATCTGAAAAGTAATTGTGTGACCATTGAATTTCTTTCAAAATTAACATATCAAATTCCATTCCAGTTACTTAGGAGTGACATGGTGTATATGTAACTTTATCCAGTCAACACAGTGCGTATGTGCCGTGAAACACGGTGCCGTGAAAACATTTCACATTCCATTCCAGTTACTTAGGAGTGACATGGTGTATATGTAACTTTATCCCGTCAACACAGTGCGTATGTGCCGTGAAACACGGTGCCGTGAAACATTTCACATTCCATTCCAGTTACTTAGGAGTGACATGGTGTATATATAACTTTATCCCGTCAACACAGTGCGTATGTGCCGTGAAACACGGTGCCGTGAAACATTTCACATTCCATTCCAGTTACTTAGGAGTGACATGGTGTATATGTAACTTTATCCCGTCAACACAGTGCGTATGTGCCGTGAAACACGGTGCCGTGAAACATTTCACATTCCATTCCAGTTACTTAGGAGTGACATGGTGTATATGTAACTTTATCCCGTCAACACAGTGCGTATGTGCCGTGAAACACGTGCCGTGAAACATTTCACATTCCATTCCAGTTACTTAGGAGTGACATGGTGTATATGTAACTTTATCCCGTCAACACAGTGCGTATGTGCCGTGAAACACGGTGCCGTGAAACATTTTTGATATCCAGTCAATACAATGTTTGCATGTTACAGCCATTTGTAGGTGTTGACGGGATAAATAGAATAGTAGGTTAGTGCTGTGAATGGGAAAAATATCTGGCGCGGCACGGAAACGGGATGTGCTCGGCAGAGCCTCGCCCATCCCGTTTCCTGAGCCTTGCCAGATATGTTTTCCCATACACGGCAGTAACCTACTATTCTCTATTTAATATACATGTAAAGTATCATTGCGCATCAAAAATAAATAGAGAGACTAAATAGTTGTTTTCGTTAACATTTTAAGGAATCACGGTTATCGCCCCTGATATCAAACTGACAATTAAAAAAGTATAATAAATAGAGGATATTTCATCGTACATTTTGAATAGCGGGAAATAATACACGAGTGTGCGTCGGCTTTCGCGTAAGCAACGAGTGAGCGCAGCAAACGAGTTGCTTGGACGGACGCCGACGGACACGAGTGCATTATTTCCGCTATTCAAACATGTACGATGGAATATCCTATTTATTGCACTTCCACGGCGGATATATATGCACATTTAGTCTATTTTTGAGATTATAAACAATGAATTGTGATGTGCGCATGAATAGTTACACAATGACGTGTTTTCCCGTGTTTTAGCGTTACGTTGTGTGACGTCAAATGTGACGTCATGTAAACTTTTTGAAATCCAAATTATGCAGCTGTTTCTATGAACCAGATATATTTGACTGCATGTTTCTAGATTAGTCGAAACCCTTTCCAAGTTTTCAAATAACTTTATTTTGATTGTAATAAAAAGTAAACATTTTGTATGGAACGCCCCAACACGACATGTGTGATATGACGTCAATGCATGAGCTATCATGTCAACATGCTTGCTGTTCAGTCAGCCCAAAGTGCATGTTTTCTTATCAGCTCGCCGTGTTGTATTTTCTAAATCTTATCACGTGCTGTCCGCTGTGCATGCTATCTTATCATCTCGCTATGTTGTCTTGTCCAAATCGTATCATGTGTTGTCCACTGTGGCTGTTATCTGTCAATTCGCCATGTTATCTTGTCCAAATCGTATCATGTGTTGTCCACTGTGTATGTTATCTTGTCAAGTCGGCATGTCGTTAAGTTCAAATATTATCATGTGCTTGCACTGTGTGTTTTCTTGTCAAGTCGCCATGTTGTTAAGTCCAAATATTATCAGGTGCTGTCCATTGTGCATGTTATCTTACCAGCTCGTCATGCTGTATTGTCAAAATATCATCATGCGCTGTCCACTGTGCATGCCATCTTGTTAAGTCGCCATGTTGTTATGTCCAAATATTATCATGTGCTTTCACTGTGTGTTTTCTTGTCAAGTCGCCATGTTGTTAAGTCCAACTATTATCAGGTGCTGTCCATTGTGCATGTTATCTTACCAGCTCGTCATGTTGTATTGTCAAAATGTTATCATGTGCTGTCCACTGTGCTTACTATCTTGTTAAGTCGCCATGTTGTTATGTCCAAATATTATCATGTGCTGTCCGCTGTGCACGTTGTCTTGTCAAGTCGCCATGTTGTTATGTCCAAATATTATCATGTGCTGTCCACTGTGCATGTTATCTTGTCAAGTCGCCATGTTGTTATGTCCACATATGATCATGTGCTGTCCACTGTGCATGTTATATTATTATCTAGCCATGTTGTATTGTCCAAATAGTATCATGTGCTGTCCACTGTGCATGTTATCTTGTCAAGTCGCCATGTTGTTATGTCCAAATATTATCATATTATCATGTGTTGTCCACTGTGCATGTTATCTTATTAGTTCGCCATGTTGTCTTGTCCAAATATTATCATGTGCTTTCCACTGTGCATGTTATCTTATCAGCTCGCCATGTTGTCTTGTCCAAATAGTATCATTTGCCCCAATGCAGCAGGTTAAATGCGGGATCGAACCGGGTCCGGCCTTAAATGACCCTAGCTGTTGATAGCCCGTTAAACACCAATAAACAAACAAAAACTGAAATTTGTACTTCGAATGTCCATTTACATTGCCATTACCTATCACATTGTGTAAACAAAAAATGTTTTTAGTGTTTTGGCAGCGATTTAGAAAACTTTGTCTTGGATTGAATTATAGATACTTGATCATAAATTATTTAAATTAATAATAATTATACCTTGAACCAGAAATAACTACCCCTCCCCCACACCGACCCACCACCCATCTGGGGGATTTTTGGTATGAATTTCGGATTCAGTAGTCTATTGTCTATCAAACCTCGTTGTCTGCGCTCAAAGTGAACAAATGGCTGCCATCATCATCCATATTTTCATTATATGCTGCCCCTGTGCCCAATGTCAACGTCAAATTACTTTTGTGTCTCACCAGCTTTCGGACAGCGCGATAATAGTGGGCACATTAGTTAAAGTTTTTGGTTACATGTTTTCGGTATACTATCAAACTTCGCTTAGTACTACATGTATCAAATGCCTCGGGGGCGCGACATGTGGGTTCGGCCATCTAGTTTTAATAAAGACTGTTAACTTTCAGTCTGACCAATATTAACTGGGTAAATTGGTATAATTCAGTCACAGTTGGAATTTAAAATGATACATCTTGTATTTAATTAAATCCAACTTAGGCTGCTGGTATAGTTTACAGCTATGTAATGTTCTATGGTTGTAGTATTTATCGTATCATGTATGGAGTAATACGTGCTACAACTCATTCATTCACCATGAGAGAACAAATATATTTTCATATATTTTCTATATCCAGTGTGCAAATTAGTACCTAGAAATAATTAGTAATAATTATATTTATTTATTTAGTTTACTTAATGGTGTTTAACGGCCTGTCAAAATATGTGCACGAGCAGTAAGCAATGTGTATACTTCAAATAGCACAGACAGTCGAAAATATGTATGTCAAACATTATTCAGATTTAAACAGTATGTCAAAAGTTGTATTGGTTACAAAAAGTGTCCAAGTTTTGTTGAGCCACTCTGTACATAGTTTCCACATGTTTGTAATTTCATCTTTAATAATGTAAACACATCAATTTTTAGCGGCCATCTTGCATTTCACTTTACTAACCTATTCACAAATTAGCTGCCACTGTAAAACGATTGAATAACCATGTAGTCAAATTATAATAAATTGTGTGTACACCTTGTAACACAAATTATGTACTCACATGTATAGTCTTCTGTCGCAATATTTCTTGCAGCATTTTCTCCCCACATCTTGGAAACTCTTGTACTGTTTTCTTAACAATCTGTGTTAGTGTATCGTCATCTATATTTGTAAATTGGTACTTTCGCAAACCATAGATTCGCATTCTTTCCTTTATCTGAAATCCAGTTTCCAGAAATGTTTTGATAGTTGTCTTTGGTATTTGGAACTGAGGCGGCCCACACTGATCATTGGTCTTGTGCGGCTGAAAATTTCCATAACAGATGCAGGATGTTCTCAATGTCATTATTTATCAGGTAACCTGCCCTGTATTGACCGAATACCTACTGACTGATAACATATTTGTGTATCAGGCATTGCCCTGATATAAACATCCGGGTTACAACGAAGTGAAAACTGACGTTCCATTGGTCGGATAACGTCACGTGGCGTTACCGAATGACGCCAGTGTAATGACGCAACGTAAACAAATCCGCGTTCTATCCATAGATAACGACGTCATCTTTGGTCATTTTCGAGCATAAAACGTTACCTGATAAATATAATACCAGGCTAGAGTATTTTGATATCAAGTTTATCAGGCTCGGCTCGGAAACGGTAGGAATTCCTCGGCAAGCCGAGGAATTCCTACGCGTTTCCTAGCCTTGCCTGATAAACCTGATATCAAAAGACACTAGCCTGGCATTCTCTATATCCGTCCTATTCACAACACCCAAGCAATTCATGTCATATATTGATAATTTCCCAACTATATCCGGCGTAATCTTTTCCGCATGAAACTTTGAAATATACCTTGCCAGGCCCAGTTTTCGCAAAATATCATCCATGTTGTTGCCAATTTATGGTAGTCAGTCTTTATTTCACAATTATTTCTTCATTCGTGTAACACTGCATTCTGGATGATGCACGAGTTATCAAAGAGGAACTAAACTCATTGTTAACTCAGCACATCACGTAATGTCGACAAGATGAGACTATGCACTGATATTACGAGATGGAAGGACAGTAACACAGCACAAACATTTACGGTATCTTGAGATGTGGACAGAATACGATGATAAATTGACTCAATATATTACACAGTGTACATCCAGATACGATGTGGAAGATATAACATGATAATTCAATGGCCTTTTTGTGGAATTTATCGGGGTATAAACTTGGAAAAGTCGCGGGAATACTGGACGAAGGCCGGAAGGCCTCGTCCAGTATTCCCACGACTTTTCCAAGTTCATATCCCCGATAAATTGAACAAAAAGTCCATTCATTCCTTATAATTCCAGCATTTGAAATAAATTCATCAAGAAAATGTGTTTATTTTCCGTTTTCTTAAGAATTATTTTAAATCCGCCTCACGGTTACGGAAAGTAGTTCGGCGTGGGAGTTTACTGGGATATAAATTTTGGACACAGACTTGCTACGGGCCAATCAAATGTTAGGGAATTGTGTAAATATGTTTGTGCTGGAATTATCACAGTATGGTGAACGACAGAACATAATGCAGAGTGTACAGCGCATGTCAAAATGTGGGCAGGATGACATGACGATTGGACAACATGACATGACGTCTGGACAAGATGACATTACGTCTGGACAAGCTGGCATGACGATTGGACAAGATGGCATGACAATTGGACAACATGACATGACGATTGGACAACATGACATGACGATTGGACAACATGAAATGACGTCTTGACAAGATGACATGCCGTCTGGACAAGATGGAATGACGATTGGAAAAGATGACATGCCGTCTGGACAAGATGACATGACTGGACAAGATAACATGCCGTCTGGACAAGATGACATGACGATTGGACAAGATGACATGCCGTCTGGACAAGATGGCATGACGTTTGGACAATATGACATGCCGTCTGGACAAGATGACATGACGATTGGACAAGATGACATGCCGTCTGGACAAGATGGCATGACGATTTGACAAGATGACATGCCGTCTGGACAAGATGGCATGACGATTGGACAAGATGGCATGCCGTCTGGACAAGATGATATGACGATTGGACAAGATGACATACCGTCTGGACAATATGGCATGACGATTGGACAAGATGACATGCCGTCTGGACAAGATGGCATGACCTTTGGACAAGATGACATGCCGTCTGGACAAGATGACATGACGATTGGACAAGATGACATGCCGTTTGGACAAGATGGCATGACGTTTGGACAAGATGACATGCCGTCTGGACAAGATGACATACGATTGGACAAGATGACATGCCGTCTGGACAAGATGGCATGACGTTTGGACAAGATGACATGCCGTCTGGACAAGATGACATGACGATTGGACAAGATGACATGCCGTCTGGACAAGATGACATGACGATTGGACAAGATGACATGCCGTCTGGACAAGATGGCATGACGATTTGACAAGATGGCATGCCGTCTGGACAAGATGGCATGACGATTGGACAAGATGGCATGCCGTCTGGACGATGACATGACGATTGGACAAGATGACATACCGTCTGGACAAGATGGCATGACGATTGGACAAGATGACATGCCGTCTGGACAAGATGGCATGCCGTTCGGGCAAGATGGTATGACGATTGGACAAGATGACATTACGTCTGGGCAAGATGACATGGCGATTGGACCAGATGACATTACGTCTGGACAAGATGACATGACGATTGGACAACATGACATGACGTCTGGACAAGACGACATGACGATTGGGCAATATATAATGTACAGTGGACAGCACATCATAATATATGGACAAGACAACATGATGACTGAATACGATATAATGCACGGTGGTCAGCACATGCCACTGTGTTGACAAGATAGTATGACGACTGGACAAAATGTAACGCACAATGGACAGCACATACTAATATGTGGACATTATAAAATGTTGAAATGGCACAATATAACGGAAAGTGGACAACCCATGTCACGCTGCGGACAAGCTAACATGTTGAATTGACAAAATATAATTCATAATGGGCAACGTATACGAAAAGATAACATGGTCAATTGGCAAGATAAAATGCACAGTGGAAATTACATGATACTATGTTGACAAGACAACATGATGGCGAGTTGACAAGATATAATATACAGTGAACAGTACATGATAACATTTGGACAAGACAGCATGGCGAGTTGGCAAGATATAATGCAGAGTAGACAGCACATAGCACGTTGACATAATAACATCATTTATCAGGTAACTTGCCCTGTATTGACCGAATACCTACTGACTGATAACATATTGTTGTAACAGGCATTGCCTTAATATAAACATCCGGGTTACAACGAAGTTAAAACTGACGTTCCATTGGTCGGATGACGTCACGTGACTTTACCGAATGACGTCAGTGTAATGACGCAACGTAAACAAGTCCGCGTTCTGTCAATTGATAATGACGTCATCTGTGGTCATTTTCGAGCATAAAAAGTTACCTGATAAATAGAATACCAGGCAAGTGTATTTTGATATCAAGTTTATCAGGCTTGGCTCGGAAACGGTAGGAATTCCTCGGCAAGCCTCGGAATTCCTACGCGTTTCCTAGCCTTGCCTGATAAACCTGATATCAAAAGACACTAGCATAGGTAGTCTGTATGATTTGACATCAAATCGCACTTATCAGGTACATTAGACAGCTGGGGTGTTCCATAGTATGGCATGGTACATGTAGCTCGTGGTTTCCAAGAAAACAGGCGCGCAATTACGGGTGTTCTCTTCACGGTGTATTATTTGTAAGGAGTTGATTACGGGTTTTCTATCACAGCGAAACCCATACAAATAACTCGTAAGAGTGTAATAATGTCAATTAACACGTTTGGTAGTGGTACATCAATGTTTATTTTACCTGAAAAAATGCCATCCAAGGAATGGACAAAACAAATATATTATAGGAATGAATGGCCTTTTTGTGGAATTTATCGGGTATATAAACTTGGAAAAGTCGCGGGAATACTGGACGATGTCAGTGGGCCTCGTCCAGTATTCCCGCGACTTTTCCAAGTTTATATCCCCGATAAATTCCACAAAAAGGCCATTAATTCCTTATAATTCCAGCATTTGAAATAAATTCATCAAGAAATAGTGTTTATTTTGACAGACGGCAGCCATTTGTTTACATTGACAGCACTGACAGCGCACCTGTATAAAGTAGTTCGGCGTGGGATTTTACTGGGATATCAATTTTGGACAGAGACTTGCTACGGGCCAATCAAATGTTAGGGAATTGTGTAAATATTTTTGTGCTGGAATTGTTTGGCTATATTACAAGATGGAATGTGGGTGTCCAGTTTTAATAAAGTCACTGTGTATTAGACGATGTTGTATTCGACAATTATATCATACATTGTGATATAAAGGGTTGTTCTGAGTACATACATGCACCTCTAATTGCATAACACACATTTCCACATTGTTGAGAGAACAAAAACATCCTCTTTTCATAAAATGGACGTGTCTGAAAATCATTGATGGATTGGTTGCAAAATTAACATATCAAGCTCCTTTCCAGTTACTTAGGGGTGAATGGGTTAAGGTAGCTCTAAATAATGGTGTTTTAGCGTAAGGTCGTATAATATAAGATACACATAGTTTCAGATGTTGTAATTTATAAAACATATATACATGTGACACAAGAAATAATTCATAAATATGCATACGTATTTCATGAATAAATTGACATGATTACCCTGTAGCGACTGTTGTTCATCCATTGATCATTCGCGGGGTGCTATTACACACTTTATTAGGTGAATTTATGATATTGTTTTATTTACAATATAGGAATGAATGAACTTTTTGTGGAATTTATCGGGGTATAAACTTGGAAAAGTCACGGGAATACTGGACGAAGGCCTGAAGGCCTCGTCCAGTATTCCCGCAACTTTTCCAAGTTTATATCCATTTATTCCTTATAATTCCAGCATTTGAAATAAATTCATCAAGATAATGTGTTTATTTTCCGTTTTCTTAAGAATTATTTTAACTGCGCCTCACGGTTACGGAAATTAGTTCGGCGTGGGAGTTTACTGGGATATAAATTTTGGAATTATATGACGTATATATTCGGAAATTACACACAAAAATTCCTTATGGATAGAAAAAATGCACCAGTTTCGGCTAGATTCGAGACGTATATTAGACATCTACCTTGACCTGATATATGACCTTGAAAAGTAACAGTAAATGAAATACTAACCTGTGAAAAGATGTTAAAAATGTATTGTATGTTGTTAGGAGCTGCAAATATATAAAATTCACTGGATTGTAGTGTTTTTTTTGTGAATTTTGCATTTGACCTTGTCCTTAATGAATGACCTTGGCATCTGAGATCCTGAAAATTATTGGAAAGCATATCGGTATCTTAATGATAATTGGAAATAACACATGAAACATGTTTTTATATTGCTTAGTACCAAAGAAATGTCTATTTTAATAGTACACCTTTATATATGGCGGCCATCTTGGATTTTGCTGAGAATTGGCATTTGCCACAGGTTTAATCGGGTGGGATTTTGTTTGTGTTATTGTATGCTGTCAGTGAATGCATTTCTGGGGAGAAACTTTTGTTAACATGTTTGTCCAACCTCAGTTATTTGTTAGCCGTCTTTACGGGGAAGTAATTTAAGGTGTTACAAAAATCCAAAGTAAAATTAGCAAGTGCGCGTTAAAGTCGGTCAATAATGTCGGTCACAATACGTGAGCTAGAACAGGCCTTCTGAATCTACTGTCTGTTCCACGTTTTTGTGCCGACGAACTTTTGGCTATTAAACACATTAAATCTAAAAAATATTTAAAAGTAAGTAGTTTTTTATCAATAACAAAAAAGTAACCCTCCCCAAAAAGAATTGTTTCATGAAATTCCATGAAATATTAATTTTATTGCGAAAAAAAGATTTTCCTATGGGAATTTAACATGGGGGCTAAAATAGATTTTTAATTTTTTTTTTATTTGTAGACCGATTTTCAAAATCTAACTTGTTTTCTTAGTTCATTTTAAAGCTATCTCGCCAGGTTTCGGAGTCAATTTTCCAAAAAGATTCGTTTTGATCCTTCAATATTTGATGGAATTTCATCAAATAAAATGTTTTGGGGAGGGTGACTTTTTTGTTATTGATAAAAAAGTAAAAAAGTACTTACTTTTAAATATATTTTAAAATGTTTATCAGGCTCGGCTCGGAAACGGTAAGAATTCCTTGGCAAGCCTCGGAATTCCTACGCGTTTCCTAGCCTTGCCTGATAGACTTGATATCAAAATACTGTAGCCTGGTATTCTCTATGTATCATACACCAAAGGTGGCTGGCCATTTCAATAGGGTGAGATTATAATAAACAAACACTACTTTCTAGCCAGTAGCCGATTTCATCAAAATTTTAATTTTTTGCATAAATTTATTAATTTTTATTATACTGAATTTATTACATTATCACAGCCATTTTGTCCGTGATAATGTAATAAATTCAGTATAATAATTCTGCATACTTTTAATCATCAAATATATGCAGTCGTTAGTTCTACATGAAATAATGCATTTCGGGAAAAATAAATGATTACTCCCTCAAAGTATACTTTGCAAGATAAGTATACTTTGCAATGTTGGTGAAATAGGCTACTGGTATTCTCTATATAGCATACATTCTTAAGTAATCACTAACTGGGTCAGGTTCTGCCAAGCAAGCTGCTTGATTTCAAGGACAATATGAGATAAACAATAGAAATATTAGCCAGATTATCGCGGGTACTGATGTAGCTGGAATGATACAACGCAGATGCTCGTGACCTACTTTGTGTAGCCCGGATGTAGGTGTACGTGCACTAAAGGACGCATGTGCATATTATATACCGTCTCATATGTCACTACATGTATGACACATGATTACACATTGTTATCATATGATATTCATATTGTCTGGCTGGTGAATATATATTTCACACACGCCATGTGATTTCGTACCTTCGGATATCTGGCCGTAATTTCAGTCACCATGACTCGACAATAATTCCCGTACGATCGATCGTCCCCGCCAAATATGTGGCTGTGACCGGAGAATTGGGCTTATGTGGTTTGTGGACCAGTACATATCCAGATCAGCCTGCTCATCCGCGCATCCGCGCAGTCTGATCGGGATCTGTAATGTTCGTAATTGCATCAATGAATCACACGTCATGCTTCTAACAAGGAATATATACATGTACTGTTATCAGGCTACATGAGTGTGTTATTTGATCAGGAGCTACACTGGTCACATAAGCCACATTTATCCAGTCACAGCCACATATGAGACACGCCATGCGATTTTGTACCTTCGGACATCTGCGGAATTTAATTAAATACGTTTACAAAATTTACAATATTTTTCATAATGTACTCCTATAATTTTGTCAACTTTTGACTCCATTTACGGAAAATAGTGTAACTTTGGTAAACGTATATTATGAAATTACGCAAATGTCCGAAGGTACACGATCACATGGCGTGTCTCATATAGGTGACGTGTGCGCATGACCCGTGCCCTAATTATGTATGAATAAGTTGCGTATTAATTGAATAACGCATCTTACATGACTATTTGATATAATATTTATTATACGAGTTTGCTGATTTCATAAGAAACGAGGCTATGCCGAGTATTTTTTTATGGAATCTGTCAATGAAAATAATAAATATCTCGTTTACTATGAAGTATGCCAAGTTTAATGCATAGGTGATCTTACATAAATTTTTTTTCGATTTATTCAGATATGTATTAACTGATTTCATAAAAATAAACTCCTCAGAGCCTCATTTCGTAAGAAATGAGGCTCTGAGGCGTTTATTTTTATGAAATCAGTTAAGGAGATTAATAAACAGAGGATCATATATGAGTGATATACTTCTAATTACGTTTAACCTTTTCACCCCTAAATAACTGGAATGGTTGTTGATATGTTAAAGGTACATGCCCACTCAGTTGGTTGTCCGGTTAGCGCAATCGGTAACGAGCGCGCTTCTCACCAATGCGGCCCCGGGTTCGATCCTCGTCCGGGGCAGTATGTGAGATGGCATAGTGGTCGCCAGATCGGACAAGTGGGTTTCCTCCGGGTTCTCCGGTTTCCTCCCACATTAATGACCGACCTTACGCCTTCATCTGTGCCAACGAAAGCATTTGTATAAGTGCTCTCGCGCTTGTTTGTAATCGTTGTAAAATAAATAAATTTTAAACTTTTAAACGTCAAAACATCATTGCTTTATCGCGCCATTAGCAGCGTCATTTGGAACGCCGTCATTTTATTATATAGCATAACGTTAGCACATAGTACGAATACGTAATTATGGTGATACGATCAGCCAATCGAATTCGCTCCCGGTGCACAGGTGGTAGACTCGGACATAGATCCCAGTAAATGACCAATTCGAAAAACATTGCCCCACCATCCATTTCTGGCAGTGTTTTATCGATGGAATGGCGAAGAGTGCAGATCCTGAGCAGACTGTGCGGATGCAGATCTTGGGGCCGTTTTACTAAACTTCGTAAGACTAAAATGTTTGTAAGTGCAAATTTAGAATCGTCTGGCAATTTCAATCGATGGATTTACATGTATTGAGCATAGGCTGCATATGCAGCCTTTGCTCAATAAATGTAAATCCAATAATTGTTTACAAGAAAACGTTGTTAATGTGAAATCATATTTTACATATGCAGCCTATGCTCAATAAATGTAAATCCAATAATTGTTTACAAGAAAACGTTGTTAATGTAAAATCATATTTTACATATGCAGCCTATGCTCAATAAATGTAAATCCATAATTGTTTACAAGAAAACGTTGTTAATGTGAAATCAATATACATATGCTAGCCTATGCTCAATAAATGTAAATCCAATTGTTTTACAAGACGTTGTTAATGTGAAATCATAATTTTACACACTTACGAAACAGTTTAGTCGTATGAAGTTTAGTGAAACGCGCCCCTGGATTACGCTGGTTACGACGGTTACAATCCCATAGGTCCCATTTTCCAGTCACAGCCACGTATTTATATCATAAATATATGTAGAAATGGGCGTTAATGTTTCTATTATTACTAAACAGTGTTATTAAATATACGTGATCTGTCAGGAGACAAACGGGCTTATTGAGTGTTCTACTATTGTACATAACCGACTGCGTTAATCTTGTCAAGTTGTCAAGATGCAAATGTTTCGGACCGTCCATTGTTAATGCCAACTCGCTGCTTTTCGTAAGTACACACCCGACTGCGTTAGTTTTGCCCATATGTCAACGTTTCTGAACATATATTGGCAAAGCAGTTAGATTGGCGGAGCCTGGGCCGTAACATGAGAAGTATTTTCAGGTGTTCCGTCACCTATGCAGGCTATATAATAGATGTTTTTGTTTTGTATTTGTATGTGTAACTGTATCTCTGTAAATAAGCCTATTTTGCGGTTATTGTTGCCCTGTTTAATCTGGGGTACCACATGCCAGGTTATAATATAGAGAGACAGATAGTTTTGTATATTCTGTAGATATGCATTTTCTGGAAAATATAAACAATCATTCATCATTACCCCCCACACACGCACACGCACACACACACAGACACACACGCGCGCACACACGCACGCACGCACGCGCAGGCGCAGGCGCACACGCACACGCACACGCACACGCACACGCACATGTATGGATTGGCATTATTATACATTTTATATCAGACGTAATTTTACACACTGATATCAGGGGACCATTTCATCTCTGTATTTATTATTTGTGCAATGATCCTACTTTTGAATCTGTCAACATATTATGTTTTCAGGTAACGCATTTAATTAGTATAAATAGTTAAAAATAGCATGCCTCATTTGCATATGAAAATAGCCTGATACCCCCGCGAGTGGTTATCAGTAAAGTAAATATTACTGAATGATAATATCGGTATAGCGGAACAGTTGTGAACAGTATATGCGCAGTGTGCACAGTGTAGGATCTGGATCTAACTGGCTAAATAGATAATATGTCTTTTTTGTTCAGATATAGTTGCGAAAAACATATCTGTCTTCAATTTCGCTGAGTCATAATACATGTGCAAGTTCATAAACTGGGACGAGATAAATGCAAATAAAGTAGCACACTCGATTAAAGCTGCACGTATTGCACTATATCGCTATACAACAGTCAGCGGTATACAATTGCGCAGTAGCATTTAT
>CM055275.1:64246514-64292635 GCA_029237695.1 Conchocele bisecta
GAGAAAACACGGTGCCGTGAAACATTTTGATGAAATCGGCTACTGGCTAGAAAGTAGTGTTTGTTTATTATAATCTCACCATATTGAAATGGCCAGCCACCTTTGGTGTATGATACATAGAGAATACCAGGCTACAGTCTTTTGATATCATGTCTATCAGGCAAGGCTAGGAAACGCGTAGGAATTCTGAGGCTTGCCGAGGAATTTCCACCGTTTCCGAGCCGAGCCTGCTAAACTTGATATTAAAAGACAGTAGCCTGGTATTATATTTGTCAGGTAACGTGTTATGCTCGAAAATGACCACATATGACGTCGTTATCTATGGACATAATGTATGTATGTTATTTATTAATAATGTTTTGATACAGTTTTGACAGTTTTATATCGCTAACATATCAAACATGCAAACAAACTCTCTTCCATGAGTTACATTAAAGAGATGGGGTTAAATTGCTACCCTCGCGAGAGGTATGAAGCGGGGTAGCAATTTTGTTTCTACTGTCTGTTTCACGAAACCTACCCAAATGTTACCGCCGTATAAAGAATTAAAAGACAGTATTTTGTTTCGATAATATTAAATTTAATCAAAATTTAAGAATGAGCCTTCTTTTTATTTCATCAAATTTGGTCAAAATATTGATTTTATTGCGAAAAAACAATTTCCACATGTTAAATGCACATAGACATCTTCATAGAGTGACATTTTTAGTATTTTAGAAATACTGGAGCGATTTTCAAAATTTAACTTTTGTTTTCTTAATTAGATAATTTCCAAGCCAACAAAAAGTAGTTTTCTGACTCCTCCCACAGCTCCTCCATCTCATTTTCCTCCATGTTAAATTCCCATAGACCAATCAATTTTTCGTAATAATATCAATATTTGACCAATTTTCACGAAATAAAAAAAAGGCTCATTCTTAAATTTTTATAAAATTTAATTTATCCCATCAACACAGTGCGTATGTGCCGTGTTGACGGGATAAATAGAATAGTAGGTTAGTGCCGTGAATGGGAAAACATATCTGGCGCGGCACGGAAACGGGATGTGCTCGGCAGAGCCTCGCCCATCCCGTTTCCTGAGCCTTGCCAGATATTTTTTCCCATTCACGGCACTAACCTACTATTCTCTATATTATCTAAAAGAAATACTGTTTTTTTGCATTGTTTATATGGCCGTAAAATTTGGGCAGGTTTCGTGAAACAGACAGTAGGGCACAACACGACATGGACGTGTACTGTCTGTTCCACGTTTTGCTGCCGACGAACTTTTGGCTATTAAACACATTAAATCTAAAAAATATTTGAAAATAAGTACTTTTTCATAAATAACAAAAAAGTCACCCTCCCCAAAAATAGTTTGTTGCATGAAATTCCATCAAATATTGATTTTATTGCGAAAAAACGATTTTCCTATGCGAATTTAACATGGGGAGTAAATTTCCAAAATTTTGGAAATTAACTCCGAAACCTGGCGAGATGGCTTGAAAATGATGTAACTAAGAAAACAAGTTAGATTTTGAAAATCGGTCCAAAAATAAAAAAAAATTCTTTTTAAAAATCTATTTTTAGCCCCCATGTTAAATTCCCATAGGAAAAGGAAAATCGTTTTTCGCAATTAAATCAATATTTAATGGAATTTCATGAATAATTTTAACAAAAGTTTCTCCCCCAGAAATGCATTCACTGACAGTATACAATAACACAAACAAAATCCCACACGATTAAACCTGTGGCAAATGTCAATTTTCAGCAAAATCCAATATAGCCGCCATATATAAAGGTGTACTATTAAAATAGACATTGCTTTGGTACTAAGCAATATAAAAACATGTTTCATGTGTTATTTCCAATTATCATTAAGATACCGATATGCTTTCCAATAATTTTCAGGATCTCAGATGCCAAGGTCATTAAGGACAAGGTCAAATTCAAAATTCGCAAAAAAAAACACAAAAATCCAGTGAATTTTATATATTTGCAGCTCCTAACAACATACAACACATTTTTACCATCTTTTCACAGGTTAGTATTTCATTTACTGTCACTTTTCAAGGTCATATATCAGGTCAAGGTAGATGTCTAATATACGTCTCGAATCTAGCCGAAACTGGTGCATTTTTTCTATCCATAAGGAATTTTCGTGTGTAATTTCCGAATATATACGTCATATAATTCCAAAATTTGTATCCCAGTAAACTCCCACGCCGAACTAATTTCCGTAACCATGAGGCGCAGTTAAAATAATTCTTAAGAAAACGGAAAATAAACACATTATCTTGATGAATTTATTTCAAATGCTGGAATTATAAGGAATGAATGGATATAAATTTGGAAAAGTCGCGGGAATACTGGACGACCCCAGCTGTCTCATGTACCTGATAAGTGCGATTTGATGTTAATTCATAGATACTACCTATGCTAGTGTCTTTTAATATCAAGTTTATCAGGCAAGGCTAGGAAACGCGCAGGAATTCCGAGGCTTGCCGAGGAATTCCTACCGTTTCCGAGCCGAGCCTGATAAACTTGATATCAAAATACACTAGCCTGGTATTCTATTTATCAGGTAACTTTTTATGCTCGAAAATGACCACAGATGACGTCATTATCAACTGACAGAACGCGGAATTGTTTACGTTGCGTCTTTACACTGACGTCATTCGGTAACGTCACGTGACGTCATCCGACCAATGGAACGTCAGTTTTCACTTCGTTGTAACCCGGATGTTTATGTCAGGGCAATGCCTGATACAACAATATGTTATCAGTCAGTATGTATTCGGTCAATACAGGGCAAGTTACCTTATAAATGATGTTATTATGTCAACGTGCTATGTGCTGTCTACTCTGCATTATATCTTGCCAACTCGCCATGCTGTCTTGTCCAAATGTTATCATGTACTGTTCACTGTATATTATATCTTGTCAACTCGCCATCATGTTGTCTTGTCAACATAGTATCATGTAATGTCCACAGTGCATTTTATCTTGCCAATTGACCATGTTATCTTTTCGTATACATTGCCCATTATGAATTATATGTTGTCAATTCAACATGTTAGCTTGTCCGCAGCGTGACATGGGTTGTCCACTTTCCGTTATATTGTGCCATTTCAACATTTTATAATGTCCACATATTAGTATGTGCTGTCCATTGTGCGTTACATTTTGTCCAGTCGTCATACTATCTTGTCAACACATTGGCATGTGTTGACCACCGTGCATTATATCGTATCCAGTCATCATGTTGTCTTGTCCATATATTATGATGTGCTGTCCACAGTACATTATATATTGCCCAATCGTCATGTCGTCTTGTCCAGACGTCATGTCATCTTGTCCAGTTGTCATTTCATCTTGTCCAGACGTAATGTCATCTGTTCCAATCGTCATGTCATCTTGTCCAGACGTAATGTCATCTGGTCAAATCGTCATGCCATCTTGTCCAATGGCATGTCATCTTGTCCAATCGTCATGTCATCTTGTCCAGACGTAATGTCATCTGGACAAATCGTCATGCCATCTTGTCCAGACGGCATGTCATATTGTCCAATCGTTATGCCATCTTGTCCAATCGTCATGCCATCTTGTCCAGACGGCATGTCATCTTGTCCAATCGTCATGCCATCTTGTCCAATCGTCATGTCATCTTGTCCAGACGTAATGACATATTTTCCTATCGTCATGCCATCTGGTCCAATTGTCATGCCATCTTGTCCAGACGTCATGTCATGTTGTCCAATGGTCATTTCATCTTGTCCAGCCGGCATGTCATCTTTTCCAATCGTCATACCATCTGGTCCAATCGCCTTGCCACCTTGTCCAGATGTCATGTCATCTTGTCCAATCGTAATGCCATCTGATCCAATCGCCATGCCATCTTGTCCAGACGTCATGTCATCTTGTCCAATCGTCATGCCATCTTGTCCAATCGTCATGCCATCTTGTCCTGACGGCATGTCATCTTTTCCAATCGTCATGCCATCTGGTCCAATCGGCATGCCATCTTGTGCAGACGGCATGTCATCTTGTCCAATCGTCATGCCATCTTGTACAATCGTCATGCCATCTTGTCCAGACGGCATGTCGTCTTTCCAATCGTTATGCCATCTGGTTCAATCGTCATGCCATCTTGTCAAATCGGCATGCCATCTTGTCCAGACGGCATGTCGTCTTTTCAATCGTCATGCCATCTGGTCCAATCGTCATGTCATCTTGTCCAGACGTAATGTCATATTGTCCAATCGTCATGCCATCTTTTCCAGACGGCATGTCATCTTGTCCAATCGTCATGCCATCTTGTCCAGACGTCATGTCATCTGGTCCAATCGTCATGCCATCTTGTCCAGACGTAATGTCATATTGTCCAATCGTCATGCCATCTTTTCCAGACGGCATGTCATATTTTCCAATCGTCATGCCATCTGGTCCAATCGTCATGCCATCTTGTCCAGACGTCATGTCACCTTGTCCAATCGTCATGCCATCTGGTCCAATCGTCATGCCATCTTGTCCAGACGTCATGTCATCTTGTCCAATCGTCATGCCATCTTGTCCAGACGTCATGTCATCTGGTCCAATCGTCATGCCATCTTGTCCAGACGGCATGTCATCTTTTCCAATCGTCATGCCATATTTTCCAATCGTCATGCCATCTTGTCCAGACGGCATGTCATATTTTCTAATCGTCGTGCCATCTGGTCCAATCGTCATGCCATCTTGTCCAGACGGCATGTCATCTTTTCCAATCGTCATGCCATATTTTCCAATCGTCATGCCATCTTGTCCAGACGGCATGTCATATTTTCTAATCGTCGTGCCATCTGGTCCAATCGTCATGCCATCTTGTCTAGTCGGCATGCCATCTTGTCCAATCGTCATGCCATCTTGTTCAATCGTCATGCCATCTTGTCCAGACGGCATGTCATCTGGTCCAATCGTCATGTCATCTTGTCCAGACGGCATGTCATCTTGTCCAATCGTCATGCCATCTTGTCCAATCGTCATGCCATCTTGTCCAATCGTCATGCCAGCTTGCACAGACGTAATGTCATCTTGTCCAGACGTCATGTCATGTTGTCCAATCGTCATGTCATCTTGCCCACATTTTGACATGCGATGTACACTCTGCATTATGTTCTGTCGTTCACCATACTGTGTTGTCCACATCTTATCATGCAATACTGGACGAAGGCCGGAAGGCCTCATCCAGTATTCCCGCGACTTTTCCAAGTTTATATCCCCGATAAATTCAACAAAAAGGCCATTCATTCCTTATAATTCCAGCAATTTATAATAGGCATTTGGAAATAAATGGGGCATTTTTTTTTTTTTTTTGGGATATCATTAAGAAAATGTGTTTATTTTCCGTTTTCTTAAGAATTATTTTAACTGCGTCCGGACGGTTACGGAAATTAAGTTCGGCGTGGGAGTTTACTGGGATATACATACAGAGACTTGCTACGGGCCAATCAAATGTTAGGGAATTGTGTAAATATTTTTGTGCTGGAATTGTCCACATCGTATCTGGATGTACTCTGTGTAATATATGAGTCCAATGATCATCGTATATGTCCACATCTCAAGATTGGGTAAATGTTTGTGCTGTGTTACTGTCCTTCCATCTCATAATATCAGTGCATAGTCTCATCTTGTCGACATTACGTGATGTGCTGAGTTAACAATGAGTTTAGTTCCTCTTTGATAACTCGTGCATCATCCAGAATGCAGTGTTACACAAATGAAGAAATAATTGTGAAATAAAGACTGACTACCATAAATCGGCAACAACATGGATGATATTTTGTGAAAACTGGGCCTGGCAAGGTATATTCCAAACTTTCATGCGGAAAAGATTACGCCGGATATAGTTGGGAAATTATCAATATATGACATGAATTGCTTGGGTGTTGTGAATAGGACGGATATAGAGAATGCCAGGCTAGTGTCTTTTGATATCAAGTTTATCAGGCAAGGCTAGGAAACGCGTAGGAATTTCCGAGGAATTCCTACCGTTTCCGAGCCGAGCCTGATAAACTTGATATCAAAATACTCTAGCCTGGTATTCTATTTATCAGGTAACGTTTTATGCTCGAAAATGACCAAAGATAGAACTAGGACTATGGATAGAACGCGGACTTGTTTACGTTGCGTCATTACACTGACGTCATTCGGTAACGCCACGTGACGTTATCCGACCAATGGAACGTCAGTTTTCACTTCGTTGTAACCCGGATGTTTATATCAGGGCAATGCCTGATACACAAATATGTTATCAGTCAGTAGGTATTCGGTCAATACAGGGCAGGTTACCTGATAAATAATGACATTGAGAACATCCTGCATCTGTTATGGAAATGTTCAGCCGCACAAGACCAATGATCAGTGTGGGCCGCCTCAGTTCCAAATACCAAAGAGAACTGTCGAAACACTTCTGGAAACTGGATTTCAGATAAAGGAAATAATGCGAATCTATGGTTTGCGAAAGTAACAATTTACAAATATAGATGACGATACACTAACACAGATTGTTAAGAAAACAGTACAAGAGTTTCCAAGATGTGGGGAGAACTGCAAGAAATATTGCAACAGAAGAATATACATGTGAGTACATAATTTGTGTTACAAGGTGTACACACAATTTATTATAATTTGACTACATGGTTATTCAATCATTTTACAGTGGCAGCTAATTTGTGAATAGGTTAGTAAAGTGAAATGCAAGATGGCCGCTAATAATTGATGTGTTTACAATTAAAGATGAAATTGCAAACATGTGGAAACTATGTACAGAGTGGCTCAACAAAACTTGGACACTTTTTGTAACCAATACAGCTTTTGACATACCGTTTAAATCTGAATAATGTTTGACATACATATTTGCGACTGTCTGTGCTATTTGAAGTATACACATTGCTTACTGCTCGTGCACATATTTTGACAGGCCGTTAAACACCATTAAGTAAACTAAATAAATAAATATAATTATTACTAATTATTTCTAGGTACTAATTTGCACACTGGATATAGATATGAAAATATATTTTTTCTCTCATGGTGAATGAATGAGTTGTAGCACGTATTACTCCATGCATGACACGATAAATACTACAACCATAGAACATTACATAGCTGTAAACTATACCAGCAACCTAAGTTGGATTTAATTAAATACAAGATGTATCATTTTACATTCCAACTGTGACTGAATTATAGCAATTTACCCGGTTAATATTGGTCAGACTGAAAGATAACAGTCTTTATTAAAACTAGATGGCCGAACCCACATGTCGCGCCCCCGAGGCATTTGATACATGTAGTACTAAGCGAAGTTTGATAGTATACCGAAAACATGTAACCAAAAACTTTAACTAATGTGCCCACTATTATCGCGCTGTCCGAAAGCTGGTGAGACACAAAAGTAATTTGAGGTTGACATTGGGCACAGGGGCAGCACGGGTTGTGCATAGAATGAAAATAGGGATGATGATAAGGACTATGTGAAGTTTCGAGCGATAAGTTTCAGGGCTATAGTGTTCTTAAAAACTTTAACCTAAATCAAAAACAGATTTAACCGGACGCACAATCTGACGTACCGACATACATGCGAACGCCAATGTGCCGACTGTATGGTGCTGTCCGCAAGCGGGCGCGACAATATAAAAATGCTAGGTGGCCATCTTGGGAAATGGCCGCCATTTGCTCACTTTGAGCGCAGACAACGAGGTTTGATAGACAATAGACTACTGAATCCGAAATTCATACAAAAAATTCCCCAGATGGGTGGTGGGTCGGTGTGGGGGAGGGGTAGTTATTTCTGGTTCAAGGTATAATTATTATTAATTTAAATAATTTATGATCAAGTATCTATAATTCAATCCAAGACAAAGTTTTCTAAATCGCTGCCAAAACACTAAAAACATTTTTTTTACACAATGTGATAGGTAATGGCAATGTAAATGGACATCCGAAGTACAAATTTCAGTTTGTGTTTGTTTATTGGTGTTTAACGGGCTATCAACAACTAGGGTCATTTAAGGCCGGACCCGGTTCGATCCCGCATTTAACCTGCTGCATTGGGGCAAATGATACTATTTGGACAAGACAACATGGCGAGCTGATAAGATAACATGCACAGTGGACAGCACATGATAATATTTGGACAAGACAACAAGGCGAGCTAATAAGATAACATGCACAGTGGACAGCACATGATAATATTTGGACATAACAACATGGCGACTTGACAAGATAACATGCACAGTGGACAGCACATGATAATATTTGGACATAACAACATGGCGACTTGACAAGATAACATGCACAGTGGACAGCACATGATAATATTTGGACATAACAACATGGCGACTTGACAAGATAACATGCACAGTGGACAGCACATGATACTATTTGGACATAACAACATGGCGACTTGACAAGATAACATGCACAGTGGACAGCACATGATAATATTTGGACAAGACAACATGGCGAGCTAATAAGATAACATGCACAGTGGACAGCACATGATAATATTTGGACATAACAACATGGCGACTTGACAAGATAACATGCACAGTGGACAGCACATGATAATATGTGGACATAACAACATGGCGACTTGACAAGATAACATGCACAGTGGACAGCACATGATAATATTTGGAAATAACAACATGGCGACTTGACAAGATAACATGCACAGTGGACAGCACATGATAATATTTGGACAAGACAACATGGGGAGCTAATAAGATAACATGCACAGTGGACAGCACATGATAATATTTGGACAAGACAACATGGGGAGCTAATAAGATAGCATGCACAGTGGACAGCACATGATAATATTTGGACATAACAACATGGCGACTGGACAAGTAACTACACGTGGACAGCACTGAATAATTTGGAAATAACAACTGGTGACTTGACAAGACGTGACAGCGGACAGCACATGATAATATTTGGCAAATAACAACATGGTAACAAGATAGCAATTGCACAGTGGACAAGCACTGATAACATTTTGACAATTCATGACGAGCTGGTAAGATAACATGCACAATGGAGCACCTGATAATAGTTGGACTAACAACATGGCGACTTGACAAGATAGAGACACAGTAGCAGCACAGACTGATCAATATTTTGGACGTTAAACACATGCCGACTTGACACAAGATAACATACACAGTGGACAACACATGATAGGATTTTGGACAAGATAACATGGCGAATTGACAGATAACAGCCACAGTGGACAGCACAATATAAAGATGGACAAGACAACATGGCGAGATGATAAGGATAGCATGCACAGCGGACAGCACGTGATAAGATTTAGACAATACAACACGGCGAGCTGATAAGAAAACATGCACTTTGGGCTGACTGAACAGCAAGCATGTTGACATGATAGCTCATGCATTGACGTCATATCACACATGTCGTGTTGTGGGGCGTTCCATACAAAATGTTTACTTTTTATTATTACATCAAAATAAATGTTATTTGAAAACTTGGAAAGGGTTTCGACTAATCTAGAAACATGCAGTCAAATATATCTGGTTCATAGAAACAGCTGCGCAATTTGGATTTCAAAAAGTTTACATGACGTCACATTTGACGTCATACAACGTAACGCTAAAACGCGGGAAAACACGTCATTGTGTAACTATTCATGCGCACATCACAATTCATTGGTTATAATCTCAAAAATAGACTAAATGTGCATATATATCCGCCGTGGAAGTGCAATAAATAGGATATTCCATCGTACATGTTTGAATAGCGGAAATAATGCACTCGTGTCCGTCGGCGTCCGTCCAAGCAACTCGTTTGCTGCGCTCACTCGTTGCTTACGCGAAAGCCGACGCACACTCGTGTATTATTTCCCGCTATTCAAAATGTACGATGAAATATCCTCTATTTATTATACTTTTTTAATTGTCAGTTTGATATCAGAGGCGATAACCGTCATTCCTTAAAATGTTAACGAAAATAACTATTTAGTCTCTCTATTTATGTTTGATGTGCAATGATACTTTACATGTATATTAAATAGAGAACAGTAGGTTACTGCCGTGTATGGGAAAAAATATCTGGCAAGGCTCAGGAAACGGGATGGGTGAGGCTCTGCCGAGCACATCCCGTTTCCGTGCCGCGCCATATATTTTTTCCCATTCACAGCACTAACCTACTATTCTATTTATCCCGTCAACACCTACAAATGGCTGTAACATGCAAACATTGTATTGACTGGATATCAAAAATGTTTCACGGCACCGTGTTTCACGGCACATACGCACTGTGTTGCCGGGATAAAGTTATATATTCACCATGTCACTCCTAAGTAACTGGAATGGAATGTCAAATGTTTCACGGCACCGTGTTTCACGGCACATACGCACTGTGTTGACGGGATAAAGTTACATATTCACCCTGTCACTCCTAAGTAATGGACAATGGAATGTGAAATGTTTCACGGCACCGTGTTTTTCACGGCAACATACGCACTGTGTGACGGGTTAAAGTTACATATTCACCATGTCACTCCTAAGTAACTGGAATGGAATGTGAAATGTTTCACGGCACCGTGTTTCACGGCACATACGCACTGTGTTGACGGGATAAAGTTACATATTCACCATGTACTCCTAAGTAACTGGAACTGGGATGTGAAATGTTCACCGGACACGTGTTTCCCATTACGCACCATGTGTTGACGGGATAAAGTTACATATTCACCATGTCACTCCTAAGTAACTGGAATGGAATTTGATTTGTTAATTTTGAAAGAAATTCAATGGTCACACAATTACTTTTCAGACTAGTTCATTTATGTAATGTTGTGTTTTTGTTCTCAAAACTATGAAAATTAAATAAGTGTATAATTGTGTCACTATTCCACCAGTTCTAAAAATTACAAGTGCCCGCTATACAGATATAATCATTTAGTAATATTTATTTTACTGATAGTGACTCGCGGTGGTATCAGGCTATTTTCATATGCAAATGAGGCATGCTATTTTTTAATTATTTATACTAATTAAATGTGTAACCTGAACAAATAATATTGCGGACAGATTATAAAGTATGATCATTGCACATCAAAACATAAATACAGAGAATAAATAGTAATGTCCGTTAACAGTTTAAGGAAACGCGTTTATCGCCCCTTATATATGAGTGTGGACATTTACGTCTGATATAAAATGTATAATAATGTCAATTAATACGTGGGGCAATGGTGAATTAATGTTTATTTTGCCAGAAAATGTTTCAGATGATGTCTCTGATATAAAGAACAGTATGTGCCTACTGAGTGGGCGTGTACCTTTAATAGAAAACAAACTTCATTTACAAAATATAATATTATTCGTCTTCCTCTATTTTATGAACTCGACATATGAAACGTACGGAAGCCCATTAAGGCCACTTCATTTTCTTTTAATTTCCATTTATTCAGGATGTTTTCTTGAGTTTTCAAGTTCTTTTCTTGAATTTTCAAGATCTTTTCTTGAATTTTCAAGAAAACATCTTGAAAATTAGAGAAAAGATCTCGAAAATTCAAGAAAGTATTCAAGAAAAGATCTCGAAAATTCAAGAAAAGATAAAAAAAAAAGTGAAGTGACCCTAATGGGCTTCCGTAGCGCGTACACAGACCTACAAATACCTTGTTCGTCAGATTAGATATTTCGCCAAATCACCATGACTCGACAATAATGTTCGTGTTTTACAAGGGTATGATCGATCATACGTGGCTGTGACTGGAGAATTGGGCTTATGTGGTTTGCGACCATTACAGATCCAGGGGCCCGTTTCACTAAACTTCTTACGACTAAAATCTTCGTAAGTGCAAATTTAAGATCGTCTGTAAATTTCAATTTATGGATTTACATTTATTGAGCATAGGCTGCATATGCAGCCTATGCTCAATAAATGTAAATCCAATAATTATTTGCAAGAAAACATTGTTAATGTGAAATTTACAGACTATCATAATTTTGCACGTACGAACATTTTAGTTGTAAGAAGTTTAGTGAAACGGCCGCCAGATCAACCTGTGCATCCGCGCAGTCTGATCACGATCTGTAATGTTCGTAATTACATCAATGATAAACACACGGCATGTCTTCTAACAAGGAATATATACTGTTATCAGAGTGTGTTATTTGGCCAGGAGCTACACTGGTCACAGATCCCATAAGCCACATTTCTCCAGTCACAGCCACATATGCGATTTTGTACCTTCGGACATCTGCGTAATTTCATTAAATACGTTTACAAAATTTACAATATTTTTCATAAATAAAGTCAAAAGTTGACAACATTTTCAGAGTACATGCGGAATATAACTATACATGTACTCTGAAGATTTTCTCAAAATTTGACGCCATTTAAGGAAAATATTGTAAATTTTGTAAACGTATTTAACGAAATTACGCAGATGTCCGAAGGTACAAAGTCGCATGGCCTGTCTCAATCATTATGATGAATAGTTAATAGGGTTCTATTGAGTCGAATAAGGAAACAATTGTTTAATTGTAGATTTGTATTGTATTTCGGAACTGTCAATCGAAATGTTTATAATAATTAAAAAAATATCTAGCGTTTGCAACGCTACTTATTTTCAGCTTTATAAATGTTTTTCAATCGATGGTTACTAAATTATTTTTGTTTACATTAAGTACACTAGCGTATATTATGTCTATAATAACGAGAATTTATTTCAAATTGTGGTACGAAACATCACATATTGGGTATGTGGGCCACCATCTCAGATTTACAACGTGTGGTCGTTGACAATTTGTCAAATCTCAGTAATGTGAATTGTGAAATAATCATACTTTATCCCGTCAAGACAGTGCGTATGTGCCGTGAAACATTTTTGATATCCTGTCAATACGACCTAATCACTGCGAATGAATATGTGCGGTTGTCATTTGAGGATGCGGCTGGGGTTATATGTTTGCATTTTAAAGCTGTTTGTAGTATTGAGGGGATAAATAGAATTATAGGTTAGTGCCGTGAATGGGAAAAACATATCTGGCGCAACACGGAAACGGGATGGCCTCGGCAGAGCCTCGCCCATCCCGTTTCCTAGGCCTTGCCAGATATGTGTTCCCATTCACGTCACTAACCTACTATTCTCTATCTATTTTCCTTATTTCTGAACCAAAATATATGTTGTGACCACTCATTTGAACCGTCTCGGCGAGACGGTTCAAATGAGTGGTCACAACATATACTTCTGATGAGAAATAAAGAAATTATTGAGCCTTGCCGGATATTTTTTCCCATTCACGGCACTAACCTACTATTCTCTATTTCTGGGGAAAACGCGAAGTTCTACTGTCTGTTCCACGTTTTGCTGCCGACGAACTTCTCAAAAAGTACTTACTTTTAAATTTTAGATTTAATGTGTTTAATGGCCAAATGTTCGTCGGCAGCAAAACGCGGAACAGACAGTAATTGGTCACCCTACATTTGGGACGTTTTTAGACAAATACAAGATACAATCAGTGAGAGCCTATCAGTTAATATTCGACCCAGACTCAGTATAAAAGGTGATTTATATGTAGTATTAATTCAGCAGAAAGGCAATGTCACGGTGAATATTATTGTATTAATGCATTATGCGATCACTCTAAAATAATTGATCAAAGTACAGTGTGACAAATTAGAACTTCGCACAAGTGCATATCGGTCAATCGAACCATTTTAGTTGAACAGGGGGCTTTTCACTAAACTTCGTACAACTAAAATGTTCGTAAATGATAGTCTGTAAATTTCACATTCACAATGTTTTCTTGCAAACAATTACTGGATTTACATGTATTGAGCATAGTCTGCATATGGTGGCATAAAGCTGTTTCACTAAACTTCGTACGACTAAAATGTTCGTAAGTGCAATATTATGATACTCTGTAAATTTCACATTAACAATGTGTTCTTGTAATCAATTATTGGATTTACATTTATTGAGCATAGGCTGCATATGCAGCCTATGGTCAATAAATATAGATCCATCAATTGAAATTTTCAGACGATCCTAAATGTGCACGTACGAACATTTTAGTCGTACGACGTGTAGTTAAACGGGCCCCTGTTTCCCACAAGTATAAGTAATATTCAAATACAAGCATCAGACACCGTGATAAACAGGGGAGTTAATATGGTTTAGCATACTTTGGAATTTTCGATATACATGTATAAATAAGAAAATTTGTCAAATGTCAGTATTGGGCATTGTGATATAATCAAACTACATGTATATGCCACATTTAGAAACACATTGACGCTTATGTAAGCAATTTAAATATAATAATTTTGTAACTAGATTGAAAAACATGTTTTTTTTTCCTGTACACTTAACAAACCATATTTTTGTATGTATAATTCGGTTAAGAAATACGATAAAGATCTACATTTAAACTATATTTTTGTCCATTCTGTTTCGTCACGTTCTAGGTATATCTGGTACACACGGCCTGTTGTGGGTTTTATTGAGTCGATCAGGAAACACGGCTAGATCGTGGGATAATGCACGTATCAATGTCTACCCCGTCTGGCGGGCGAATATACAGGATTCACACACTTCCAAATATCGACTGTCTAATTCAGGACTCTCTTCACTATATTCAAGTCTAATCCCCAGATGTTTGGAGCAGCTTTTCTTCTGTATATCTGCTACGACGGGCTGACTAGTGTAGTTCTAATATCCCATCCCGGTGATATCTGGTTGTCTAATTCCCGTCTCTGTGTGCTGTTTAATTCCACGGGTATGTCTCCCCACACCTATCCCAATTCGTCTTGTGTGGGAAAGTTATCACTGTTGCTTGCTAAAACATGTCGTGTGTTTCATTGGTTTTTTTTTTTAGTTGTCAGTGGACAACCCGTTTATTTATACATGTATATATATATTTTTTTGTATCTATAAATAACACACATGTATAACAAAGTCAGCGACCTATAGTGTGGAGTCGATCAGATCGTGGTTATGCCCGATCTGGTAGGATTCACACTATTGGATCTAACAATACATACAATTATTGTCAAATTCAAAAGGCTCTTGAGATTAATTTGCAAAATATTCTGATGCAGTTAGTATTATAATGACAAGCTGTGTGGACTCAGATTTTGATCGCACGGATGTGCGTTCTGTAACCGATTTCACCAACATTGCAAAGTATACTTTTCTAGCAAAGTATACTTTGAGGGAGTAATCATTTATTTTTCCTGAAATGCATTATTTCATATAGAACTAACGACTGCACATATTTGATGATAAACAGTATGCAGAATTATTCTACTGAATCTATTACATTATCACAGCCAAAATGGCTGTGATAATGTAATAAATTCAGTATAATAAAAATTAATAAATTTATCCTAAAATGGAAAAGTTCTCCCTCAAAGTATACTTTGCTAGAAAAGTATACTTTGCAGTGTCGGTGAAATAGGCTACTGGTCGGAGTCTACGCTGATTGTTTCACAATTAGTTGAATAGATGTCACGATTTATTCTTTTTTGCAGAGATATAACCGATTGAACTGTGGACTTACTGCAGATATGTACGATGGCACAGAGGGAACATGGAAATATGTTTTACTATTGCGTGCGCACGCGATAGCTATTGCGTGCGCACGCGATAGCTATTGCGTGCGCACGCGATAGCTATTACCCTATCGCGTGCGCACGCAATATGGTAATAGCTATCGCTTGCGCACGCAATAGTAAAACATATTTATATGTCCCCTCTGTGCCACCGTAGATATGAGCTGTCTGTTCGAAGTAAAATTGTTTTTTTAACGTGTATTCTTCATAGGCACATTCAAAAAATATTTATTAACCTCTCCAAACCAAATCCAAACGAGACGGTTCAAATGAGTGGTCACAACATATATTTTTTCAGAAATAAGGAAAATAGATAGACAATAGTAGGTTTGTGCCGTGAATGGGAAAAATTATCTGGCAAGGCTCAGGAAACGGGATGGGTGAGGCTCTGCCGAGCACATCCCGTTTCCGTGCCGCACCAGATATTTTTTCCCATTCATGGCACTAACCTACTATTCTATTTATCCCGTGAACACCTACAAATGGCTGTAAAATGCAAAAATTGTATTGACTGGATATCAAAAATGTTTCACGGCACCGTGTTTCACGGCACATACGCACTGTGTTGACGGGATAAAGTGCTTTATGGCACATTCTAGTGTGTTGCAGTCATGAAACATCATTGTAATCAGAGACACATAACAGCAAAACACATGTAGATTAAATATCCATTTTTTCCGAGTGTCCGGTTTAGAGGGGTTGCACTGTATATATGGTATTTAATAGTATTGTTATATACATATGTACATATAATATTGGGTTATAAATGTTCACAACAAAATAATATGATGAACAGTGTGGATCCAGATCAGTCTGTTTAATAACATGACTGTGTATATTATCTCAAGAGTCACTTCTATCAGATATGTGACTAGGTTTTTCTTATATAATTGACAGACAGAAAACAGTTAATATATTTACAAGTTATTACCGATCTGAGGAACAGCAATATAGACCTCGATCGGGCTTGTTCGGTGGAGACTATTTATTGTCATACACTTATAGTTTCATTGTGTTCGTAAGTGCAAATTTAAGATCGTTTGTATATTTCAATTTATGGATTTACATTTATTGAGCGTAATAAATGTAAATCCAATGATTGTTTATAAGAAAACATTGTTAATGTGAAATTTACAGACTATCATACTTTTGCACTTACGAACATTTTAGTCGTACGAAGTTTAGTGAAACGGCCCCCTGATTATCAACGTTTCTGAACACCTATTGTCAATGCCAGCTGGCAATCTCGCAATGTGATTGTCTGCGCCTGCCTGTATAGTGTATAATCGATAGAAACACGAGCAATATGCGGTAACTAGGTCATAGACCACAGGTAACTGGGTGACGAGGAAATGCACCATATATGCTCCGTAATATGCGACGTAGACACAAAGGAAAATAAATAGAGAATATTAATATTTTTGCGACGAATATGACATATATGTTCATCGAGTGGTGTGAAATGTCCATATTTCACGAGTGCCGTTATGTGTATTTGCAGCCTATTTGCGCTGTTTTACTGCAGATGCGCGTTATGAACATATATAGCGGAAGTAGTCGTATTTTCACCGGAAGTTGTTTATTTCATCGATGAGAACATATTACTTTTATTTACATCGTATAACTATGTATTTCATGGGTAGGTATATAATAAATGTTTATAACGTCAGCCAACATACGAAACCTGTGAATACAGGCCAGCCATGTAAAGAGAAAAAGCTGGCCTTTGTTCAAGGGTTGTCTTTTTTCAGGGGTTCTTTTATGTATTACTTGAATAATTGCGAATACAGTGCGTGACTGCTATGAATAGGTAATTGCTATTCGGATGCGGACTTTAGTACAGGTTTACTGAGCCTCGCAGGGGACGTAGGATTTATTTTATTAATTCGTTCCCACGAAATAACAATTCGTTCCCTCAATTTAACAATTCGTTCCAACGAATTAACAATTCGTTCCCACGGGGAACGAATTGTTATATCATGGGAACGAATTGTTATATCGTGGGAACGAATTGTTAATTGAGGGAACGAATTGTTAAAGTGAGGGAACGAATTGTCAATTCTGGGAAGGGAATTAACGAATTGTTGGGGAAGAATTGTTAAATTGTTGAGGGAACGAATTGTCATTTCGTGGGAACGAATTATTAATTCGAGGGAACGAATTGTTAAATTGAGGGAACGAATTGTCATTTCGTGGGAACGAATTATTAATTCGAGGGAAAACGAATTGTTAAATGAGGGAACGAATTATTAATTCGAGGGTAATTCGATTGAATTGTTAAATGAGGGAACGAATTATTAATTCGAGGGAACGAATTGTCATTTCGTGGGAACGAATTATTGATTCGAGGGAACGAATTGTTAAATTGAGGGAACGAATTATTAATTCGAGGGAACGAATTGTCATTTCGTGGGAACGAATTATTGATTCGAGGGAACGAATTGTTAAATTGAGGGAACGAATTGTTATTTCGTGGGACCGAATTAATAAGAAAACACCCAGGTCTCCTGTGGGGCTCCGTACAGGTTCCACTGTAGTTTATTAATAGGTGAAACGTGTACAGGTTCCACTGTAGTTTATTAATAGGTGAAACGTGTACAGGTTCCACTGTAGTTTATTAATAGGTGAAACATGTACAGGTTCCACTGTAGTTTATTAATAGGTGAAACGTGTACAGGTTCCACTGTAGTTTATTAATAGGTGAAAACGTGTACAGGTTCCACTGTAGTTTATTAATAGGTGAAACGTGTACAGGTTCCACTGTAGTTTATTAATAGGTGAAACGTGTACAGGTTCCACTGTAGTTTATTAATAGGTGAAACATGTACAGGTTCCACTGTAGTTTATTAATAGGTGAAACGTGTACAGGTTCCACTGTAGTTTATTAATAGGTGAAACGTGTACAGGTTCCACTGTAGTTTATTAATAGGTGAAACGTGTACAGGTTCCACTGTAGTTTATTAATAGGTGAAACGTGTACAGGTTCCACTGTAGTTTATTAATAGGTGAAACGTGTACAGGTTCCACTGTAGTTTATTAATAGGTGAAACGTGTACAGGTTCCACTGTAGTTTATTAATAGGTGAAACGTGTACAGGTTCCACTGTAGTTTATTAATAGGTGAAACGTGTACAGGTTCCACTGTAGTTTATTAATAGGTGAAACGTGTACAGGTTCCACTGTAGTTTATTAATAGGTGAAACGTGTACAGGTTCCACTGTAGTTTATTAATAGGTGAAACGTGTACAGGTTCCACTGTAGTTTATTAATAGGTGAAACGTGTACAGGTTCCACTGTAGTTTATTAATAGGTGAAACGTGTACAGGTTCGACTGTAGTTTATTAATAGGTGAAACGTGTACAGGTTCCACTGTAGTTTATTAATAGGTGAAACGTGTACAGGTTCCACTGTAGTTTTATTAATAGGTGAAACGTGTACAGGTTCGACTGTAGTTTATTAATAGGTGAAACGTGTACAGGTTCCACTGTAGTTTATTAATAGGTGAAACGTGTACAGGTTCCACTGTAGTTTATTAATAGGTGAAACGTGTACAGGTTCCACTGTAGTTTGTTTATTAATAGGTGAAACGTGTACAGGTTCGACTGTAGTTTATTAATAGGTGAAACGTGTACAGGTTCCACTGTAGTTTATTAATAGGTGAAACGTGTACAGGTTCCACTGTAGTTTATTAATAGGTGAAACGTGTACAGGTTCCACTGTAGTTTATTAATAGGTGAAACGTGTACAGGTTCCACTGTAGTTTATTAATAGGTGAAACGTGTACAGGTTCCACTGTAGTTTATTAATAGGTGAAACGTGTACAGGTTCCACTGTAGTTTATTAATAGGTGAAACGTGATATTAAGCCAAGCAAATAATGATTTTGTCAAATATGATCGTGCGCGTTTAATGACCTTAAACAGTGATTCAGCAAAATTCATATCGACTCTTGACATCGTAACGACACTTTATACAACCTGTTCAATTGTTATCGGTAACGATTACAATGTAGTTTATGCTCTGGCATACATGGATGTGACTGGAAAAAATGGGGCTTCTGGGGCCCCGTTTCACTAAACTTCGTAAGACTAAAGTGTTCGTAAGTGCAAATTCAGGATCGTCTGTAAATTTCAATTGATGTATTTACATTTATTGAGCATAGGCTGCATATGCAGCCTATGCTCAATACATGTAAATTCAATAATTGTTTACAAGAAAACATTGTTAATGTGCAATTTACAGACTATCATAATTTGGTACTTACGAACATTTTAGTCGTACGAAGCTTAGTGAAACGGCCCCCTGTTTTTGTTTGTGGTCAGTCTAGCTCCTGTGGCTGAGACTGGACAAATTTGAGCCGTGACTTTCAGGCTGTGACTGGAGAAATGGAGATTTGTGATCAATGTAGCTCCTGATAAAATAACACACTCCTGTAGCCTGATACAGATCTATATTGCACATGCTGATCAAGATCTACACTGGTCGCATAACCCATAAGCCTGTTTCTCCGGTCTCAGCCACATGTGCGGTCAGTCTAGCTCTTAACCCTTTCAACCCTAAGGAACTGGAATGGACTGTGATATGCTAATGTTCCGACCAATCCAATGGTCACAAAATGATTTTCAGATTCGTCCATTTATGAAAAGGGGGGTGGGGGTGTTTTTGTTCTAAGAAATATTAAAATTACTTTCCAAAAAGTGCAGATCCAGATGAGCCGGCTCGTAACGAGCCGTCTCATCTGGATCTGCACTTTTTGCATAAACCGCTATAGCGGGATTTCGGGTTCAAAGGGTTAAATTTGACTGGAGGCATTTATTTGGCTTATGGTATTTGTGGCCAGTCTAGCTCCTGATCTGTTACTGCGACTTGGAAAATACAAAGGAACCTCCAACAGTGAAGACCAGTGGGCCGTTTAACTAAACTGCGTACGACTAAAGTGTTCGTCTGGAAATTTCAATTAATGGATTTTCATTTATTGAACATAGGCTGTATATGCTCAATAAATGTAAATCCAATAATCGTTTACAAGAAAACATTGTTAATATGAAATTTACAGACTATCATAATTTTGCACTTACGAACATTTTAGTCGTACGGAGCTTAGTGAAACGGGCCCCAGATCAGCCCTGCATCTGAGCAATAATTTATCTACACAATAACTGTTCTTCCGCAATTGCCGGAGTGAACTGTTCACATGAACTCCCATAAGGCGACACATCATTTAATTTTCTAGCTAATACCATGTGCGATTTTTCATGAAAAAATCGTTACAAAATTTACGATATTTTCCGTAATGACGTCGACAAACGTTTCATAGGAAATGCGTAATTCGATTTTCTAATTTCGTCATCGTTCGACGCCATTTACAGATAATGTAATAAATTCAGTATAATAAAAATTAATAAATTCATCCTTAAATTGAAAATTTCTCTCTCAAAGTATACTTTGCTAGATAAGTATACTTTGCAATGTTGGTGACATAGGCTACATATATCGCATGAGGATGACTTACTGACTGATCATGCTGATTAAGACAAGTTCATATTGATCGTCTTTACTCGACGAGCAAGGGAAACAACTCCAATACTGATATACAATAAACCGAAAAGAGTTACTTGATACAACCCTGTCAGGTATATTTACGAACCTGACAGGGTTGTATCAAGTAACTCAGGTATATTTACGAACCAGGGTGTCAGTATTTCTGAGATACGTTGTAGTTCCTGTTCTACTAGTCCTTTCGGATGGGGACTTTAAAAGGCGGTCCCGTGTATCAGATTTGAAGGAGAGACCGGGCACGGTAAACAACCAGAGGGGACTATTCTAATAAGAGCTAGGCCTCATGGGGCCGGTTTCCTCTGTATCGACCTCCTTCCTTTCTCCCCTTCTTGGTAGATGACATGCAAGGTCGTCGAGCCAGTGCCGTCGTTAAATCCAAGCATTTACATTTACATGTATTTACGAACGGTAATAAAAATAGATTTAAAGTTTATTTTTTTCTCCCATGAAATATATTCTGAAGTGAAACAAATTGTATGTGTACACTACAACCTGCGACAATCTCGCCAATGTTCGTCAATTTCTTTATTTAAAAATACTTGAATATTGTGTCTGAAAACAAAGCAGCTTGTTGACTGAGCCTAAGCTGTGACACAGCTCAGGCTCAGACAATCAGAGTGCTTGATTGCGAGTTGGCATTGTAGATGTTCAGAAACATTGATAATCTGGGCAAGATTAACAGGTTGGCCCGGTTGTTCAAAACGTTAGCTTAACTGTTTAACAGAGATTTTAACCATTCAGTTAAGGATTTAACAGTCCGTTAAGCTAACTGATGTTTTGAACAACCGGGCCCAGGTGTGTACCTTTGATCCAGCTCAGTCAAGTCACAGTGCAACCTCTCTACAACAGCCACCCATGGGATGACGTAAAACTGGCTGTTGTAGAGAGGTGGCTGTTGTAGAGAGGTGTCTGTTGATCCAGCTCAGTCAAGTCACAGTGCAACCTCTCTACAACAGCCACGCATGGGATGACGTAAAACTGACTGTTGTAGAGAGGTGGCTGTTGTAGAGAGGTGGCTGTTGTAGGGAGGTGGCTGTTGTAGGGAGGTGGCTGTTGTAGAGAGGTGGCTGTTGTAGGGAGGTTAATGCTGAATTAAATGTTTTCGTCCGCTGTTTATTTATTTTCTTCGATAATTCTCATCAAAAACATGCTTTGGCAACATTTTAGAATCATTTCCAGTGGAAATGATTCTAAAATGCTGTCAAGACATGTTTTTATTGAGGAAAGAAGGCGAAGCAACAGCAGTCGACAATTTTCGTGCTCAGCGGTCTAAGGGTTTAGATACAGAGGGAAATTATCCATTTAGGATATAAAATAGCGGCTGTTATGGAGAGGTGTTGTTGTAGTAGAGGTGGGGGCCGGCCGTTCGGGAGGTTTTCTGGTATGCATAATTAATGACGTATGACTTTACAGTACATCCGAAGAGAAACTATAATAAGTATAAACAGTAATGTAACATTAAACTCGTGTGGACCGCTAGAATGCTAGCTAGATATATTTATTAATTCTGTTTAACGGGCTGTCAACCGGTACGGTCAGTTTAGGCACCCAACAACTGGGTAAATCCCGCATTTCATCTGTAAAGAGGAATCCCAAAATCAGAACCAAATATTTGCATCAATACAATATATATTCAGTCCTCAATTTAGTATATCCGGATCTGGGGGCCGTTTCACTAAGCTTCGTACCTTCGTAAGTGCAAATTTAGGATCGTCTGGAAATTTCAATTGATGGATTTACATTTATTGAGCATAGGCTGCATATGCAGCCTATGCTCAATAAATGTAAAATCCATTCATTGTTTTACAAGAAAACGTTGTTTATGTAATATTTACAGGACTCATAATTTTGCACTTACGAACATTTTTAGTCGTACGAAATTAGTGTGAAACGGGCCCCCGGTCCTCAATGCACAAGAGTGACTTAGTTCCAGGACCTGAACGTAATCGGTGTACACTAACCTTACTAAACGTACAATTGGGATAACCGGCTTCAAGGCTCACTAAAGTACAAGGAAGCCAATTGTAACTGAGGCCAGTGGACAAGGTGTATGATCACGTGGTACTAACTAACAACAACAAAATACCGATTCAAAGTACGTATTCTTTTATAGTGTCCTTATTACGAAAACGGTTTTATTTTTTATAACATAATGGCACATCAAACGCGGTCTTGTTAAGCTGCATTGGTGGTCTCTGTATTTTCGCCCAAACTTCTGTCGTTTTTGCGAAGTAATCGATGTCCGATTCTTTGCAAAAACTACATAAGAATTGCCAAACTCCCTGGACCACCAAATGCAGCTCATGAAGACGCGTTTGCTGCGCCATATTTCATCCAAATCCGTTGCAATATCAAATAATACTTACTTTGGAGTTTAGTGGGCGACGTTGTTGTTGTTGTAACCACGTGATCATGCACCTTGTAACCGAGGCCAATGAGGGTGAAAGCCAAGCCAGATATCACGATTGTGGTAAGGAGTGAACTGCACCGCTAACCCGTCTCATGCTCCCAGTCAACCCATATATTTTCAAATAGTGTTAACATGTTCCCACGGACATGAAGACTCATTTAAACGTCGGTTGTAAACATCAAACTTCAAGGGATTGAGAAATCGGACAGTGCGTCACGTACTTCCATATAAATGACAGCTCAGTCTTGTATGTTTCTAAAATGTGTGTACTTATATAATGTATGCAGTGCCCTGCAATCCATATGCATTACACACAGTATATAACTTGCACCATGATTGTAATTTATATATATATATATATATATATATATATATATATATATACAGAGGTGAAATACAGAGGTCATGGTAACCAGGTACCCTAAAGAAGTACAGAAACACATTCGATTATATAGAGGTGTATATAGAGAAGTACACACACAAACTTGATTGCGGCTATCAAAATGGACCTAACCACACAGAGCTGCGACAAGTGTAGCCCCAAATCAACCAGTGCAACCATAATTAGATAATTAGTATTATGTTTTAATAACAATTGGATCTAGATCGGACTATACACATGGTGATCAGGGTCTATACTGGCATAATAATGTATTGGGAGTCACTTTTTACGGGCCCGTGACCCGATAGATGGACTTCATTAAATTTCTTGACAATATCACGATGACAGGCGGATTTATTATTGAGTCATGCCCGAGTATCTCGGGTGTTCTGACAATTGTTGTTTATTTTAATCCCGCATCGACGCCGTCTGATCTGCACCTAAACTATTCGCCATTCCATCAAATAACGATCTAATATTAATCCAACAAACAACCAGTTCACTATCCAGCTGTATCAGTGCACATGCTGATCAGATCCTACACTTATCAGGTTTTGTCAGAACGATTCCCAAAGAAAATACATGTAGCTCGACAAAGTACGGTGACACAGAGGGGACATTTTTTACTTTCGCGTGCGCACGAGATTAGCTATCGCGTGTGCACGCGAAAGTGAAAACTGTTTCCATGTCCCCTCTGTGCCACCGTATGTAAGTCCTAATTTTGGAGAAAAAATCACATGATACCGAACACCTTCAAGAGTCATTACAGTTATAGCAATTCCAACACAGATAAATATATTGCTAAACACTTTTACAGAAAAAAACAACATGGAAGTGGCAGATATTTACGCAGAATCTAAGTGGGTAACAAAGACATGTTTTTCCAGACACGTGACTGGATCCAAATGATGTGGCGGTATTAATTAGAAAAATTAATTATATAGGAGATTTTAGAAAGCGCCCTGTGGAGAAATGTTGATTTTCAAAAAATGTTGTGATGAAAAGTAAGTGACAATTATTTTCCAGAATGACATGTTTCAGACATTTTTCACTTTTTTTGAGATTTTTAAGGAGGGCCGACACTGTCGAGAAATGTGATTTTTCAAAATAAAAAATGCTATGGAATGAAAAGTAAGTGGGTAACAAGGACAATATTTTTTTTTTCCAGAATGACCTATGACTGGGACCCAAAGAATTGTGGTAGTATAAATTACGAAAAAAGTTTGACGCGAAAGATTTTATGGCTGGTAACTTTATTTTTCCAGAATTATCTGACAAAAGAATAATCTGCTTGTGGTATTTCATTGCGTAAAAATCTGTCAATTCTCCGAATAAATCTCCCTCAGCCAGATAGCGATCTCGACGGACTGGTCGTATTTATCCATGCCGTCAAACTCTCCGAACAATCCCTCCCTCGGTCTGGATGGACAGGAGGTAGACTACAATCCGCCAGGCCAGGTCCATGTACTCTACTTCTTCCCCGTTTCCACGGCAACCAAAGACGCGGGGTACGCCAGCTTGTGACTGTAGGTTAGAACACACCAACTAGTTTTATAATATGCATCGGAACCTCTCTAAACCGGACACCGCTGGGAAAATGTTTGTTTAATATAAATGGGATTTTCAGTAATTCATCCCATTGTCATTTCTGTTCTTAATTCAAAATAACAAAAAGTGTTCATGGAGACATTATTACAATGGAACCTGTAGTACACAGGGTGTATGGTTTGGAGAGGTCTCATGTACTTAAGAAAATCATCTAAAAATATGCCCAGTCTCTTATTTTTCACTATTCGTATGCATATGGATGGTGTGTAACTTGTACACAACCTGCAACCAGTCTGCACTGGTTTCTGCATGAATTAAGCAATAGGTTCACTTACTCCTAAGTAAGAAAAATTCTAACCTTGTCATGTCCCCCAATATTCGTTACATTGTTTGGCCACGGAAAAAGTCGGTTTACATCCCGTGACCAAGAGGTTCAGTGTTTTGTTTCAAATGCTACGAATCTGCTGTAAAATGATGCTAAAACACCCCAACATGTACCTCAAGACATGTTCTCAAGTGGAATTGAGTTGTAATGGACCAGGCTTTGCAAGCAAACTGTGTCTGTGACCTCAAAAACATACGAAATAATATTTTTATATACCAGACTTACTTTAATTTAAGCATAACTTCTTGGCGATTTCGCCACCATTTAGTGTTTTATTACCTGTAGCTAGAGGTATACATGCTCTCGTTGCATCCGAGAGCGAAGTCCATGATTTCTATAGCGCTCTCCAGGAATCGGGGCGTCCCCCGTCGCCTGGTACAGCTTCGTCATGAAAAGGCCAATGGTAGCCAAGAAAGAAGTAAAGCTGGTTCGGGCACGTCCTTTACTTCGGTATAATATGGCGCCATTCCATCGGGTATATCAGTGATAATTGACCCGTTAGTTAGCGTACATTCGGAGGAGGAGTTCTTCCTTTATGCTGGTTGGTTGGCGATGAAAGTTAGCAACGTTTTCTCCGCTGTCGATGGCGATGTTTAGTCTGAAAGTAGAAAGAATGCATTCGTTGATTCGCAACACGAGATAACAATCGATTGCGGGTTGAAGTCTGAAAATATAAAATGATTGCATTGGTTTGGTTGGCACCTCCCAATATGGTCGTGGGGTGGGGTTGGGTGGGTTTTTCGGAGTAGTTGGTGTTTGGGTTTTCGGAGTATTCGAATGTGTCAATGTTATTTGCGCACGCGGAGAGGACGCGTTCGGTGTTGTTACAAATGATGTAAATAAACATGACCTAGTTTGACATTTTTTGACAATCAAGAAAATGCTGCTAAAACAGGCATTATAACACTTTTCCATGAATTAAGCTAATTTGTCCTTGTTGGACAACAATCATTTTAGCATGTTCTGACATTACATATCCTTAATATAAATTGTTGTAATCGCGCAATAAACAATTAATACTGCAACCAATGTTCTTATTTCTCCCTCATTCCGCTTCATTCATTTTTGAAAGTAAGCTATCAGCCAATGAATATTTTGACATTACCTAGCTGTTACACCATTACCAAATTCCGAGTGGGGAATGCTTCTGAAGTACAGTACAATCCCAAATGAAACATTACAATAATTACCTGTAAGATGCCCGACATGTGTTGTGATGTTATGTAATGAAAGTAGAAAAATCAATGGCATTTGATTGGTTCGCAACAATGGAATGGCAATGTTTATCTGGTGTCGATGGTGGTGTTTTCAAGTATGAAGGGTTGAATAATGGCATTGATTGGTTTGCAACAATGGATTAGCAAGGTTTCGCCGCTATCGATGGCTGGTGTTTATGTATGAAAGTAATGGCATTTTCATTGGTTCGCAACAATGGATAGCGACGTTTCTCTGGTGTCGATTGCGGTGTTTAAGAAGTCTGAAAGTAGAAAAACTAATGGCATTGATTGGTTCGCAACAATGGATAGCAACGTTTCTCCGCTATCGATGGCGGAGTTTAAGTCTGAAATAGAAAATAATTGCATTGATAGGTTCGGCACAATGGATAGCAACGTTTCTCCGCTATCGATTGCGGTGTTTATGCATGAAAGTAGAAAATAATGGCATTGATTGGTTCTCAACAATGTATAGCTATAGATAGCGACGTTTCTCCGCTATCGATTGCGGTGGATAAGTCTGAAAGCAGAAAATAATTACATTGATTGGTCGCAACAATGAATAGAAAAGTTATCTGGTGTCGATGGCGGTGTTCAAGTATGAAGGTAGAAAATAATTGCATTGCTTGGTTCGCAACAATGGATGGGGAAGAATTTTCTACCGCTATCGATGGCGGTTGTGTTTACGTATGAAAGTATAAAATAAGGCATTGATTGGTTCGCAACAATGGATAGCGACGTTCTCTGTGTCGATTGCGGTGTTTAAGTCTGAAAGTAGACAATAATTGCATTGATTTCGTTCACAACACTCATAGCAAACGTTCTCCGCTATTGATGGCGGTGTTTAAGTCTGAAAGTAGACAATAATTGCATTTGATTCGTTTCACAACACTCGATAGCAACGTCTCCAATATTGATGGCGGTTGTTTAATCCTGAAAGTAGACAATAATTGCATTGATTCGTTCACAACCACTCGATAGCAACGTTCTACGCTATCGATTGCGGTGTTTAAGTCTGAAAGTAGACAATTATTGCGTTGATTGGTTCACAACAATGGATAGTAATGTTTCTACGCTATCGATGGCGGTGTTTAAGTCTGAAAGTAGAAAGTAAGTGCATTAAATGGTTCACAACAATGGATTAGCAAACGTTCTCCGCTATCGATAGCGGTTGTTTATGTATGAAAGTAGTAAAATAAGTGCATTAAATGGTTCACAACAATGGGATAGCAACGTTTCTCCGCTATCGATAGCGGTGTTTATGTCTTGAAAGTAGAAAATAATGGCATTGAATGGTTCACAAAACAATGGATAGCAACGTTTTCTCCGCTATCGATAGCAGTGTTTATGTATGAAAGTAGAAATAAGTGCATTGATGGTTCACAACAATGGGATAGCAACGTTCTCCGCTATCGATAGCAGTGTTTATGTATGAAAGTAGATAAGTGCATTGAATGGTTCACAACAATTGGATAGAAACGTTCTCCGCTATCGTATAGCAGTGTTTATGTATGAAAGTAGAAAAATTAAGTGCATTAAATGGTTCACAACAATGGATTAGCAACGTTTTCTCCGCTATCGATAGCGGGTGTTTATGTCTGAAAGTAGAAAAAAAATAATGGCATTGAATGGTTCACAACAATGGATAGCAACGTTCTCCGCTATCGATAGCAGTGTTTTATGTTATGAAAGTTAGAAAATAAGTGCATTGAATGGTTCACAACTAATGGATAGCAACTTCTTCACCGCTATCGATAGCAGTGTTTATGTATGAAATGAGGGAGAAAATAAGTGCATTGAATGGTTCACAACAATGGATAGAAACGTTCTCCGCTATCGATAGCAGTGTTTATGTATTTGAAAGTAGAAAATAAGTGCATTGAATGGTTCACAACAATGGATAGCAACGTTCTCCGCTATCGATAGCGGTGTGTTTATGTATGAAAGTAGAAAATAATGGCATTGAATGGTTTCACAAACAATGGATTAGCAAACGTTCTCCGCTAATCGATAGCGGTGCTTTTATGTATGAAAGTAGAAATAAAAATAAGTGCATTGAATGGTTCACAAACAATGGATAGCAACGTTCTCCGCTATCGATAGCGGTGTTTATGTATGAAAGTAGAAAAATAATGGCATTGAATGGTTCACAAAAAATAACAATGGAGAGCAACGTTCTCCGCTAAAATTTTCGATTTAGCAGTGTTTTTATGTTCTGAAAGTAGAAAATAATGGCATTGAATGGGTTCACAACAATGGATAGCAACGTTCTCCGCTATCGATAGCCGTGTTTATGTATGAAAGTAGAAAAAATAAGTGCATTAAATGGTTCACAACAAATGGATAGCAACGTTCTCCGCTATCGATAGCGGTGTTTATGTATGAAAGTAGAAAATAATGGCAATGAATGGTTCACAACAATGGATAGCAACGTTCTCAGCTATCGATAGCGGTGTTTATGTCTGAAAGTAGAAAATAAGTGCATTGAATGGTTCACAACAATGGATAGCAACGTTCTACCGCTATCGATGGCCGTGTTTATGTCGAAAGTAGAAAATAAGTGCATTAAATGGTTCACAACAATGGATAGAAAACGTTTTTTCTCCGCTATCGATAGCGGTGTTTATGTATGAAAGTAGAACATAAGTGCATTAAATGGTTCACAACAATGGGATAGCAACGTTTCTCCGCTATCGATAGCAAGTGTTTATGTCTGAAAGTAGAAAATAAGTGCATTTAAATGGTTCACAACAATGGATAGAAAACGTTCTTCCGCGATCGGATAGCGGTGTTTATGTATGAAAGTAGAACATAAGTGCATTTAATTGGTTTCACTAACAAATGGATAGCAACGTTCTCCGCTATCGATAGCAGTGTTTATGTATGAAAGTAGAAAATAAGTGCATTAAATGGTTCACAACAATGGATAGAAACGTTCTCCGCTATCGATAGCGTGTTTATGTATGAAAGTAGAAAATAAGTTGCATTAAATGGTTCACAACAATGGATAGCAACGTTCTCCGCTATCGATAGCGGTGTTTTATGTCTGAAGAAAGTAGAAAATAATGGCATTGATTGGTTCGCAACAATGGATAGCAACGGTTGTTTCGCTAATCGATTGCGGTGTATTTAAGTATGAAAGTAATAAATAAGTGCATTGCTTGGTTGGCACCCAATTAGTTTGGGGGGCAATTGTTCAGAATCCGGGCACCTACTTTTTCTTTCTTAGTGGTTTTGTATTTCGCCTGGGATCCAACTTTCCCAAAAAATCCGGGTGCCATTTTTTAATTTTTGACACTTTCAAGGTCATTTCAAGGTCATTTCAAAATCAAGGTCAAAATCATGGTATATATGCCCATAACACCGAGGAATTAAGGCCAGTTGAAGTATCAGTCTCTTCGATAATATGCATAACAATAATTACAGATCAACTGTAATCAAGAAATAAAACAACAATAATCAAGGTCAAGGTCACAAAATTATTTTGTCAAGGTCAACAAGTGAAAACTGGGCATGTATTTCTTCTTTGTAATATTGTTGTTGTACTATAGCATACATTTATCGCTACTTTATTACAATAGAACATATATATTTCATAGCTATGTGGGATACTGTTCATTAGTTCACCAGTCGTGACAAAAAGAGACGTACTTTAGTTTAATTATTAGTTGATGTCATGATTGGCTAGTATACGAATTACACCCCTTTTGGTATAAAATCTAACGTTTCGTTATATTTCCGAGGCAATCAGAAACCAGCACTTCATTTGCATATATATTTTAGTGGTTGTTTTATAAAGATTCAACTTTCAGAAAAATGTGGGTGTCACTGCTTCCAATAGGTTCAATAATCATTTCAAGGTCATTGAACATCAAAAATTAATTTGGTATTCAATATATATACACAATGTTACTTTAAAACACTTGTCAATCGTCTTGATTATTATTGGACATATTCATATTATTACATTTATTTATGGAATAGAAAAATCAGTCGCCAAAGTTCAAGGTCACAGAATGGTCGAGATGGTGATCCGTTTAAATTAAACCATTAACAATGCATACTTCTCGAAGTTTTGTCGTAATTCCTGCATGTATTATTTAAAATAATATCTCAGTTCACAAATGGTGGTTATCAAATGTGCATGTATCCAACTATGCCATGCTGTTCATAAATATATATTGTTTAGAGTTAAGTTTTCATGGTTACAATCGGTCTCCTCAATGTCTGTTGTTTTCTATTATTGATAAGGTCTCAGTCTATGACTGTCCGCACGAAAGTGCCGACATAATTCCTAATTTTAAACAAACTACGAATATTTACAACCATAACCTATTAACATATAACATATGTATAAAAATGAAACACACGGTTCAAATGAAAAGCAAATACGATAATAATTTAAAAATCAGTCATACACAGAGAGCAGTAAAGCAGTATGTGCAGTTCAAATAAAATGGTATCACGACTGACGGTGTTTATTAGTAAAATATGCATGCAAGAAAATAATAAACTATAACGTGAATTAAATGAATGTTTCATAAAACACAAGCCCACTGGAATTCCAATAATGCCGAGACGTATGAGGAATATATGACATTGTATAATGCCAATGGTTACATACAATACAATCCATATATTGATGGCAACCATGAAATCTACATGGAACGGAGAATGAACATAAATTCTAGCTCGTGCCTTACATTACTTGACCTGTGACATTTTGAAGATGTACAGTGTAATAGATTGGTTGTAACATCACTTGTGTTTAGCAAAATGCCATAGATGACGATACACCTCTATTATCCACTGAATTGACCATATCGGTGCTGCGAGTTATCCTTACCGCATCAAATATTGTAGCTTTATACTAATATAATACTATTGATCATGTATTGATGTAAACAATTACTTCCAACCGTATTCACACTGGGATTACATGACCCCCTTAATACATGCGTATGACGGCGTCTAATATTCCGAGCAGTAGGATGTGTGCAACATCCCAGCGAGGATGGATTCACTATTGTTCACACAACTATAATAGTGGTTATATATTGGAAAAGTCTTTTTTAACGTATATAATATCACCAACTTATCAAAATATCAACTTCCATATAAGGTATGACAATACAATGACACCTCATAATCATACAGACGACCACTTAACAATCACACAAATGCAACAAATGTTAGTAAATAAGAAATAGAGGCCCGTCAATGGTACAATAATGAAATTCATAAATTTCCTAATGATAATGACCTCACATTATGTATATTTCCTAATATATACTGGCTTGCATAAGCTTTATACGTACGCTCAACGTTGAAACGGATATCCTAGAACAATCGTCGTTAAGAAGATGAATAACGCTCGGAATACAGAGTATTCGGACATATGTCGATACATATAGAACAGAAGCTCATAAATATGAAATATACGACATAGATTAAGTGGCTCGTTGAATATTTCGATTACTGCTGTCCCCCTACCATACTTAATTATTTACACCCATGGGCATATGTGCTCTTGTTTTCCAGTTGTCTAGTGTCTACATGGTTTATACTTTCCAGCTTACACTTGCTTAAACATGTGATAATAGTGCATGTATACGAACAACCCAGTTTGGTGACTTTCCATATGAGGAAACTTTAGTTATTACAATGACTAAATTACTTAGAATAACCAGTCGCTGTTTCAACTCGCACACGCCTTTTGCTTATACATGAGCTGATCATAGGATATGCAACTATTTTTCTCGGAAATTAATGCTCTTTGTTTATGCAGTGTATGTATCAGTTTGGTTAACACGAATATGAAGACTCTTTTAATGGAAATACGTGAAATGAATTGCAGATGTCTTTATAGATATTGTATTATGTTTTTGCATATACCAGTACAAACCGATGAGAATTACACCGACGCAAATTATTTGATGATTTAAAAGTATGCAGAATTATTATACTGAATTTAATACATTATCACAGCCAAAATGGCTGTGATAATGTAATAAATTCAGTATAATGATAATAATAAAATAAAATTATCCTTAAATTCAGTATAATAATTCTGCATACTTTAAATCATCAAATATGTGCAGTGATTAGTTCTATATGAAACAATGCATTTTGGGAAAAATAAATGATTACTCCCTGAAAGTATACTTTGTTAGAAAAGTATACTTTGCAATTTTTATTATCATGCATTTTGATGAAATAGGCTACGGGACCCCGTATACATTTTGGTTGCTACACAACTGAAAGTCGAAACCCCACGATTGTGGAACGTTATTAAATTCTAAGAAGATCATGTAATGATCATCCCGCAATTATGTTCTACTTTCAGACTGAATAAACACAGCCGTCGACAACGTAGTTATTTTAACATACTTTTGTTTACATGAAAAGGCAGTTTGGTGGCCATTTTGAAATTTGAAATTTAATGTATACGGGGTCCTACAAATTTCAATTGCTTCACGGACCCGAAAACTTTTTGTTTTGATTTCTAGAAAAGAAATAGAGAATATCAGGCTTGTGTCTTTTGATATCACGTTTATCAGGCAAGGCTAGGAAACGCGTAGGAATTACGAGGCTTGCCGAGGAATTCCTACCGCTTTCGAGCCGAGCCTGATAAACTTGATATCAAAATACACTAGCCTGGTATCTATTTATCAGGTAACGTTGTATGCTCGAAAATGACCACAAATGACGTCGTTATCTATGGACAGAACGCGGACTTTTTTATGTTGCGTCATTATATTGACGTCATTCGGTAACGTCACGTGACGTCCTCCGACCAATGGTACGTCAGTTTTCGCATCGTTGTAACCCGGATGTTTATATCAGGTCAATGCCTGATACAACACTATGTTATCAGTCAATACGTATTCAGTCAATACTGGGCAGGTTACCTGATAAATGGTATGCTTGGACAACAACTAGCTCCTAGGCGAAAATCTTTGATCAACTGAAGTAACGTAAAGTAACGTGAAGAAATAAATTGGCATATTGAAATACGGTTGGATTCGCTTGACTGTGATTTGTTGGTAGGACATTTGAATAGTATAATGTCTGCAGATTCAAGCACTGAAAAATACTATCGCGGACCTCATATATGTTTTATAAAATACCGCTGGCTCCAAAAACGGGGGTTCGACTCAGGCCTCGACAAATTCTTAATATTCCACTCGTCCAGATTGGATATCAACTCGTACATTCCTATTTATTTAATGTTTAATATGCCGATCTGTCTCTTCAATTAACACTCGAGAAGATCGAAAAAACAGTCACCAATACGAGTGACGAGTGTATTTGTCGAGACCTGTTCGTACGAAAACATCGAACCTAACATGCCGACGCCTTTTGACTTACCGCCCATATACAGACTCAAGAGTCCAAGATGTGCTGTGGACAACGCGTCCATTGTAGACGCATCGGTGATGGCCTCATATTCCTCCGTCACGCACGCGGCCTTCTGGATTGGGTTGTAAAACCGCTTCGAATATTCAAACGCCGGTATGGATATGTCGAATCTGCAAATGCATTGTGTAAATTTATTATATACCTACCCATGATATCCAGTCACACGTTCTCATCGATGAACATACACAATTGATAAACTGAACACAAAACTGTGAAAACTGTAGAGAATAGTATATGTAGAGTTTTAGGTACAAAGCAAGACAGACCACAACGCCATAGGACAAGTTGGCACAGGGCACTATTTTCTTGGACGTACTCACCATTTAGGCGTAGCACGATAATGGCTGCCCCCATAGAAATGTGCGTGAGATAACACATAACAACTGACTAATTTGCTTGTTGGGGTATACAATAAACATAATGTTCATAGTTGTGCAACGAATATGACACATATCTTCATCTCGTGGTGTGAAATATCCATATTAAATTTAATGTAAAAATGTGATTATCCTCTATATATTGTACTGACTTTAAAAACATGTTTTATCAACAGTAAGTTTGTATGTTGCTATATTTGGTGTTGTCGTACTCGTAGTGCAAACGACTGGTACATGGTCTGGAAGAAACTACCGTCGAATTGACGGGCTGCTTGATTTCAAGCACAAATTGACAAATATTGGCCAGCCATTAGCGAGGGCTGTAGTGTCTTAATGTATTGTGTAAATTTTACCTTCCAACTCGATGAGCGGCCATGGCGATCCAGTTATTCATATACGTCCAGTAGTGCGCCATGGGAAATGATGAACTGTCCTGTCCCTGTAATTTTGAAAAATCCCGGGTTATGGACCCATCGCCATTACACTGGAAAAATGCAGTTACCATTAATATAAACCGATACACTACCGACTGAGTTAACAATAAGTACAATACAATACAGTACAGTTAGCAATAAGTACAATACAATAAGTACAATATACTATATACCGATACACTACCGACTGAGCTCATCTTGCCAATTTGTCACTTTCTTTATTTCAAGCTACTTGAATAGTGTGCTTGAAATCAAGCAGATTTATTGTCTCGGGCTCAGACAATCAAATTGCTTGAGTGCGAATTGGCATTGGCAATACATGTTTGAAATGTTGATATTTTGGGCAAGATTAATGCAGGCGGTAATTGTGTATGGTGACAATGAAAGGCCTAGCTTCATCATGCAGTTAGCCTTCATTTGTCAGTGACCCTTTAAGTACGATTTCACGAGATTTGTAATATCTTGATGTCCCCAGGGTGTCCGGTTTAGAGATGTTCCACTGTTAATCAGATATATGACTACACCAGGGCAAGTGGATGTGCTTTGCGAACATGAACAGGCATTATCTTCAGAGATAGGTAACAATGAAACCCATAACATTAAGGATACACAGACTAACGGCGTGTCCGGTTTATAGATGTCTTACTGTATATTTAAATAGTCTCTCGGATGCAGTTGTGTTTAAAATGCACATCATAGTCCTTGACCAACTAACACGATTGGTGTAAAACCGTATGCAAATATTCCTTGTCCGTCACAAGTTATAGATGTTTCGATGTCCGCATATTTATGCAAATGAGCTGTGACATCACATAAAGTTCATTTAAATAATTTAGTTATAGACATGTGTCCGTTGCTTCGACCTGTGAATTTTACATGCATGAAATCCCGTTTAATTATATCCAAGAGCCGCTGGCCCGCGTAAATATGGCCGCTAATCAGGAGAAATGTGCCTGAGTAATTTATATTGCGATGCTAGGTACAGGGCCATACATAACTTCATCAGGTAACCTGCCCTGCATTGACCGAATACGTACTGACTGATAACATATTGTTGTATCAGGCATTGCCTTGATATAAACATCCGGGTTACAACGAAGTGAAAACTGACGTTCCATTGGTCGGATGACGTCACGTGACGTTACCGAATGGCGTCAGTGTAATGACGCAACGTAAACAAGTCCGCGTTCTGTCCATAGAATACGACGTCATCTAATGTCCTTTTCGAGCATAAAACGTTACCTGATAAACAGAATACCAGGCTAGTGTATTTTGATATCAAGTTTATCAGGCTCGGCTCTGAAACGGTAGGAATTCCTCGGCAAGCCTCAGATTCCTACGCGTTTCCTAGCCTTACCTGATAAACTTAATATCAAAAGACACTAGCCTGGTATTCTAGCGATGCTAGGTCCGGCGCCATACATAACTCTAGCAATACTCTGTCGGGGCCCTCTTTGCAAGCAATGTAATCGGTGGCTTTAAAATACATGCATGGATTGTCACATTGTTTAAACTATTGGCTATTTACCATGTTTACGGGTTATAACTTATATCGGATCTACGTGATGTGTCAATTTCACCTGCTTGAAATAATTACGTTTTATTCTATACAATTGACCGACCTCAATATGACCACTGATCAGGGTTTCGATTCGGCTTATATTTAAGGGTGGGAATTGGCTCGAACAATTTCCATACCCTAACTGATCAGTGGGAGAGGTGAGTAATTCATATTGCAATGCTAGGTACGAGGTCACACTTGAATCTGATAATACTCCGTCGGGCCCACCTTACCGGCAACTTGAAAGAGCACGAGCAGGACAGTGTGTAATTTAAGTATTGCAATGCTAAGGTAGGTCAGGGGTCACACTTGACTCTGAAAATACTCCGTCGGGGCCCTCCTTACTGGCAATTAATTCGGCGGCTTTAGGACACATGCATGGCTTGTCATATAGTTGTAAGCTATGGGCTATTTTATTGGTTATATGTGATCTAGATGATGCCTCAATTGTACCTGCATACAAGGACACGGTTATGGATTGTCACATTGTTTTAACCGTTTCACCGTTTCAAGTAAATTTAACTGGAATGGATTTTGATATAATAATGTTGCAACCAATCACATCCAACCGTCAAAATATTAAGACTAGTCCATATATGAAAAGGGGGCATTTTTCTTCTCATAAATATGAAAATTACTTTCATAAAGTGCAGATCCTGTTGAGACGGCTCGGTCCGAGATGGATCATCTCGATCTGCACTGTTTGCATCAATCACTATAGCGGGCTTTTGGGTTCAAAGGGTTAAGTTGTGGGATATTTTATGGGTTACATGATTTACAGTGGAACATCTCTAAACCGGGCACCCTGGCGACCCCCAGGGTGTCCGATTTAGAGAGGTTTCACTGTAAAGAATATCTGATCTCGCCAGTGTCTCAATTTTACCTGCATGAAATCCTGTTTAATTCTATCCAAGAGTCGTTGACCAGCGTCAATATGACCGCTGATGAGGAGCAGTGTAGGCAATTTATATTGCGATGCTAGGTCCGGGGCCACACTCGACTCTGACAATACTCCGTCTCGGTCCACCTTACCGGCAAGGTAGTCTGCGGCCTTGTCGCTCGCTGCCAGCAATATGTCCGTATCTGTACCTAGGTATAAATATACCAAGCTAGACCGCGTAGTAATCAGATAAGAAATAATTCCTACACAACGGCTTCCGTTGATCTTACCCAGATGTTCTGGACATCATTGGCAAAGCCAACTCACAATCAGGCTATTTGATTGTCGGAGCCTGAGCTGTAGCACGGCTCAGGCTCAGCAAATCAAGCTGCTTGATTACAAGCACTTTGAAGTTAAGACATTGAGAATTATTAGCAAGATTAGCGCAGACGGTGGTGTATGAAAACACCAAATTGGGCCGCGTTGTAATCTAGTAAGAAATACTCCCTATGATGTTGGGTGACAGGCGCAAGTTGGCGCAGTTTGATTGCAGTACCCGATAATATGCAGGGCTCCAGATAAGCTTTGCGTCTAAAGCGTTCTAAACCCCCTGATTTCAAAATCATTTCGTATTTTACTTTTACAAATGGATCATTGATTTTCTGCATTACTAAATAGGGAAAAAATGATTAACAAAATATAACAAATTTAAACATTCGCTTATTTGAGCTGCAAAAAGCAAAACATTGTTTGCTTTTTGCAGTTCAACTAAGTGAATTTTCAACTTTATGACATTATTTTAACTACTCAATTTGAAAATCAATGCGTATTTTCACATTACTGTGCGTATTGTGTACACCCACTTATGATAATCAATGCGTATTCAGCTAAAATAATTGCTTAAAATACGCCAATACGCGCCTTATCTTAAGTAATCTAGAGTGGAAAGCGTTTCGCGAACTTTCGCTTTCAAGCTTTACCGCGCGGAAGCCAACACATTGACAAGTACAAACAATACGAAACCCGAGTCTCTGTCTCCATATCAATGGTAATCGAGAACATTGAGGTCTTCCTGTTTCAGATATTAAGTTTACGACAACAATAGCTCATGCATCATAATGTATCACACTGGGTCATATAATTTAAACCCTCCTCCTAAATAAATCAGCGAAAACTCGGAAAGCGCAAATCAGAAAAAGCCCTTTATACCCTACTGTTCACAACGAAAATTTGCAAACACAGCAGATCCAGATGAGCAGGCCTGCAACAAGACGTCCAATTGAGACATTCAGTGTTTGTCAATCAGTTTTCACATATATTGCATTTCTAACAATTCCCCATCAGAACAACGAAACATTTCACAAACTATTACAAAAATATCAATGCCCAATATTTAAGGAGAAAAGGGTTAATTTACATACATAAAGGATATTCATATTTTTGCAACGAATATGACATATATGTTCATCGAGTGGTGTGAAATGTCCATATTTCACTCGTGCCATTAGGCACGAGTGAAATATGAACATTTCACACCACCAGATGAACATATTATATTATATTCGTTGCAAAAATATGAATATTCTATTTAATATATACCGCTCCATGGGCATTAGCAGTATTTTAGACTGTACGGTAATAAATGTGTATTTGCAGCCTATTTAGTAGTCCGGCACTGCAGATGCGCGTTATGAATACAGATAGCGTAAGTAGTCGTATTTTCACCGATAGTTTGTTATTTCATCGATCAGAACATATGACTTTTATTTACATCGTAACTATTAGAGCAGCGGCCATTTGGCATATGTCGATGACCCCTCCCCATCTTAGAACATTTTGCAACATGTCTTTTTAAGAAGATATGTATATTAGACGATATAAACCGGTTGTTGCAGAGGCGAAAATTGGTGGTAGCTATGTTTTATAGCACTTTCCCATGGTGACCATCAGTCATGCTGAATAAATATTTAATTTGGCATAGCAGCCTGAATATTTGTTCTTTGTATTCCCATATAGTGTTTTTGTATGTCCCGTGACCAGTTTATGACTGTGTAATGCAGAAACGTGTGGTAAAGTTGTAATCCGATATTTTGAAGTGAAGAATTGCATGGGTAATTACCCCACCCACTCAATTTATATGGTAAACATATACATACTTATCTGCACTTCTTCACGAATAGTATTTATTTAATTTCACTGCCTAAATTGCACTCTGGAGGGATTCTGTAACGTTTACACTCAATAAATACCCTTCTGCAATTGTCTGTTCCATATGGAGCAATGCGATTACAAATGAATGGTGCACCATTACCCCACCCACCAATTTTACAATGGCTATTTCATACATTTTGACTTTAATGAGTTATATTAGGTTTCACATAATTTCAAATGATATATATGTATGCTCAATTAGGATGTTATCTATAAATGATTAGTACGTTAAAAGTTATGCCCCATTATGCAAATTATATAAAGTCTAATTTGCATATTCATGATTTCAGTCATAACTTGCATATCGACGGTTATATTCAATTTATTGTCAGGAAATGTTATAAACGCACTCTCATAGGATGTAACATACATGCCGCTAGCCCATTGTTTAGTAAACTATACGGCAACAGCATACAACTGTTCACTGTTATTTGACCAACGGAAACCACTGAGCATGATTCAAAATTCAGTCATTCTTAACAACGCAACGTTATGGAAATTGTAGAGAAACAACTACACCTGAAATGTTTAATATACATCATTTATTTAATTTCTTAGATCAGTGAGCTCACCATCACTTCGGTACGCTATGACTAGTTGTGGTACTTTGGTACGTTATGACTACGTTTGGTACTTTGGTATGCTATGACTAGGTTTGGTACTTTGGTACGCTATGATTAGATTCGTGCTCCACTAGGGTAAGCATTGGCAAATTAGGATAAAAACGCAAAAACAATATATACATGATAGAAAAATACTTGAAATGGAGATCTTAATGTATTTACGACCTATGCATATTCTGACTAGCTTTCACACTCATATAGGTTGATATCAGACAATACCAGTTCACAGTCTGTACAAAAACGTAAAAACATCGTGATCACGATATACTACTAGTAGTGGTCATGAATCTCTGGCTAGTCATCTCGGTCACCCTCACAGTCACTGTCATCAGATACATCCAGCTGTGGTGTGCTGTTCGAACAGTCTGTACATGCACAAATGTCAATGCAGGGTAACCCAGCCAACAGACATGCACATGATAGCGTACATTGCGGTACAGAGCAGTTCCTGTCACTGCAAAATAGATGTGTAATGTCACGCAGTTGAACTGGAGCACAGTCCTTATCGTATATTCTGGGTGTCAGTCCTTGGTTGGCGTCTCTAATCCAGCCACATTCTATGGGACTCTTCAGTGATGGACTTCCCACATGGCTATGGCACCATACCGCCGTCTGGTACTCGCCCTCAGGACATGGTTCTTGAAGGCATCTTCTGTCGGAGGCAGCATAGCTCCGTTTTGTCTGTCGTGGTCGCCATCCTGTATCGCAGTTCATCCAACGTGTTACATGGTCTCTTCTTCCTTCCGGTACAGGAGCAGAACGAACTGTCTGGCATTGGCTAGAGCTGAGTCCGTTGATGAGGATATGCCAAATTCAGACAACGTGTGTAGCTTGTCTATGTTGTCCACTAGCTTCTTGTAGGCAGTGCGCTTTCCAATCCTATACATTCCGCTTGTCGTGTCACATCCTGTCAGAGAATGTACCGCCGGAAGACACTGGCATACCTTCACACCCAACTTGTTACTGATGGTATGAATCGGAATGTATCTTTCCCGTGTGATTATTTTCCCCACGTGACCAGCATGCATGTACACTTCGGCAGACAATATGTTCTGACTGTAATAGTAGAGTAGCAGTACCAGAACATCCGTATCGTCACATCTTACTACTATTCTGGTGTGTCCGGTGGCAAGGTCGATTGCATGCAGCAGCATTCTGGTGTCCGCTTCTTCGTGTGTTGAGAAAAGCTCTGGCAGAAGTTCCACACCTGAACTGCTTACTGACTTTACAATCTTCCCATCTTCAAAACCGCCAGCAACAATGACAGTTTTCGTCGGCTGGAGATGTGATGGCGCGTTGGAAACTATGAACTGACTCACAAATACAGCTAGAGCGGACTTGTTAGCGGCACTTTTCAGGTATAGTCTGTAGTTTGGGACTTCACGCGAGCCTGTTGTCAGATGGCTGGGTGTCATGTCGCCGCCACCTCGATGATGCCGTTCCATAGTTTTCACAGAGTTTGTATTGTCATACCTATCGAACACAAGTGTGACATTATCAGTGGCATAATCACTGCTTGCCAACGGTCGCAATACCTTCTTCATGACGGATTCTGCCAGATCATCAAATGTCTTGAACATGGATTCGTTGAGCGATTGGATAACAGCCATCCCATCAATAATGTATGCGGCATTGTCATCATCGGTGGTCGTCTTCGGTAACGTGTGTACTTCATCACATACCGTCTCCAGTTTCTTCGTTAGCTCCGACTTGTTAACCTTGCGCATGGAACCGTCGTCATTGAAGAGCGCCGGAGGTACTGCTGCGAGTTCATGTTCCAATACTTTCTTCAGGTCGATACAAAAACATAAAATCACTATTTTGCCACACCCACCTGTCCAATTTGTTTTAGTGTCGACAGCAATTTCTTCTATATACCGTTGCGACATTCGTCTATGTCGACGACACTAAAAAAAAATTGGCCAGGGGGGTGGGGCGAAATTGTGATTTTATGTTTTTGTCTAGCATATTGGGGTGGGGCAAGGGGGGGGGGGTGGGTCGTTGAGGGAGTGGGGCCAGATCGATGATAGAAGAAATGGCTATGTCGACACTCAAAAACAAAATTGGCCAGGGGGGGGTGGGGCAAAATAGTGATTTTATATGTCTAGCATATTGGGGTGGGGCAAAGGGGGGGGGGGGGTGTGGTCGTTGAGGGAGTGGGGCCAGATCGATAGAAGAAATGGCTATGTCGACACTGGCAAAAGAAAATTGGCCATGGGGCAAAATAGTGTATATGTTTTTGTCTAGCATATTGGAGGGGGGGTGATGGTGGGGGGGTGATATTTTTTCTACTCTTTTTTAATGACTTCTAGTCTACCCACAAAATAAATATTTATAGGCAAGATGTTATACACTCAATATATGATTTACAGGTTTGACAGATCATTTGAACCAATTTCAGACATTGAGTGCATGTACATAACTGGCCCCATCGGAAACTGGACATCACGAATACTGCTACATCGAGAAAAAATTAGGCTAATATGACCGTATTTCTGTTATGATAATATACATATACCTTGGTGTCTCATTTATAGATGATGAAGGTTTGAAATAGCAAAGCATATCAGACTTCATCGTGTTGGACGACATATGACTGTCTGACATGATGATAGTCATTATTGCATCGTCTGCTTCAAAAGGCACGATGTGGAGATAAGGGACATAACTGATCAACAACATAATCGTCACAGTACCTGTGTATCTGTAGTTCGCCAACTCTTCACAGGCACACCAAACTTGAAGTCGATGTCTTCGTAAATAATTATTTTGTTTAAATCAGTGTGAAAAGTGGTGGGGCCATACATAGCCATACATAGCCATACATAGCCCCACCCCTTGTTACTCCTGCGTAATTAATTATCAATTTACTTATATACTGATTAATATTAAATGCACCTGCAGCAAAAACAAAAATCAAATGCTATGTTGGTATTAAAAATATTGCCATCAGTATAGTTTCTCTAGCTGGAAAAATGATGAAGTTATATAATTTATTGTAATCCGTTGTCATGGAAACACTATATAAAACGTAATATATGTACAAAAATTGTCCAGACTTGCGTTTGTTAAATAATATAGATATATATATTTAAGAAGCTGGTGTATTTTTAGAAAAGTTTGTCTTTTACACGTATATTTTCGTATTTTATAAGATTTTTGTATTAAAAATGCAAATTAATTACTTTTAAATAAAAAAACATCTGTACACTAACAATGTTTGTCATCAATATGTGTAACCCCATCTATTCCGGTCAGTTTGGCACCACTGCCCTAATTCTGAAATGAATAATAAGAAAACTATATCATTTTAAACCCAAGGTGGTAGTCTGGCAATTTTCTCCATTTAATTTAGACAGTTGCCATAGAAACCGGCTAAAATGACACATCTACCACCATTTTTCGTCTCTGCAACAACCGGATTCGAACTCAGCATGCAATTTCCCTTTAAAAAAATCTGCTTTCAACTTGTTCTAAGGAGGGGAGCACTAACTCCTTAACTAAGGCCTTATTTTGAGATCGCCGCTGGTCTATATGTATTTCATGGGTAGGCATATAATAAATGATGTTATTGTTTAACACATCTGTATCTTCTATATAGAGAAAAGTAGGTTCGTTCCGTGAATGGGGAAAATATCTGGCAAGGCTTATCTGCCGCGTCAGATATTTTTCCCATTCACGGCACTACTATTCTATTTATCCTGTCAACACTACAACTAGCTTTAAAATGCAAACAAATAACCCCAGCCGCATCCTCAACATCGGAGAATCGACTATTATGGCAACCGCACGTATTCATACGCAGGGATGATGTCGTATTGACTGGATATCAAACATGTTTCACGGCACCTTTTTTTACGGCACATACGAACTGTGTTGAGGGGATAACATGTAGTATCTAGACATCAATGTTGTAGTATTCGTGTTTGCCTCGTCTATCAATTTATATTAACGTGTACCTCATGATGCCATTTTGTATGGAATAAAGTGTTTTGTTCTTTTTGTACTTTGTGAAACACGAAAAATAAGCGCGGGAATTTCACGGCAGCAACAACAACGAGTAAAATATATTTTTGGTAAACCCAAAATGATCAATATATTTCTGAGACCTATTCTGAACCGAAATTGAAGATTGTATTCTTACACCGAACTATGGAGTTACGAATCGCATACGGAAACATATGCAATAACACAAATGTAGCACAAAAAAAGCAAACAAAATTTATATCACACAGAACAGGCGATCAGGCTAAGTCATTAGAACTATTTTTTTGTGGCATAATACCCGTGCTTTTAAAAAGTTCAATCCGCAAAATATATGCTACCACTGACATATTAAGCTCATTTGCATAAAAGGTGTAAGACCTCAAATTTGGATGTTGGTTGTAAAATTCTTCGCTAGCACTCGAATAAAAAATACTCGAATGAAAGGGGCACGTGATAACATTTGAATTATTGGGGAGGGCTTTCCTGTTGAACCCGCTGGAATATTTACTTCTTACAGATATAGAAAACATATCTGGCAAGGCTCAGGAAACGGGATGCGCGAGGCTCTGCCGAGCACATCTCGTTTCCGTGCCGCGCCAGATATTTGTTTCTATTCACGGCACTAACCTACTATTCTATTTATCCCGTCAACACATACAAATGGCTTTAAAATGCAAATAAGTAATCCTAGCAACCGCATATATTCATACGCAGTGAGTAGGTCGTATTGGCAGGATATCAAAAATGTTTCACGGCACCGTGTTTCACGGCACATACGCAATGTGTTGACGGGATAAAGTTGTTTACATATACTGTTTGTTTCACGAAAGCTGCCCGAATTTCACGGCCATATAAACAATTCAAAAACACTTATTTTTATAATATTAAATTAAAGGAAAATTTAAGAATGAGCCTTCTTTTTCTTTCGTGAAATTTGCTGAAATATTGATTTTATTGCGAAAAAACAATTTCCCCTCCCCATAGACATCTTCACACTGAGACAGAGTGAAGATGTCTATGGAGATTTAACATGGGGACATCTTTTTGAATTTCAGAAATACTGGACCGATTTTCAAAATTTAACTTTTGTTTTTTTAGTTAGATCATTTCCAAGCTATATAGATAGGTTTCGGAGTAAATTTTCCCAGTTTTTTTACTCCTCCCACAACTCGTCTACGTCTTTTTCTCCCATGTTAAATTCCCATAGAGAATAGAGAAATCAATGTTTCATAATAAAATCAATATTGGACCAAATTTCATGAAATAAAAAGAAGGTTCATTCTTAGATTTTGATAAAATTTAACATTATCAAACCAAATATTGTTATTGCATTGTCTTTATATCTGTAAAATTTGGGCAGGTTTCGTGAAACTTGCCCACTCAGTAGGCACAAAATGGTCTTTATATAAAAGACATTTTCTGCCAAAATATACATTCATTCATCATTACCCTATGTATTGATTGGAAGTATTATACATTTTATATCAGACGTAAGTTTCCACACTGAAACCA
>CM055275.1:64293135-64383388 GCA_029237695.1 Conchocele bisecta
CCTCCCTTGTACAGTTCAGGTATGTGACACCCTCTACAATAGCCTCGATCAATTAGTTTCGGAACACCTAACGACATGTGCTTCCTTCATTCAGTGGAACAGCAAATTTCAAACAAAAACAAATCAATAAAAGTAGGAAAACTATTCAATTCAGATAAAAACTTACCATAGGAATTACAAATTTCCGATTATTTACATTTTTTTCCAGACGCTAAAGTTATGGACGTCACTAACTCGTTACATTACCCGATCTAATGGGTTTCGGAACGATTTGGCTACTCTAGTATTGTTCCCGGGTACCAGACCCGATGCCGTCGAAATCATGCATACTGGTACTGCATATGTTTTTCAGCATATCCAATCGCCTTAAACATGTTAATGGGTGTATTTAAATACACAGTGTATTCTTAAAAATGTTTCTGTAATTAATTTTCATCCATTCCTTTGCTCATTACATTCGTGTCTGCCCTGGTCATGCTGGTGTGTGAATACGGCCGATACATGTTCCTCATTTTAGTTAGTGCCGACTACAAACGTTTGTCACATTGTTTCTTACATAATCAGTGGGTTTTTTTTTGCATATATTATTCAGACAATGTGACTTTAAAACACCATTATGCCATAAACTTTATGTGCTGAAATATTACACATCCCAGTTGATTTTGTTTTTAAAAAACAAAGAGCTGTAGGAGAACCAGCATAGCTCGACTACGAGGGTTGTCGAGTTGGATCCTACAATAGCTTCAACAAAGAAGGTGGACGGCGGCCTGCATAAAAACCTTAACCTCAAGGTTGAATTTAAAAAAATTTAAACCAAGGGAAATTGAAGTAAGTAATTTTAAGGTTAAATTGTTACGGTCAAATGTCAGATATAGGTCAGGGGTTTATTGAATGTTAACATCAACTAGGAGATGAAGTTTTTCCAAGTTATGGTTGTGCTGTAGCCCAGGAGTATTCCCATAATTTACAAGCTTGACTAAAAACCTCCGTAACCCAAGGGGAAATAACTAAGTAATCCAAGGAATAAAATGTAGGTCCTAAGGTCCAAATATAGGTCAAGGGATTAATTGGTGTATATCACTCAGGCAGATGAAAGTTGTCCAAGTTTATGGTGGGTGTAAGGCCCAGTAGTTAGTTCCAATTACAAGCCTGACTAAAAAACCTGAAACAAGGTTGGACATAAAAACCTTCAACCAAGGGCGTGACGGTGACGCCACGCCGACGCCGGGGTGACTTTATAAGCTCTACTTATTCTTCGAATAGTCGAGCTAAAAATAACTAACTTGAGTAGCATACAAACCAATCAAATTTACCCTATCTCGAAACTAGGTAATTCCATGTTTACTGCAGCAGCCACAATACACAGCTGTGAAAGCTGTCAACAGTTTTAATGCGATAAAAGGTAGTTTTGTTGACCTTATAAGGGTGATGACAAAAGGTAATAAGTATTTTGGACATATTTAACCCCCATGTACACAAACGAAGGATAAATCACATTTTGGATGCTGATTTTTCCTGTGGTGAATGAACTTTTTAAATCTATATACTTGTTGTATTCTTTGCAGATACACACTTTAGTATTAACTTATCTTTTCAAAGTGCGCTACAATTAATAAATTACAACATTTTAAAAGTCATTTACGTTCAAAATATGACGATACTGTTCCAGATCGGACCGAATTATCGTATGTCAATATTTTCCAGTGACCTGTATCTGGCCAAGGTGCACATCTTCAATATGTGTAGAAGACGTGTGTATAGTTTCAGATCGATCGACTGAACGGTTTCGGAGGAGTTGTGTACACGAACTATGATACGTACCGTTTTTTAAAAACGGTCGTATAAAAATAAAATTTAAATGGATATTGGAGAGATACTACAAAGAATCAGCACTTGTGATAAGGTAATAATCAATTTTGAGAGCATAATTAACAATATAACGTGTATATTAATACAATTTTTGCCATAGAAAGTATTGAAAACCTTCCTCAAAGCCGTGGCGATTTCGAGATACCACTTTACAAAAGCAAGCCGTCAAGACGTCATGAAATCACGATTAAGTCAGTGAGAGCGTTAACTTTTCCAAACACGGAAATTTCTAAGTCAGCGACCTTGACCTTTGGGGTTAGCGGGCACCATGGGCTTTCTGTAGAATGATGCGGGATGTTGTTACAAATTCAACCAACCAAGCAAACCGGTGAACATTCAATAACAGTGAACGTAAATGTGTCTGGACAAATGGGGCTTATGCCATCAGTGTAGGTCTTGATGAAATAGCGCTCTCATGTAGCCCGATGATAATCTATTTTGCTTGTGTTTCATTGATGGAATGGCGAACAGTACTGAAAATCATGCAGTTTTATTGGCCGAGGCACCGTGAGCTCAGTCTCGGTCAATGAAACTACATGATTTCCAGCATGAGAACAGACCAAGTGCTCAGAAAGCTTTGTAACCAGAGAAGCCCCAGAGCTTTCTTACAAAACAATCTGAGCAGGTTCTCCAAACTCGTACTCGTGTAGTTTGATTTGTGATCAGCCTCGACCAATCAAAATTTTATTTTGAGGATCGAGTATGTCCTCATGTTTTATTTAACAGAGAAATGCTGAAATGCCATACACTGGTGCCATAATACTCACACAAGGGGTTTAACCAGATTCAACTGTCACATACAAGAATGCCAACAATGTATGTGAGGGCCAAACCAGGTCTATAGTCGGGATACTGGTAAGGATGAATCCCGATCTTTAAATATAGGGTTAACTGTATTGTAATTTTGAAATTTGCGGCGTATACCAGAAAATGATAGGTGGGAAAATCTGTTTAATGGCGACGCGCTAGCAAGCAATCGTCACAAAATGGATACAGATAATATAAAAGAGAGATGAAGTAGTAAAGGTCATTCGTATACAGCTGAGATTATCAAAGCTAGGGGCGGGGCGTCTGGACGTTTATACCTTAGCTGCCAGGTGGAGGGTTGAGGTGGCCATCAACGAGTTACTGGTGCAAACACGCGTTGTCCGTCCGTCCGTCCGTGTACATCCTGGCATTCACCGAGTCATGGACATGCAACGACTGAACGAGGAATCTGCCAGCTGGACGGGCACGCGTTACGCGTGTGTAACTGTAAGTAAAATCCTCCATTCTGCTGCGTAACAGCGTATGCACATTATCGAGCACCAGCTGATCCCTGCTGTCTGAAGGCGGGCGGGCGGCCGCCCAGCCAGCCACCCACCCACATGCCGTAAATTCTGCTGCAGTGCAGGGTGTAGACCAGCGGGCGGAGGCAGTACATGTTGCCTGGCCGACTGCGACACAGCAACTGTCTGGCTGTCGCACATTACACACTCCTCTACACGTTTGTCGCGCGCACCGCTATCGATCACGTGACGACGGGTGCATACAGCGGATTTCGATCGGGCACGGCAGAGTACGACGAGATTGCTGGCTGGATAAAAGAAAAAGTGGCATTTATTTGAGAAAAAAAAGCATGAAACTGAAGTTGAACAAAATAACGTCAGCTAGCCAACGTTCGCGGACGGATTTGAGCTTTGCTTTTTGAATGGAATCAGTGTGTTGTGAAAGAAGGCAATGGTTGGAATATTGATAAAACAATAAAAAGGAAAGTGGGTGGGGTAAGGTACTGCGAGTGCAGATGGGAACTGGTTTCTGGGTGAGGATTTTGTGCGAGTGCGAGGTGCCTGTTGCTTCAAGACGTTGCAGTTGGAAAGAGCTGGCGGTTGTATTGATTGCTGAAAGTGGCTGGCTTACCTGGGAGGCGGCGATTTTAGGAGTAAAGAGCTTTAATGCATGTCGATTTTCAGATTGATAATGTGGCAAAATGGCGGCGGTGATTGGAAATATTGGAAATATCCGTAGACGGGTTTGCGGAGTTAATACTGGCAACTGCGGGATTGCACTCCGGACGGCAGCGATTGGGTGGACAGTGAGTTTTGACCGGTCGTGGAAAATGTGGAAAATGTGGTAAATAAAAAAAACACGTAGGAGAAATGTTACACTGGTCATTTACAGGGAAACTGACATTTGGACAGGGGATATCTGAAAAATAAAAATTATTGAAAATATAAATATTAAAGGCTTAAAGTTGCTGTCGCCGTATCTTATTGGTAAGGTCGTATGACACAAATTATCATTATTTTCGTACACACCTGTAGAATAGTGTCTTAACAGAGCATACTGACCTTATCGGTGCATTGAAAGTATGAAAAAGTGTCTTTTATCCAAGAAAATCGCGGTAGTGTTTGTCTCCCAACTCAACTCGCTACTCATGAATATTCATGAGGGCCGATCAGGTGACAATGTTGTTGTTGTTGTATTCCGATGTTCCGCCGCTTATTTTTCGGCGCACCCCTTCAAGCCACAAGACAGGAAGGGTTGTTACACCTGAACAATTGTGCAAAATGTGATAAATTCACCAAATATTCCACAGATGTAGAATAATATATATAGGACTATCACAATGTCGACCTGTAACACAAAATGGCCGCCATTTTTGAAGCGGACCACGTAATTTTCGGTTTCCTGGTCGCCATCTGTTGTTGTTGTGTCCTCTTCCGTTTTGGTACGACGCATGCGCGGAAGTTATGAATATTTATGACTGACGTGAAGCTCATTTGCATAAAACGACCCGACTAAAGTCATGTCTTTAGAACGATATATTAATTAGCACAGTTAATTTGAGGTCCCAATTCTTGCGGATCCGTCATCAGTCATGCATTGGCTATACGGGAAAAATGCCCTTTTCCGCGAGATAAATCGTTTAATGACATAAAATAGCATTTATACAGCGACAGCATCTTTAATGTGCAGCTGCTGACTTTTTGCGGATCCACGTAACGCGGCTCTGTTCAACCTTCACCGAATGTTCTACAACGTGGCCGCATTACTCTTCACGCATGGCCGCATTATTCTTCTAGTGTTGTTTTTTTCTCCAGACTAGTACAATCGTGAATCGACCATATTAATTATAATTCATTATTTAATTACCAGGAAGACCTACATTTGGCCACAGAGTCGCTGTTTTGTTCTGCTGTTTTATACGAGGGAGACGATTCTCATTGCGTATCGGATTATTGTGGGATTGTTAGTCCACAATAGACCAACGTTACAAAATGTACTTGACGACATCTGTGCCCACCATGATACCATAGACACATATTCGCGCCCGAGCATTTTGATCAGTACATATATCTTAGTCGTATTCTACACTGTCTGCCAGTGATCAACGGGACTGACTCAGATACATATGTATACATTATGTATGACTGAACTCACGCCGGAGAACGTGTTGCCACATTTACATGAGACCGGGAGGCGGGTGACTGACTGTCGCTTTACACTGGCCAGAATCATGTTCCACATTTCACCACTGGGTCCAAGTTGTCGGCGCAAGAGCGCAATTAGGGTTATGACGTTTATCTGACATTGTGACGTCATACTTGACGTGTGACAATTAACGTCATCGCAATCTGAAAGATCGATGACGCGCATACTTGCACATTGATCATTTATACATAATAAACAGAGACGGTTCAAACGGGTGATCACAGTTGTACTTTTATTGAGAAATAAACCACACTGACAATAAGAATATCTGATCACAATTATACTATCTACGGAGAGGTAATACTGCAGAGACGGTTCTTATGGGTGGACACATTTGCACTTTCATGGAGAAATACAACTTGTCGCGATTATACTTGCACTGAGTAATACCGCAGAGACGGTTCAAATGGGTGGTCACAATGGCACTTTCATGGAGAAATACAACTTGTCGCGATTATACTTGCACTGAGTAATACCGCAGAGACGGTTCAAATGGGTGGTCACATTTGCACTTTCATGGAGAAATACAACTTGTCGCCATTATACTTGCACTGAGTAATACTGCAGAGACGGTTCAAATGGGTGGTCACATTTGCACTTTCATGAAGAAATAGCCAATCCATGAGAAAAGGGACCTTATACTGTCAATGGTCCAGAACAATGTATAGGAAAATGTCCAGTATCCCGGCGTCAATCCGCAAGAAAGGGGGCTTTATACTGTCAATGGTCCAGAACAATGTACAGGAAAATGCCCCATATCCCGGCATCATTCCGCAAGAAAAGGGACCTTATACTGTCAATGGTCCAGAAGAATAAACATGAAAATGCCCCATATCCCGGCGTCAATCAGCAAGAAAAGGGGCCTTATACTGTCAATGCTCCAGAACAATGTACAGGAAAATGCCCCATATACCGGCGTCAATCCGCAAGAAAAGGGACCTTATACTGTCAATGCTCCACAACAATGTACAGGAAAATGCCCCATATACCGGCGTCAATCCGCAAGAAAGGGTCCTTATACTGTCAATGCTCCAGAACAATGTACAGGAATATGCCCCATATACCGGCGTCAATCAGCAAGAAAGGGGGCCTTATACTGTCAATGCTCCAGAACAATGTACATTAAAATGCCCCATATACCGGCGTCAATCCGCAAGAAAGGGGACCTTATACTGTCAATGGTCCACAACAATGTACAGGAAAATGACCCATATAACGGCGTCAATCCGCAAGAAAGGGGACCTTATACTGACAATGGTCCACAACAATGTACAGGAAAATGCCACAACAATGTACAGGAAAATGCCCCATATACCAGCGTCAATCCGCAAGAAAGGGGGCCTTATACTGTCAATGCTCCAGAACAATGTACATTAAAATGCCCCATATACTGGCGTCAATCCGCTAGAAAAGTGACCTTATACTTTCAATGGTCCACATCAATGTACAGGAAAATGCCCCATATACCGGCGTCAATCTGCAAGAAAGGGGGCCTTATACTGTCAATGCTCCACAACAAATTACAGGAAAATGCCCCATATACCGGCATCAATCCGCAAGAAAAGGGGCCTTATACTGTCAATGCTCCAGAAAAATGTACAGGAAAATGCAACATATACCGGCGTCAATCTGCAAGAAAGGGGCCTTATACTGTCAATGGTCCACAACAATGTACAGGAAAAATCCACAAGAAAGGGGGCCTTATACTGTCAATGCTCCAGAACAATGTACAGGAAAATGCCCCATATACCGGCGTCAATCCGCAAGAAAGGGGGCCTTATGCTGTCAATGCTCCAGAACGATGTACAGGAAAATGCCCCATATACCGGCGTCAATCCACAAGAAAGGGGACCTTATACTGTCAATGGTCCACAACAATGTACAGGAAAATGCCCCATATACCGGCGTCAATCCGCAAGAAAGGGGGCCTTATACTGTCAATGCTCCACAACAATGTACAGGAAAATGCCCCATATACCGGCATCAATCCGCAAGAAAAGGGGCCTTATACTGTCAATGCTCTAGAACAATGTACAGGAAAATGCCCCATATACCGGCATCAATCCGCAAGAAAAGGGGCCTTATACTGTCAATGCTCTAGAACAATGTACAGGAAAATGCCCCATATACCGGCGTCAATCCGTAAGAAAGTGGACCTTATACTGTCAATGGTCCACAACAATGTACAGGAAAATGCCCCATATACCGGCGTCAATCCGCAAGAAAGGGGGCCTTATACTGTCAATGCTCCACAACAATGTACATTGAAATGCCCCATATACCAGCGTCAATCCGCAAGAAAGGGGGCCTTATACTGTCAATGCTCCAGAACAATGTACAGGAAAATGCCCCATATACCGGCGTCAATCCGCAAGAAAGGGGGCCTTATACTGTCAATGCTCCAGAACAATGTACAGGAAAATGCCCCATATACCGGCGTCAATCCGCAAGAAAGGGGGCCTTATACTGTCAATGCTCCAGAACAATGTACAGGAAAATGCCCCATATACCGGCGTCAATCCGCAAGAAAGGGGGCCTTATACTGTCAATGCATCAGAACAATGTACAGGAAAATGCCCCATATACCGGCGTCAATCCGCAAGAAAGGGGACCTTATACTGTCAATGCTCCAGAACAATGTACAGGAAAATGCCCCATATACCGGCGTCAATCCGCAAGAAAAGATACCTTATACTGTCAATGGTCCACAACAATGTACAGGAAAATGTCCAGTATCCTGGCGTCAATCCGCAAGAAAGGGGGCCTTATACTGTCAATGGTCCACAACAATGTACAGGAAAATGCCACATATACCTTTGTCAATCCGCAAGAAAGGGGGCCTTATACTTTCAATGTTCCAGAACAATGTACAGGAAAATGCCAAATATACCTGCGTCAATCCGCAAGAAAGGGGGCCTTATACTGTCAATGCTCCAGAACAATGTACAGGAAAATGTCCAGCATCCTGGCATCAATCCGCAAGAAAGGGGGCCTTATACTGTCAATGGTCTACAACAATGTACAGGAAAATGCCCCATATCCCGGCATCAATCCGCAAGAAAAGGGACCTTATACTGTCAATGGTCCAGAACAATGTACAGGAAAATGCCCCATATCCTGGCGTCAATCCGCAAGAAAAGGGGCCTTATACTGTGACTGGTGCAGCATACTGAACAGCAAAATGTGCAATATCCCGGAGTCAATCTACAAGAAATGGGGCCTTATACTGTGACTAGTCCCAACACAATAAACAGGAAAATGCCCCATTTCCCGTGTCAATCCACAAGAAAATGGGCTGTATACTGATGACTAGTCCAACACAATAAACAGGAAAATGTCCATTTCCGTAGTCAATCCCACAAGAAAAGGGTTATACTGTGATAGTCCAACACAATAAACAGGAGCTCCATATCCCGGTGTCAATCCACAAGAAAATGGGCCTTATACTGTAACTGGTGCAACACAATAAACAGGAGGAAAATGCTCCATATCCTGGTGTCAATCGACAAGAAAATTGGTATTATGCTGCCACTGGTCCAACACAATAATCATAAAAATGCCCCATATCCTGGTGTCAATCCACAAGAAAAGGGGCCTTATACGGTATAAAATCGAATATCGGATTATTTTTCTTCCTGAAAAAACGCAAAGATCAAAAGAAGAGATATGTTTATGCTGCCAAATAACGGATCTGCGGTATGACAAATACGTTATTGTGATTCTACACAGGCTATATGGTGTAATATTGCCCGTCTGAAGGTTTGTTCACCATCGGCTATCACCTCGGGTGAACATACCTCCAGACGGGCAATATTACACCACATAGCCTGTGTAGAATCACAAAAACTTATAATATATACTGTCATGTGATTTTTTCCCGTCACCTGTGAATTGAATAAATACAAATTTATTTATAAGAGTCCAGTTAATATGTTCAACGTGGTATTCATTGTAAACATGGCAAAATAAACATTTCAAGTCGTGCATATATTATATATCATGCTTATTATATACGTACTTTCGTTCCCATTGAAGGTCAATTGACCGCAAGCCGTCAATGTTTTCCATGTTGACGTCTCGTCAGTTCACATTTGTCAGTGCAGAAACTACTTTTCACCTCATAAAATAGTTCCTCCTAAATCATCACTAATTTATTTATTTTCTTTATATTTGATATATTTTAGGCGGATATACAGACCTTGACAAATCCACTTGTCCACTCGTATTGGCGAGTGAATCTTCGATCTGGACGAGTGATAATTTGAAGAGACATTGCAATACGTACACTAAAACATAAAATATAGAATGTAGGAGTTGAAATCCAATCTGGACGAGTGGAAAATGAGTGGAAAATTAAGAATTTGTCGAGGCCTGATATATATTGTGAGTAACGTACGTATAATAAAAGGTTATTTTATTTGTATGTGGATTTGTATGCCACTCGTTCCGCCGCGCAACGACAGTGCGCTCCACGTTGCGGAACTCGTACGGTCAGGCAGTCATTACCGTTTTATAATAGAACTGATTATACGGGAGACAACTCTAGTTATATTGTTGTTCGCGATTCTCACTCCTGACAACATTCAAAACAAGGGAGACAACAAGGAAAAAAGTACATCTATGTCATTGTTATGTTTATAGTTTAATTTTACTGAAATATTTTCAATTAATAATACTTCCTAATTTCTATGTATCTAATAAATGGTGACAATTGCAGATATTGTCTTAATTAAGATAAGGATAAATAAAAACAGACAAGTATTGTTACTCGCCATTAATGAATTACATTCATTTCATATTACTGGAAATTTACAGCTTCATCGTCAGTCTTGTTCGGCGAAAATCAAATTTATCTGTTGATCGCTTGAAACAAGGAGGCAGTCCTCGGGCGAGTTGGTTAGTTTCGAATTTTTCCTATGGGCCTTCTAGTAAATACATAAAAAACACATGTCTGTGGCTTATGAAAATGTTGTACAATTAATTAGCCAACATCATATGATGTTTTCCACTGCATAAAACACTTTTTTTGCAAATATATGTGATTTTGCTTGCATCTGTGTCATGCTGGCATGATTTCAGTTGCAGAAGAGTGCGAAACTGCTGCTCGGAATTTTCGTCCGAAATATTGGCAGCCATTTTATCTGTCAGAAAGGCAGGTCTGCTGCTTCAAAACAAAACGGTCGGTACCAGTACAGACTATGATCAGTGTCTGACAAGGTGTGATTGCAGAATTGTACAATTAGCAAGTAGTAGTGCAGTGTCCGCATGGGATATTTGAAATCCATGTTGTGAAATGTGTGGCCGCGGCCAAATAAATGCAGATTTGGGCACATTTTGTGTAAACATAGCAGAGTGCTGACAGCCTGTGCATTATGTCTGAGTTTGCGTTTGTTGTTAATATAGCTCTTGTACCTATCAGGTAGTCGGTGCATGCATCAAACAGATTATGTGATTATTTGAAGTTAAAATATTCCTAAACTTGTTTCGGCTGGTGTCGCGGGCCCGAAAACTCCATAAATTGCCTAAAATGTGTGAGGACTGCCACCCAATTATAATCCTTGCGAGGCTCCGAGAACTTTCGAGACTTTGCTAGGGAATATTTATATTCCTAATAAATGGGAATTAATATATTTAAAAGCACCGGACATCATTTGCACACAAGTGTGGTTAATTTTGTTTGGTTTCGCCTGATTTACAGTGGATCATCTCTATATCTCTATATTTACTGTATAGTGGAACCTCTCTAAACCGGACACCCTGGGAGATACCTGGGAGATACCCAGGGTGTCCGGTTTAGAGAGGTCCCACTATACAGTAAATTACAGCGTATATCGTCATTGACGCGCCATACTATGGCTGCGACTAAAGAAATGGGGCTTTGGTGACCCTGTAACAACCCTCCTGATCATAAAAGCACCACTCCATGTCTGAAAGTAACTTTTTTCACCCTGCCGTTTCATGGAGAAATTTGGCTGGATAAATGGGGCTTATGGGTTTTTACGACCAGTGTAGATCCAGATCAGCCTCTGCGTACGGACAGGATGGACACAGTTCGCCAGTCCATCAACATGATCAATGAAATAACCGCCATGCTTCAGCTGTGACTAGAGAAATGGGGCTTATGGGTTTTGCGACCATTGTAGATCCAGATCAGCCTGTGCATCCGCGCAGTCTGATCAGGATCTGCACTGTTCGCCATTCCATCAATGAAACATCTGTCGTGCTTCTAACAAGCAGTATATATCGTTATCAGGCTACACGAGTGTGCTATTAGATCAAGATCTCCACTTGTCACAAGACCCATAAGCCCCAATTTCTCCAGCCTCATGACACGCTTGTTACTGTAACTAGAGACTGGGGCCCCGTTTCACTAAACTTCGTACGACTAAAATGCTCGTAAGTGCAAATTTAGGATCGTATGGAAATTTAAATTGGTGGATTTACATTTATTGAGCATAGGCTTCATATGCAGCCTATGCTCAATAAATGTAAATCCAGTAATTGTTTACAAGAAAACGTTGTTAATTGTAAAAGAATTTTTGCAACTTAACTAACATTGTATTCGTACGAAGTTTAGAGAAACGGGCCCCCTGGGGTCCGTTTCACTAAACTTCGTACGACTAAAATTTCGTAAGTGCAAATTTAGGATCGTTTGGAATTTAAATTGATGGATTTATATGTATTGAGCATAGGCTGCATACGCAGCCTTATATGTAAATCCAATAACTGTTTACAAGAAAACAGTGTTAATGTGAAATTTCCAGACCATCATAATGTTGCACTTACGAACATTTTAGTCGTACGAGGTTTAGTGAAACGGCCCCCTATGGCTTATGGGGTGTGTGACCAGTGTAGCTCTACATTACGTAGCACATTCCTGTAGCGTGATAACAGTTAGACACATGACGGGCGTTTCATTGATGGAATTGTGAACGGTGCAGATCCTGATCAGAATGTGCGGATGCACAGACTGATTGATCTGGTTCTCCTGTAGCGTGATAACAGTTAGACACATGACGGGCGTTTCATTGATTAACTTATGAACGGTGCAGATCCTGATCAGACTGTGCGGATGCACAGACTGATCTGGATCTACACTGGTCGCAAAGCCAATAAGTCCCTTTTCCCCAGCCACAGACACGTATGTGTAACTGTTGAGCTAGAAGCACTTGACGTGCAGATCAGTTAAAGGGGCATATGATGAAGACACATTTTTATTGTTTATGATGAAGACACATTTTTATTTTTTATGATGAAGACACATTTTTATTTTTTATTTTTTATGATGACACATTTTTTTTTTATAGTATGTTTCCAAAAAAATCTGACATGCCGTTATAAGTCCCCGATATATGTAGCGTTTCAAATATGAGTCACGCCATGTGAGTTAAACATATTTACAGACACTGTGATATCTTCTGTAAATGACGTCGAAAGTTGACGAAATTTCGTTAACTTTCGACGTCATTTACGGAAAATATCGTTTATTTTGTAAATGTACTCAGCCAAAAAAATAACATTAACTCGCAAACTGCCCAACTTTTACGGCCATATAAACAATGCAAAAACAATATATTTTTAGATAATATTAAATCTTATCTAAATTTAAGAATGAGAGTTTTATTTCGTTTATATGTGGTTAAATATTGATTGTATTACGAACAATTGATTTGTCTATGGGAATTTAACATGGGTGAAAATGAGGTGGAAGAGCTGTGGTAGGAGTCAAAAAATGGAAAAAAATGTAAATTTACGAAAACCTGGCTAGATAGCTTGGAAATAAATGAATTCTAAACTAAGAAAACAAAAGTTAAATTTTGAAAAATCGGTTTATTTTACTATTTAAGCATATCAATTACACATTCACATTGTTGTTATTCCAATACAGAAGCATAATTTTCACCAAAACTGACATTTGAATTAGTTGAAAATGTCAACACACTTTCCTAAACACACGCAAGAAAAAATCTCCGAAAAATGTGCAAATGCGTAATCTGGGCGCCATCTTGATTTTGTCCAAAATATTAAATCGATGTGATTTTAGCTATTATATATTCTGAATACACATATATTAACCCTTTCCCTGATAGAGACGAATTTTCACGCCTCTGCAGAAGATGTCTTTTGAAAACATTGTGGGAAAAGGAGAAATTGCTTGTAACAAGCAATTTCTCCTTTTCCCACAATGTTTTCTACTCTATCAGATAATTTAACCATCATTTCACCCAGCATTTGATTCTTTTATTCACATGTTTTGGATTTGGATGAGTCGAAATATCGCAAAACAGGGAAAGGGTTAAGACACTTTTTTATATAAAGTTGCACAGGCTGTGTATCATATGTGTTGAATTATTTAAACATATGTATTTGCTAGTTTCACCATTTTACTTAAAAAATGACGTAATGTTTGGACGCCATTTTGAAAATCTCTACACATACGTGAGCTGGAACACATTGGATCGCATTTTCCCGAAGTCTGTTCATTTCTGTAACTGATGATATTATCAAATAGCTGTTCTGTTCAAAATTATGATTTTAATTAAAGATTTTGTATGCTACATGTGATTGTTTGACACTCATTTGACCTTTGACCTTTTAAAAGGGTCAGACTACAGAAGTATTTTTGGTTTACGTTTTGATTCTTTACTGTCAATTCTACCAGAATCAAGTGTAAAACCTAATGAATTATCTGAAGTATTATAACTCCATATAGAGAGGCCGTACAAAAAGTAGACCACGGTCTAATTTCTGAGATTAGCAAAATGTCCCCATATTAAGAAAATGCTTTTTCGTAATAAAATCAATATTGGACCAAATCTCACAAAATAAAAAGAAGACACATTCTTAAATTATGAAGAAATAAAATTATCGAAAAATATATTGATTTTGCATTGTTTATACTCGTATATCTGTAAAACGAAGCTTAAGGTATTAGGTCATAGATTGATACTCTTGACTTCAATGGTAATTGCTTCATAAGAGTGATGTGATATATGAATATAACACATCGATGGTCTAGTAACCTTATGTTACTAGACCATCGATATGTGAATATTGTCTTGTTACTGTATTCGATATGCTACATTGAGTTGCCATCTCAGCCTATGTGTATGTACAAGCCATCGTACAGTTTCACCACTTCGTGCGTTTGACACATACAGCAAATAATATGACAGTAAACCCAATACAAGTTGGTGTCATACACAATAGACAGATATGACAACGGCAAGCTATAAATATTATGCCAGCAAACTATACAAAAGACGAGATATCTGAGCATTTCTTCCATCAATCTGAAAATAAATGTTGATGTGTAAATGTTTCAATCTGATGCACATCCTATGTTAGTATACACGTTACCCATATATAGGTAAAGTAACATTTAATCGCATAGTAGGTGAGTAGACACCAGGGACAATGCACTCAGGTAACTGCTTACATGTCACTGGATTTGATAGCTAATACGAGAGTACATACTACTACTGTAGGGTATGTATGGTACGTGTTGTGTGGTTTGCCAGGTAAAAGTAATACACTGTGCGATTTTCTTTGTATGAGGCTATATATAATGGTGGGTCAGGTTTTTAAAAACACAGGCATAAAACTGTCCAGATAATTGACATATTTTACAGTTTAAGGTAGTTTACAGTCAATGGATAGGAGTCCTGGCTTTTCTACATGTGATTAGCTACATTACATCATATGTTCTACTTCACATTTTGCGTTCTGTATCAAACGGCAGAAACAAGTGAAACTGGCTGATGGCCGGAACACACAAAGATGGCCGACTTGGCCACTCCATGTGCTGTATAGGATACAATAACGAGGCAGTATTCACATAATTATATGTTATACACATATTCTATCACCTTTACGAAGCAATGATCTTTGAATCAAACGATGATCAGTAACCTATTTCATCAACATTGCAAAGTATACTTATCTAGAAAAGTATACTTTGAGGGAGAAATTTTCAATTTAAGGATACATTTTTATTTTTTATTTTTTATTATACTGAATTTATTTCATTATCACAGCCATGGCTGTGATAATGTAATAAATTCAGTATAATAATTCTGCATACTTGTAATCATCAACTATATGCAGTTGTTAGTTTTATATGAAATAATGCATTTCAGGAAAAATAATTGATTACTCCCTCAAAGTATACTTTGCTAGTAAAGTTACTTTGCAATGTTGATGAAATAGGCTACAGGTATAGAACGCGCCCTTAAGTATCGTGTATTTGTCCCATCGCCACGCTGTTGTAAGCTATGCGATGTATCGGTCCTTCGCCACGAAGTCATAAAGTACGAAGCCCAGCGGGAACATGTTTTTATGCCACCGGGTTTCGAAGAAACGGGTGGCATATAGTGTTTGGACCGACCGTCCGTCCGTCCGTCCGTCCGTTATGCCACCGGGTTTCGAAGAAACGGGTGGCATATAGTGTGTGTGACCGACCAGTCGTCCGTCCGCCCGCCCGCCCGCCCGTCACGCCACAGGTAACGTCAACCGTGTCCTGAAAAAACGTTAATTGGGCCCCGGTTGAGAAAACGGACATTACGACCTGTGCGACCAGCGTAGCCCCAGATCAGCCTGCGCATCCGCGCAGTCTGATCCGGAGCTACGCTGTTCGCCATTAGTATGAACATAGTTTATTCATAGTATTGTTACATGAAATGTATATGGTGTAAATCACGAGCAAAGCTCGAGGCAATCTGAATGGGATTCAGAAGAAAACAAATAGTAGTTGGTTTGTCATTAGCAAAACAATTACATATTAATCACACTGCAGGAATGCACAGGTTCTTGACGAACGGTTCAATTTACGTCACCTCCCGTGAACTACATGTATATGTACGATAGTTTATTTTGACAGTATAACGTACAATTTACGTCAACTCTCGTGAATTACACGTATAGGTACGATAGTTTATTTTGACAGTATAACGTACAATTTACGTCAACTCTCGTGAACTACACATATAAATAAGATCATATATTATTTTTGACAATATAAAAGAGGCCCGAAAGTTCGGAAAGGTGAATATGTCGATAATTGACGATTTCTGTCATGTGTGATGTTTGAGCATTTAGTAGTTGCACAAAACTATGTAAATTACCCAAATCCAACGAAATCGACCAAAATCTACCACAATACCCATATGACACAAAACTAATGACCATCTGTTCAAACTGATCCTTCTGTTCAAACACCGATGTCACCAAAGCTTAGCTTAGTATACTTTGAGGGAGTGATCATTTAATTTTTCCCGAAATGCATTATTTCATATAGAACTAACGACTGATATTTATTTGAAGCATATAATTATTATACTGAATGTATTACATTATCACAGCCATGTTGGCTGTGATAATGAAATACATTCAGTATAATAATTTGTCAGAAATATTTTATTTCATTAAATAAAAATTAATAAATTTATCCTCAAATTGAAAATTTCTCCCTCAAAGTGTACTTAGCAAGATAAGTATACTTTGCAATTTTGGTGAAATCGTTTACTTTGCGTGAATGTACATCAAGTCTGAACTACACTTGAAAAATTATAAATGCCGTTAGGTACCTTTTCCAGGTCGCGTCCAATTAACGAAGGTAGTACGTTAGTACGTAACGGCAGGTTGCGTTTTATTTAATCGCCTGCGGATGCTATGCACATGTAAGTTGCATGTTAAAGGTACATGCCCACTCAGTAGGCACAAACTGTTTATCAGAGACATCTGATACATTTTCTGGCAAATTAAACCTGCATTCACCTGATTACCCTACGTATTGAGTGGCATTATTATACATTTTATATAAGACTTAAATTTCCACAATGATATCAGGGGCGATACCCCTGTTTCCTTAAAATGTTAACGGACATTACTATTTATTCTCTGTATTTATTTTTTGTTCTGCAATGATTCATACGTTATACTCTGTCGAAAATATTATTATATAAAATATAATAAAATATATGATGCCTAATTTGCATATGAAATAGCCTATACCACCGCGTGTCACTATCTGTAAAATGATTATATTTGTTTATACCGCAACCAGCGTCTGAAGTAACCTAATAAAGGGGGCCGAATAAACATCATCTATATTCGCTACTAACCGTATATACATCAAAGTACCATAATAAACTTGCACTTTTGTTTTGGTGCTCAGTTTGCATATAATTACAATGTAACCGGGTACCAGCCGTACTAGCTTTATTTTCTCAACTTTGACCTCTCGTCATGTGACCAGTGGGTTCAAAATAGTAACGGAAAAAGCGTCTCACTTCACCTCAATAGTGTTGGAATAATTTTAGAATTACTGGACCGATTGTCACAAACTAACTCTTGTTTTCATAGTTAGACCATTTACAAGCTATCTAGCCGGGTTTCGGAGTGAATTTCTAAAAAAAGTTGTTTTTCGACCAGCTTCTCAAGCTCCTCCACCTTGTCAAAACTGTCCCACTTCAAATCGATTTTTCGCAATAATTTGAGAATTTCCGGACCGATTTGAACAAACTAGCTCTTGTTTTCTTATTTGGATCATTTCCAAGGTACATGTAGCTCATGGTTTTGGGGCGAATTTTTTAAATAAAATGTTTTCCGTACTGCTCCTTGTCCTCCTCATCCAAGACGGCCGTAATGACGTCAGTCAGACAACTTGACGTTACATCATAAATCAACGTGACGTAAACGTAAAATGGGTTGCGGTATAAAGCTCGCCCCAGTAAAGCTGTCTACGGTTCAACCGAATATATTTTATATTCTAAGGCACTAACCATGTATTTACTATATAGCGGGCACTCGTAATGTTTAAAACTGGTGGAATAGTGACTCAATTATACGCTTGTTCATTTCCAATAAATAATGTGTTGTGTCTACTCAGTGGGCATGTACCTTTAAATTATTATTATTTATTATAGGCAGTGTTGATACATGTGTCAAGGCAATATTTTTATTGTTATTGTCTTGTTTATGCCGTACTGTAGTAAAGGCACGCCCGCTTGAAACTGATAGATAATGAATTAATGACTGAATTAATTAATTAGTGATTGATGAATGAATGAATTAATTAATGCATGAATGAATGTACAGACGAACGAACGAACGAACGAACGAACTGGTATAGATAATGAATGCATGCAGTAACCAACGAACGAACCAAATAATTAACGAGCCGTAGCACAGCTCAGGCTCAGCTAATCAAGCTGCTTCTGAACATATATTGACAATACCAATTCGCAGTCAAGCAGTTTGATTATCTGAGTCTGAGCTGTAGCACAGCTCAGACTCAGCTAATCAAGCTGCTTTCTGAACACTATATGACAATGACAACTCGCGATGTAAGCTCCAAACTCGCGATGAAGCTATTTGACTGTCTGAGCTGTAGCATAGCTCAGGCTCAGATAAACAAGCTGCTTCTGAACATCTATTGACAATACCAGCTCGCAGTCAAGCAATTTGATTTGCTGAGTCTGAGCTGTAGCACAGCTCAGGCTCAACTAATCAAGCTGCTTGATTTCAAGTACAATATCCAAGTAAAGAAATTAACAAATATTGGCAAAATTGGCGCAGGCGATAGTGTAAGCGAATGATATGGTGGATAATTCGGGATATTTCGTCTCTTTTTAGTTTTTACGAAGAAGATTACGTGTCAGTATAATGTGTTGTCATCTACATAGATATATCTAGGGTATCTGGTTTCATCAAATATTAGGTGACCACTCGTACATCATCCATCATGTGTACATGCATGTGTATACGCCCTCGTGCTTGCTGGTAATCGTTATACAATAATGGTTAAAGGCCCTGTGTATCAGATATACCACTCGTACATCTCCATCATGTGTACATGCTGTGTATACGCCCTCGTGCTTGCTGGTAATCGTTATACAATAATGGTTAAAGGACCTGTGTATCAGATATACCACTCGTACTTCCATCAGTGTACATGCATGTGTACACGCCCTCGTGCTTGCTGGTAATCGTTATACAATAATGGTTAAAGGACCTGTGTATCAGATATACACTCGTACATCTCCATCATGTGTACATGCATGTGTATACGCCCTCGTGCTTGCTGGTAATCGTTATACCAATAATGGTTAAAGGCCCTGTGTATCAGATATACCACGTACATCTCCATCATGTGTAAACATGCAGTGTATACGCCCTCGTGCTTGCTGTAATCGTTATACAATAATGGTTAAAGGCCCTGTGTATCAGATATACCACTCGTACATCTCCATCATGTGTACATGCATGTGTATACGTACTCGTGCTTGCTGGTAATCGTTATACAATAAAGGTTAAAGGCCCTGTGTATCAGATATACCACTCGTACATCTCCATCATGTGTACATGCATGTGTATACGCCCTCGTGCTTGCTGGTAATCGTTATACAATAATGGTTAAAGGACCTGTGTATCAGATATACCAAGAAAGTGATGAAAAAGATTAGGAAAAAGTCGTTTAGATTTGTATCGTATTTCTGTAGCCACTTGTACCTGTAAGTTGCCTGTGAAAAATTTGAGGATTGGTAAAAAAATGTTATAAAACTGAATAATAACTATACTATAGTGACTGTAATGGGAATTTGTTTAACCATTTGAACCCGAAAGCCCGCTATATCGGTTTATGCAAACAGTGCAGATCCAGATGAGCCGGCTCGTAACGAGCCGGCTCATCAGGATCTGCACTGTTTGAAAGTAATTTTCATATGTTTAAGAAAAACAAATACCCCCTTTTTATAAATGGAATAGTCTGAAAATCATTTTGCGATGATTGGATTGGTTGCAAAATTAACATATCGCAGCCCATTCAGTTACTTAGGGGTGAAAGGGTTAACATGGTTAATGTGGTATAGCCTCGCAATATCATTTCACAACAAAAACAAAAAGAAATTTCAGAAGTTTTCCTTACTGGTACAACACGTACATGTGTAGCAAAAATGCCAAATTATGTCAAACGCCTGCTTTTCACAGTTTCTGATACAAGGTGTATGATCGCGTGGTGCTAACAACAACAACAAGTACTGAAACTACCAGAATCCATCCGATTCAAAGTACGTATTCTTTTATATTGTCCTTATTACGTAACGGATTTTGATGAAATATGGCGCATCAAACGCGTCTCGTTAAGCTGCATTTGGTGGTATCGGTACTTTGGCCCGAACTTCTGTCGTTTTTGCGATAATCTTCGCAAAACGACATAAGTCTGCCGAACTCCCGCTGGACGACCAAATGAGCATGAAGACGCGTTTGCTGCGCCATATTTCATCAAAATCCGTTTCATATTAAGGAAAATATAAAATAATACTTACTTTGGAGTGGGCAAGATTTCAATACTTTCAGCCACTGTTGTGGTTGTTATAACCACGTGATCATGCATCTTGTGATAGCATGCACTTGAATATAACGCATGCTTTGGGGACGAAATGCCGATTTTAAAGTTGGGGTGTCATCTAGTAGGCATAAATTGTTCTTTATAGGAAATAAATAATTGTATATTTGAGTAACGATTCCACCAGTTCTAAAACATTCGGGTTATTCTGATATGCAAATGCGGCAGGACATGTTTAAATTATTAATACAAATTTAATGCGTCACCTGCAAACAATCATATCGACAGATTATAAAGTATGATCATTGCACATCAAACTCAATACAGAGAATAAATAGTAATGTCCGTTAACATTTTAGGGAAACACGGTTATCGCCCCTGATATCAGTGTGAAATTCCCGTTTGATATAAAAAGTATAGGAATACCAATTAGTACGTCGGGTAATGGTGAATGAATGTTTAGTTTTCCTGAAAAATATCATATCTAAACAAGAAATGCGTCTGTCGAACGCGGATGCCACCTGCAGCATATTTGAGAAACTGTGACAAAGTGGTTAACCGAAAAGTGAGAAACTGTGACAAAGTGGTTAACCGAAAAGTGTGACGGACGGACGGACGGACGGACAGACGGACGTCCTTACGTGACATCCCTTAGGTGGTTTTTACTATATAAAAGATCAAAGGAATGACCACCTAAGGAACAATAGGCTTAAGTGGTCAACGGAATAAATCTATTGTATTCTTTTGTCTTAGGCCACGCCTCTAACCACCTAAGACCCTGTATGTGTGCCCGGACAGACGGGCGGACGGACAGACGGATGGACGGACGGACAGATGGACGGACGGACGGTCCAAACACTATATGCCACCCGTTTCTTCGAAACCCGGTGGCATAAAAATGGATGAACAAAAATATGTCTCCCTATATCATAACCTGACACGTGGGACTCTAGGTTTAAAACGTACCGCCATAAAATGGGGCATGCTCTGTACACAACGAGGGTCAATAACAGTTTCATTAACCCCATTTTAAGTTCCGCGTATTGGCAATTTACGTACGTGTTATAACCACAAACTCCGGTTCATTTTTTGTTTAATATCTGTCAAAACAGGACCACCAAGCTTGACGACGAAAACCGCAAGGCTAGCCTTTTTTCCAGCGAGTATAAATTAGACGTACGTTAACGTTTAACATCATAATTATATACTCTAACGTCGTTTATTTTTGAGAATGGATCGTGTCGCTATGTTATGTATTGCCATAGCAGCAATATGTTATACGTTATCGACGGCACAAGGTAGGCTCTTATAAGCTCTTATATGAAACAAGCCATGTTATTTTCTACCTTCGGACATCTGAGTAATTTTATGAAATAAGTTTACAAAATTTACAAAACTTGCCGTAAATGGTGTCAAAAGTTTACAAAATGTTCAGGGTACATGCGGAATATAATCTGAATATTTTATCAACTTCTGACTTTTATTTATGAATAATATTGTCAATTTTGTAAACGTATGTAATGAAATTACGCAGATGTCCGAAGGTACAAAATCACATGGCGTGTCACATATACTCGAATGGAATATTATTATATATATTATCGTTTATTTCATTTATTTGATTTGATTGATGCATATATTACAATTAGTGTCGTACGTGACGCATACACTGTTTGTTTTCTGTACATACACGCCTCCATTTTAACATAACAAATACACCACCGCCTGCGTTAACCTTTCCAATATCTGCTTTTTTTAACGGATAATCTGTATATACAACCGCCTGCGTTTGTCCTTCCCAGATTATCAATCATTCAGAACATCTATTGGCCAACTGGCAATCGAGCAATTTGATTGTCTGAGCCTGAGCTGTACCACAGCCCAGGCTCAGACAATCAAGCTGATTGATTTTTAGGCACTATGTTCAAGTATTTTGAAATAACGAAATTGACAAATATTGACGAGATTAGCGTACTACTACTAGGCTGTTTGCTGTTAACATGACAAATACACCACTGCCTGCACTAACCTTGTCAATAGTTGCCTCTTTTATTTCAAAACACTTGAATATTGTGCTTGAAATCAAGCTGATTATCAAGCACAATATATAGAGAAAAATAGGTTAGTGCCGTGAAAGGGAAAAACTATCTGGCAAGGCTTAGGAAACGGGATGGGCGAGGCTCTGCCGAGCACATCCCGTTTCCGTGCCGCGCCAGATATTTGTTTCCATTCACGGTACTAACCTACTATTCTATTTATCCCGTCAACACCTACAAATGGCTTTAAAATGCAAAAAATAACCCCAACAACCGCACATATTCATATGCAGTGATTCGGTCGTAATGACAGGATATCAAAACTTTTTCACGGCACCGCGTTTCACGGTACATATTACATGTACTGTGTTGACGGGATAATAAAATATTTTGCAATAAAGAAATTGACAAATATTGACAAGATTAGCACAGGCGGTTGTGTAGTGCATGTATCGCTATGATGGACATCTAAACAAAATAGATGCTTTCAATTACAATTGGAGGAGACTGTCGAATCGCAAAATCAAAGAAAGCACTTAATGTTGGTCTACGCGATTTAACTTTCTCTCAAAGCCATTCCGCACCCAGTGAGTATAATCCAAAATTTGTTTGATCTATTTTCTCAACCACTGAAAGCATAACACCCCCACCCCACCCCTCAAGTAATCGAATATGTATTAAATGAATCCTTAAATGTTGTGTTAAGTACAAAGTTATATTTATACCCAACTGTCACGTCTTGTTGACGTACTTTCTCGTGACACGCACCGTGGTATCGCGTGTACATGATCGATTTGGTGTAAAACCGCCAATCACGTAATGATATCGTAATTTGAAATCGCGTGAGTTGGCGGAGCAACATTCAAACACGTCCGTGGTGGGACAAACAATAAGACAGTTATAGTTCACATATCGCTCACTCGAAATTAATATATTAAAACTTCAATATGTGAACTATAAATATTATTACAGTAGAACCTCTGTAAACCGGACACAGGTAGTCTCTGTATCCTTAATTGTACAGGTGTCATTCTCATCTATCTCTCATGATAATGTCTGTTAAAGCTGCATATAAGGACTTTTTAAACAAAAACTTAGTGTCATCATGGCCCTGTGTAAAGTGGTTTAATTGAAGATATATAACGATACTAGGATGGGTTGTTTCAGTGGTTTAATTGAAGATATATAACAATACTAGGATGTGTTGTTTCAGTGGTTTAATTGAAGATATATAACAATACCAGGATGGGTTGTTTCAGTGGTTTAATTGAAGATATATAACAATACCAGGATGGGTTGTTTCAGTGGTTTAATTGAAGATATATAACAATACCAGGATGGGTTGTTTCAGTGGTTTAATTGAAGATATATAACGATACTAGGATGGGTTGTTTCAGTGGTTTAATTGAAGATATATAAAGATACTAGGATGGGTTGTTTCAGTGGTTTAATTGAAGATATATAACGATACTAGGATGGGTTGTTTCAGTGGTTTAATTGAAGATATATAAAGATACTAGGATGGGTTGTTTCAGTGGTTTAATTGAAGATATATAACGATACTAGGAATGGGTTGTTTCAGTGGTTTAATTGAAGATATATAACGATACTAGGATGGGTTGTTTCAGTGGTTTAATTGAAGATATATAACAATACTAGGATGTGTTGTTTCAGTGGTTTAATTGAAGATATATAACAATACCAGGATGGGTTGTTTCAGTGGTTTAATTGAAGATATATAACGATACTAGGATGGGTTGTTTCAGTGGTTTAATTGAAGATATATAACGATACTAGGATGGGTTGTTTCAGTGGTTTAATTGAAGATATATAAAGATACTAGGATGGGTTGTTTCAGTGGTTTAATTGAAGATATATAACGATACTAGGATGGGTTGTTTCAGTGGTTTAATTGAAGATATATAACATTACTAGGATGGGTTGTTTCAGTGGTTTAATTGAAGATATATACGATACTAGGATGGGTTGTTTCAGTGGTTTAATTGAAGATATATAAACGATACTAGGATGGGTTGTTTCAGTGGTTTAATTGAAGATATATAACGATACTAGGATGGGTTGTTTCAGTGGTTTAATTGAAGATATATAACGATACTAGGATGGGTTGTTTCAGTGGTTTAATTGAAGATATATAACAATACTAGGATGTGTTGTTTCAGTGGTTTAATTGAAGATATATAACAATACCAGGAGGGTTGTTTCAGTGGTTTAATTGAAGATTATAACAATACCAGGATGGTTGTTTCAGTGGTGTTTAATTGGAGATATATAACGATACTAGGATGGGTTGTTTCATGTAATTGTATTAAGAGATATATAACGATACTAGGCTGGGTTGTTTCAGTGGTTTAATTGAAGATATAATAACGATACTAGGATGGGTTGTTTCAGTGGTTTAATTGAAGATATATAACGATACTAGGATGGGTTGTTTCAGTGGTTTAATTGAAGATATACGATACTGGATGGTTATTAACAGTGGTTTATTGAAGAATATAAAGATACTAGGATGGGTTGTTTCAGTGGTTTAATTGAAAGATATATACGGATTACCCTAGGATGGGTTTTTTCAGTGGTTTATGAGATAGCTAGGATGGGTTGTTTCAGTGTTTATGAAGTATCTAAACGATTTTACTAGTATGGTTGTCGTTGGTTAATTGCCCGATATATAAGACTAGGATGGGTTTTTTCGAATTACACGAATGCAGTGAATTAAGCATCAGATTTTTCTATTTGTAGTACTTTACACAGGCAATGATGAGCACTATGTAGTATTTTTTCACATTCTGCTCATCCCTTTAATGTTCACAAAGCTCACCGACATGCTTTGCATGATTTACAGTGGATCATCTCTAAACCGGACACCCTGGGAACCACCCACGGAACCACCCATGGTCATATGTATGATTTACAGTGGATCATTTCTAAACCGGACACCCTAGGAACCACCCAGGGTGTTCGGTTTAGAGAAGTTCCGCTGTACGTACAATTGTATCCCATTGTTCCCCATGTGTATTACAGGTCAGGGCATGTCTGGGTCACAGGTGCGCCCTCCCCGGCACTGCGGGCCCGTGTGTTTGATATTCTGTGAGTTCGGCAACGTGCCCGACTCCCGTGGATGCCCGACCTGCCAATGCAAACGTGAGTACCTCAAGGACCCGTTTTCACATAGGGTAGCCTATGTATTGGAATCGCGTCGGACAGTTAGCCACGCCCCAGACCCCCCTCGATGGGCTAGTCCGTAGTGATATCTTGGAATAACCATAACAACCAAATGCAGTGTGTTACTCAACGTTTAACTGTCATACATAACCGCTAATTGAAAATAATATTATGAAAAACTATTTGCACTGAACAATATCAACAACGGATGTTCTACGTACAAAATACATCGGATTATTTTGTTACGCGTTCAAGTTGTTAGTAGTTGTTATTTTCCACCATTTGCGTCACAAATCGTGCGGTCATCGCTAGAATTAGTAACAGGCTATAGTTTTCGGCAGAGTTAACTCCCCTCCGAATACTCTGCACCGGATAAACACGCGACGCGTTCAACACACAAACGATATCAAGGGGTGGCAACTACCTGTTGACCCAGATTTTTGTAATGATCGCGATTGTGTCCCAACAAAACTCGCACGTGTGAGTCTAACTGATGTTAATCCTCATTCTATCGATGGATTTACAGCGGATTTTGGTGACATTCCCGAATTCTGCCTGATTGACATTTGTCTATGGTGGCCAATACACGCCAACATGAGTGTCAATTCTACGTTCAGGGAAGGGGGTCAATAAGTCAGTAAGTGATAAATTACAGTCAGGGAACAAATTAATGACAGTATAACACATCCAGCGTAGATTAATACCCATATTAATGCAAGTACTGAAAATACGACAACAAACAATTCTAACAAGTTTGGGCTTCCATACATTGAAAATTTTGTCAGCGGTTTCCCTTTCCCAATGACGTCATTTGTATGTGTTAATATACTCGATCCGGGGCCAACTATTTCATTCACAAAACAGAAGTAAACATGGCGATGTCAATGTAATGCAGAAACTTTAATAACAAAAATCCTGCTACAACATTGTTTTGTACCAACAAGGCATTTTCAGGCATGACACGCTTCTGTGGCGTGATTCTTGTAGTACCCTATGTTCAGTACTTTCAGTACTTTGATTTCCCTGGCCATCATTTGATTGAAAGAATATTGCTTTGTAAATATGTGATATTCAGAAACGTTGATAATCTGGGAAAGCTTTACGCAATAGGAGGGAATTATTATATGACTAAGTATTTCACACGGACACGTGATTATCTACTATTGAATGTAGACCTCTGAACGGTTTGTTTACACGAATCATCACTCTCGGCCCGCGAGACCGGTTCGAGCGCATGCGTAAATCTGACGCCGACTAAATGTTTATAACTAAATATAAAGTTTAGTCAACTATTGTTTTGAAACACACGATTTATTTCTGGAGAAGTTTGTAAACATATTTTTGTGGGAGGGAAATTCGTGGGTAAGGGTCATATATAAAACAATTATAGTCTTTTGAGTTGGTGTACATGAGCTTTACGGACATTCGAAAAGTGATGTTCACCTCCGCCTTGCGATATTTTCCTTAAATGATATCGAAAGTTGACGAATTTGTCATGAAATACATTACCAAAACTGCGATACTTTCTGTAAATTACGTCGAAACATGACGAATTTCCATAGCAAATGCGGATTTGCTATGGAAATTTTGTCATGTTTCGACGTAATTTACAGAAAATATCGCAGTTTTGGTAATGTATTTCATGACAAATTGTTCATTGTTTTAGGTACAAACTCACATGGCGTGTCTCATATGAGACAATTTTTATGAATCTGCTAATTTACGTGTATTTTATTCACAGCCAATCCGTTTCCACCACCCCCGAGGACGTATTGTCCCCCGGGATCGGTCGCGACCCGCCCCCGACAGGGGTGTAGCGGCTTCACGCTGCCCGGCCACTCCCAGCGATGTCCCCGGGGATCATTCTGTGTCCCCGACCCCGCCGACGGTCCCGGCGTATGTTGCCGACGACGATTCACCCCGCCAGGTAGGTCACGGTACTTGATATTTAAGTTGGTGTCCCATCTTGTAGTACAACATTTCTTTATAGGAATTAAATTCGTATATAAGTGTGTAACTATTCCAACAGTTTTAAACATTAATATTACGAGTACTCGGGATGCAGATATGATCATGTATTAATCTTTAAATTACTAACAGAGACGCGCGTTTCTATCAGGATATTTTGGCAGAATAGTTTAACCGTTTAAGGAAACGGGGTTATCGCCCCTTATATCAAGAGTGGCGATTTCATTTGACATATAAAAGTATACTAATGGCAATTAACACGTGCGGTAATGATAAATTAGTGTTTATAATTATGCCCTGTATTCATCGCGCTCCTCTTATTTCACATATTGAAAGACTTAACCCCAATACATTACATATTACCAGATTTAATCTCACCTGCAACAAGCTAATTTGCATATTTATTACACTAGGGTATTATGATTCTTATTACACTGTGTTAATACATCATCACGACAACCAACACTTAATGTGGGCGTGGTTGGCTTGGTGTGCGAACATATTTATTTTTCTCGAACTGCTGCAGTGGATTTTTTTTTTTTTTTTTTATAATAACGAACTAAAATAGTTGTTTTTACTTCTTTTCTTTTTTTAAAAATAAAAATTGGTTAATGGATGTATATTCTGTTCCACGTTTTGCTGCCGACGAACTTTTGGCTATTAAACACATTAAATCTAAAAAATATTTAAAAGCAAGTACTTTGGTATCAATAACAAAAATGTCACCATCCCAAAAAAACATTATTTGATGAAATTCCATCAAATATTGATTTTATTGCAAAAAAAAATTTAAAATGGGGGCTAAAAATAGATTTTTTTTTTTCAATATATTTTTTATTTGTGGAACGATTTTCAAAATTTAAGTTTTGTTTTCTGAATTACATCATTTTCAAGCTATCTCGCCAGGTTTCAGGTTTCGGAGTCAATTTCCATTTTTTTTTCGTTTTTTGATCCTTCAGGATCAAACAACGAACAATTTTGGAAATTGACTCCCCATGTTAAATTCCCATAGGAAAATCTTTTTTTTCGCCATAAAATCAATATTTGATGGAATTTCATCAAACAATTTTGTTTGGGGAGGGTTACTTTTTGTTATTGGTGAAAAAGTACTTACATTTAAATATTTTTTAGATTGCATGTGTTTAATAGCCAAAAGTTCGTCGGCAAAAAAACGTGGAACAGACAGTAATTATGTTCGCTATGTCCTGGTCCTTGCAGCCTATGATACCAAGTTACTTGTTAGGGAGAGGAGTTATATAAGCTTGCTTTCAATTCAATCCCATTTGTATAATTATGTATATATTACGATTGATGCCTTACTTGTAAATAACATACAAATAAAATATGTTTAATTTGAACCCGAAAGCCCGTGATATCAGTTTATGCAAACAGTGCAGATCCAGATGAGCCGGCTCGTAACGAGCCGTCTCATCAGGATCTGCACTGTTTGAAAGTAATTTTAATATTTTTTACAAAAACAAATACCCCCTTTTTATAACTGGAATAGTCTGAAAATCATTCTGTGATGATTGGATTGGTTGCAAAACGAACATATCGCAGCCCATTCAGTTACTTAGGGGTGAAACCGTGAGTGCCCATTTTATGCAATTATTTTATGTATTAACGTTTTACAAAATGATGTTCGACGAAGCAACAGTTAAAACAGTTAGACACAATTGTGCTTTGTAAGAACATTTGAATCACATATAAAATAGTTTACATATATCCTTCCATGTCATTAAGTCCCATTGATTATTCATGTTGAGATGCGGTGTGTATACGCCGCTACCACATGTCACCGCAACGCAACGTCACATAATTACCGCCCCATTGAGTATTCATGTTGAGATGCGGTGTGTTTATGCTACCACAATGTCACCGCAACGCAACGTCACATGATTACCGCCATTGAATATTCATGTTGAGATGCGGTGTGTTTATGCTACCACATGTCACCGCAACGCAACGTCACATAATTACCGCCCCATTGAGTATTAATGTTGAGATGCGGTGTGTTTATGCCGCTACCACATGTCACCGCAACGTCACATGATTACCGCCCCATTGAGTATTCATGTTGAGATGCGGTGTGTTTATGCTACCACATGTCACCGCAACGCAACGTCACATAATTACCGCCCCATTGAGTATTCATGTTGATATGCGGTGTGTATACACCGCTACCACATGTCACCGCAACGTCACATAATTACCGCCCCATTGAGTATTCATGTTGAGATGCGGTGTATTTACGCCGCTACCACATGTCACCGCAACGTCACATAATTACCGCCCCATTGATAAATAGTATTGTTTGCCCTAGTTTCTCGACCAATGAAAGCAGAGCATTTCGTCTCAATTAGTCGCATATTGCGACGATTTTGCCAATACCTATTAAATTAACCAGTAACTGTTGCAATAACTCAGTTATATTTAGAACCGCAGGCCCCGCCTTGTTGACGCAATTTTCTGTGACGCGCATGATGTGTACGATCGATTCAGTGTCACAAAACAAAATAGAACCGCAGGCCCCGCCTTGTTGACGCAATTTTCTGTGACGCGCATGATGTGTACGATCGATTCAGTGTCACAAAACAAAATATCGGTGTTGAAAACCCGGTTATGGGCAGCACTCCATTCTAATAGGCAGATGCCCGCGATGGGGCGGGCAACACATGCGTTAGTTATAGTTCACATATTGAAAACTAATTAATTAAACATTCAATATGTGAACTATGACTATATATCAATTATCGTCCCTTGCAGGATTCTGCCGACCGGTTGACCGGAAGATCCAGTGTTTCCGCCATTGGGACCAGTGTAATACGGACTCCGACTGTGGGCAGGGGCGTTGTTGCCCGGGATCGTGCGGTCGGGAATGTCAAAGGGGGAACGGGTCAGGAGGTTATGGCCGCCGCGGCTAATGTGATGCTAATATTTATGATTGTCTATAATATATTACACGCTACACTAGTACTTGATTTTACTGTTTGCCCTAGTTTCTCGACCAATGAAACCGTAGCCTTTCGTCTCAATTAATCGCATATTGCAACGCTTTCATCAATATATATTAAATTAATCATAAATGCTGCCATACGTTCAATTCTATTTAGAATCAGGGGTCCGTTTCACTAAACTTCGTACGACTAAAATGTTAGTAAGTGAACATTTAGGATAGTCTGGAAATTTTAATTGATGGATTTACATTTATTTAACATAAGCTGCATATGTATTTGGAAGCGTGTAGGGCTGGCGCCCCGTTCAAATGTAACACAACGCACGCAATAATGGGGGTGGGGGCGTGGCAAATAATAAGTCAGTTATAGTTCACATATTGATTTTTAATAAATTAATGAATTGATCACATATTGAATGTTTAATAAACTAATTTATTAAACATTCAATATGTGAACTATTACGATTACTGAGATCAGTTTGGTGACTTTTTTCACAATATTAGATTCGATTCGGCTTGTATTTAAGGGTAGGAATTGGCTCGAAAACCCGGGTCCAATATTAGTAGTTCACCCTCCGTCATATACGTCATACATTTTAACACCGTATTAATTTCCAACATGGAATATTTCATATACTGACGCATATTTTAGGACGTTATATTTTATGTTACATTTTAACTTTCACTTGAAAATTTCAACAGGGAATAAATCATCACTGACGCATATACATATACATGTAAATGAGACGCACCATGGGATTTTATCTATTTTCCTTATTTCTGAACCAAAGTATATGTTGTGACCACTCATTTGAACCGTCTCGGCGAGACGGTTCAAATGAGTGGTCACAACATATACTTCTGATGAGAAATAAAGAAATTCATGAGCGTTGCCGGATATTTTCCCCAGAATTCCTGAATATCAGAATATCACTGATGCTCATATACATGTAAATGAGACGCGCCATGGGATTTTGTACCTTCGGACATCTGCGTAATTTCATTAAATACATGCGGAAAATATTGTAAATTGTGTAAACATATTTGATAACATTACGTAGATGTCCAAAGGTTTGTTTGTTCGTTTAATGGTGTTTAACGGCCTATCAACAGCTAATGTCATTTAAGTCGGGACCAACGGGTTCGACCCCGCATTCAACCTGATGTCCAAAGGTACAAAGTCACAAGGCGTGTCTGAAATGTGCATCGTAATTTGGCGTCATCTCTATCAAATACTATGTTTAGATGCTACAACTTACAGATGAAATTCTCTGACACAGGTCCCAGAAAATAGTCAATGTCAATATCTTACCCACCCCATCCATTAGTATAGGCAATACATCACCAAGGTGTATAACTAGACGTGAGTGGGTCTGGTATTTTTGCACGGGCCTTTATCTGAGTTCTAGGTCCGAGTCTTTAACCTGTCTTACAACCGCCTGTGATAACCTTGCCCGGGTTATCAACGCTTCTTTCGCTGCTAAATTCAAATTCACAATCAAGCGATTTGATTGTCTTGGCAATTAATCTTCTCGATTCAAGCACAATATTCAAGTATTTTGAAACAAAGAAATTGACAACTATTTTCCAGATTGGTACAGCCAGGCTCAGTCAATCAAACTGTCTAATTGCGAGTTAGCGTTGTCAATAGAGATGTTGAGAAACGATGATAATGTGGACATGATTAGCGCCGGCGGTTGTGTATATTCATACGCGTACATTATTGTTATTACATTTTCATACATTTATGATTTTATTACAGTCATATGATATATATATTTATGTACGGAAACTGCTGTTATTACCGTTTTCCAATAAACATGACAATGCATCTACGAACTTTGTTTTTATTGAGTACATCCTATGTTACCACATCTTTGATACATTTTCCAGTTTTGTTTCTGCGTTTACAGCACATGGGCAATGTATGGACATGAGGATGTGAAAACACAGCTAGATCCCAGTTCGTACGCATATACGATCGTACTCAACTCGCTAAAGCTCGCGGATTATCTCCCCGTACATGCGGACGAACCGTGATCTAACTGTTATATCTGAGCTTACTATTGGTTCTGTTTACTTATCATACCAACTTTTATAAATAAATGGGTAAATGTATATTATTTTCCTCATGGGTGTCCGTCCGTCTGTCTGAGCTGACGCATGGGGTGGCTAGCAACGCAGGGGATGGACGTGAAGACGACTTACTAACTGGTCAAGATGAGATGCTAGTGAGACGAACCAACTATAGTTAATATTGTCTTTGTATCATACCGACCTACACTGAAGTGTATACCTGATCAGACTGGGTAGATCCTCAGGCTGATATGGTCTACACTGTTCGCAAAGGCAGCAAGCCCAGTTTTGGCCGATCACTGTCCATTTATCCGTCTCAATGAAGCTGGCTGCTGCTATCCAAGTAAGAGATGGTCTGGACTGATGATAGAAACAAAATCCATACATATCACGTGGGTAGCAATGTAACCCCATTTCTTTAATGTAATACATGGAAGAGTTATTTGTTCAATCGGTTATCCGGCGTGTTTGATATGTTAGCGATATAAAACAGTCAAAACTGTATCAATAAATTAGTAATTATTTTAATAAAACAGATAAAGAACATTGGTTATTTTACCGTGGCAAGGTGTTTATCTGACATTTACATGTATATCTTGTAAATTTGAAAGCTACATTTCGTTATGTCGAATGTTGAACAACAAGAAGAGGAAAGATGGGTTCCATGTCGAAATGATTTCCCTGTTCTATTAGTGTTGGCAATTTACTAGTTCTACATCAAAGATTATTTGTTTAAATGTATAAAATATACAGTTTACTAAATGTTGACCGACACACAACAGGTTATTGTAGCTAGAGTGATGACAATTCTTATTAATATGTAAAGTACATGTATGGTGTGTACATAGAGAATAGTAGGTTAGTGCCGTGAATGGGAAAACATATCTGGCAAGGCTTAGGAAACGGGATGGGCGAGGCTCTGCCGAGCACATCCCGTTTCCGAGCCGCGCCAGATATTTTTCCCATTCACGGCACTAACCTACTATTCTATTTATCCTGTCAACACATACAAATGGCTTTAAAATGCAAAAAAATAACCCCAGTCACCGCACATACTCATACGCAGTGATTAGGTCGTATTGACAGGATATCAAAAATGTTTCACGGCACCGTGTTTCACGGCACATACGCACTGTGTTGACGGGATAAATATAGCAATGCATGCCCTGAGCGCAGTATGCGTGGATGAGACAGCTAGTCTAACCTACTGTCTGATCCACGTTTTGCTGCCGACGAACTTTTGGCTACTAAACACATTAAATCTAAACAATATTTAAAAGTAAGTAAAGGTACTTTTTTATCGATAGCAAAAAAGTCACCCTCCACAAACAAAAATATTTGATGAAATTCAATCAAATATTGATTTTATTGCGAAAAAAAGATTTTCCTATGGGAATCTTTGGGGAATTTGATGGAATTACATCAAATAAATTGTTTTGGGGAACGTGACTTTTTTGTTATTGAATTAAAGATTACTTGAAAGATTTTTTACATTTAAATATTCTTCAGATTTAATATGTTTAATAGCCAAAAGTTCGTCGGCAGAAATACGTGGAACAGACAGTAGTATGCAGGTTTAACCACACTAAATCATCAGATATACATGCGCGGTGTAGTCAAAAGTAGTACGTTAAAAAAAATCCAGATTTGTTAGAGACACTCTTTGCTTGTAGAAACTAGTGAATTGGCGCACTAATCAACTTCACAGGCATGTTAATGTATCATTTACATCAGTTTCAAGCATATGCTTTGGGATTGTTTTGTAAGTCGGACCATGTTTGTCATGTGAGGCGGTTTCAATTCCAGCCGCTGACTTTTTGCGCCAACACCAGGGTGGTCACAGGAGATTGAATTTATCTTTCTTAACAATAACTAAATCTATATTTTAATTAGAGAATAACCAGAGCAGAATGGCTGCAGGTTATGGGAAAATAACACAACATCCACACAAAAAAATGAAAGTAGCAGAGAATAGCAAAATTGTTGGTCATTGGTTAGTTTATATAGGAAAAAATCGTTAGTGGTGGTGGACCTACACCGGCTGCTGAAGCTAACAAATCGGCCAGCTATTAACTAAGAGGACTTACAATATTGATTTAATCCAAATAGGAGTAGCCCAGTTCAGCCTGCGCATCCGCAGTCTGATCAGGATATGTGCTGTTCGTCAGTCGCTTAGGCAATATGCATATCTTTAGCTAAGACTAACAACAAATACGACTACATTCTACATGTTTTAATTGAATGAACATAACAACCAAGAACTACAATTTATCAGGTAACCTGCCCTGTATTGGCCGAATACGTGCTGACTGATAACATATTGTAGTATTGACCTGATACAAACATCCGGGTTACAATGACGTGAATATTAACGTTCCATTGGTCGGATAACGTCACGTGACGTTACCGAATGACGTCAGTGTAATGACGCAATGTAAACAAGTCCGTGTTCTGTCATAGATAACGACGTCATGTGTGGTCATTTTCCAGCATAAAACGTTACCTGATAAACAGAATACCAGGCTAGTGTCTTTTGATATCAAGTTTATCAGGCTCGGGTCGGAAACGGTAGGAATCGGCAAACCTCGGAATTCCTACGCGTTTCCTAGCCTTACCTGATAAACTTGATATCAAAGACACTAGCCTGGTATTCTCTATTTCTCTATTTTACAAGTTGTCGTGAGATACTCTTTCTCAACCGGGGGGTGAGGCATGAAACCCATTTACTGTAAGCTGCTGACAATGTCTACAGATCTACCAACTATTGTCTGTTTCGTGAAACCTGTCCAAATTTTAATGCTATATAAATAATTAAAAAACAATGTTTGTTTCGATAATATTAAATTAAAGGAACATTTAAGAATGAGCTTTCTTTTTATTTCATGAAATTTGGTCAAATATTGATTTTATTGCGAAAAAACAATTTCCCCATGTTAAATCCCCATAGACATCTTCCCCATAGACATCTTCACAGAGTGAAGATGTCTATGGGGATTTACCTTGGGAAAATTTATAATTTCAGAAATACTGGACCGATTTTCAAGATTTAACTTTTGTTTTCTTAGTTAGATCACTTCTAAGCTATCTAGCCAGGTTTCGGAGTAAATTTCCAATTTCGTTTGTTTTTTGACTCCTCCCACAGTTCATCTACCTCCTTTTCCCCCATGTCAAATTCCCATAGACAAATCAATTTTTCGTAATAAAATCAATATTTGACCAAATTTCACGAAAGACTAAGCTGACCTGTAGCCTATTTCACCAACATTGCAAAGTATACTTATCTAGCAAAGTATACTTTGAGGGAGAAATTTTCAATGTAAGGATAAATTTATTAATTTTTATTATGCTGAATTTATTACATTATGACAGCCATTTTGGCTGTGATAATGTAATACATTCAGTATAATAATTCTGCATACGTTTAATCATCAAATATATGCAGTCGTTAGTTCTATATGAAATAATGCATTTCGCGAAAAATAAATGATTGCTCCCTCGAAGTATACTTTGCTAGATAAGTATACTTTGCAATGTTCGTGATATAGGCTACTGATCTACTCTGCTCGCTTAGGAAATATGCATATCTTTTTTTTCGTCAAATTCTGGACCAGTAATATCCACCAATTAGCTGGTTTACTGATTCTCAAAGTCAGAGATCTACTAAATTGTTTTTCCCAGCGTAGTTGGAACTGTCCCAGAATACACCTACAGTATGTATAATAAGCATTGCATAATATGTGCTTTCGTAGTGTATTAACACAGTGACCTATGACTGTTCTCATAAGAAACTCGGCACAGCCTCGTATTCACTGATCTAGACAGATTTTCTTTGCCACCTTTGTTAGAACTATCCCAGAATACTCCAGTGTATAATTAGTAATCATTGCATACTATGTAATGTGCTTTTACAGTGTATTAACACAGTGACGTATGACTGAACTCCTACACAATTCCACACAATCTCGTATTACACTGATCTACATATTTTTATTTTTTCCACTGTTTTTTAAATTTTAAACTATCCAGAATACCCCAATTGATGTTTATTAATCGTTGCATACTCCATTTATGTGCTTTCACAGTGTATTAACACAGTGACTTATGACTGATCTCGTAAGAAACTCGCCACAGCCTCGTTCCTTGTGAAATCAGAACACTTGATGGATGCGAGAACCTGCATACTATGTATTACATGTCTAATTATAAAAGTCAGTTAGAATCGTGTAATCTACGGAATGCGAGATGGATCTCGACACGCTCTCCGATTTCAAATACGTATTATTTTATTTTGTCCTTATTATTTAACGTATTTTGATGATGTACGGCGCATCGAACGCGTCTTGTTAAGCTCCAGTTGGTGGTCTGGGTACTTTGGCCCAAACTTCTGTCGTTTTTGCGAAGAATCTACTGACAGGAAATCGATTGATTGCAAAAACATCATACATGTAAATGTAAGACAATGTTTACTTAAATAGCTCAGAAGATTATCTTGAAATAATGTCCTCGTGCTCGGGTCCTACCACTACACAAACTCGTTCGCTACGCTCACTCGTTTATTTAACATAAGGACCCATTCACTAATTCATTATTACACGATAATCATTTCAAACGCTATTTCTTATTAAGTTCATAACATTATGACAACATGGGGTAACAATGAATGGTATATAGCATGTGAATGACACAATGGTACTAGTTAGGTCTCAATGAAACATGATTGTATGTGGACATGTGCACACACAACTTTACATAGTTGGTCTGTTACGGAGCCAGCAGGGGACATGAATTGTTTTACTAATTCGTTCCACGAAATAATAATTCGTTCCTCAATTTAGCAATTCGTGCCCTTGAATTAACAATTCGTTCCCTCAATTTAACAATTTGGGCAATTCGGAACGAATATTAATTCGTGGGAACAATTTGTTAATTCGTGGAACGAATTGTTATTTCGTGGGAACGAAGGAACGAATTGTTATTTCGTGGAACGAATTGTTAATTCGAGGGACTTTGCCATTACACATGTGTGTGTCATGTAGCTACATAGAAATATGCAGAAGCAACGTCAATGTTTTCTAACAGCGTATGGTCGTACAGTAGAGTCAGCGTGTAAGTGCACACACGAACGAACACGACACCGTCTCCACACGGCACGCACACGACACCAAATATCACACGTCGTACGTGTATGCCGTGTTTGAATTGATATAAAGTATGGAAGCGTCCTGGTGCCAATGCTAAAATATTGTTATCTCCTAAGTAGGACTTATTATCTCCTAATTACTACTTAGTATCTCCTAATTAGGACTTATCTCCCAATTAGGAGTTAGTATCTCCTAATTTGGACTTACTATCTCCTAATTAGGACTTACTATTTTCGCCAATGATAAAACTCTCCTAATTCCCAATAATACTTCCTAATTAGGATATAGTATCTCCTAATTAGGAGTTATTATCTCCTAATTAGGACTTATTTTCTCCTAATTAGAAGATATTATGTCCTAATTAGGACTTAGTAATTAGGAGATAAATATATTTTAACATTGGCATCAGGACGCTTCCATAGAAAAGGGTTCTGCAAAATCTTTAGTTAAGACTAACAACAAATCCCACCTTACCTCTATCACTTATCACATCTTTGACACATTTCCGGGTGTTGTTTCTGTATTGACACAGCTGGTGTGCAAGGTATGTGCATGAGGATGTGATAAATAAGTTAGATCACGTTTGTCCGCATGTACGAGCGATAATCCGATCGCTAAAGCTCGCGGATTATCTCCTCGTACATGCGGACGAACCGTGATCTAACTTATACATGATACATGTTCACGGGCTTGATGAGTCACGGCGGTTACCACATGATGTGTAATACAATTCCTTCATTACTGATACACGTAAGAGTTACCAAATACGAAATTGTATTCACTAAATGCAATCTGACACACATAAATGAAATTAAATCATAAACAGACAGTCACGTGTATAACGCACGTTTACGTCTACATTGTACTTTTTATAACCTTAACACTTAGTATAGCATTACATAACTGTTTATCCATATAATATCACATACATAATGTACATATATTCAATCTCGGTAAACCATATACTAGCACAAAAAGAAAAGATTTATCGGGTCCATACGTGAACTGGGCTGCCGACACCACCAGCTCACATGCTACTGAACATTACTCGTTTCTGATCATTTATTTTCATAACAACCCCGAGAACGCATTTATATTTTGGCATAAAATGGTAACAGAGTCAATGGTCTACATATGGTTTGTTTCGCTAATGGTAAACCAGCTGTCAACAACGACGTCAGATATGTCAAAAGCATTTATATGGAAGTGACGTTTCCGATGTCATTTACTCGATAACGTCATTTTCGCCATAAGGTACCTTTTTGCACGACGCAGCTCATATATTAGTTACAGACCATTACATTTCTAAAAGGGGGATTTGTTTTGTTACGCTTGTGCAGAGTGTAGCAGTCGTGAGTTTATCGAGCTAAGAGAGTGTTTTCAGTGAACGATGGTCACACACGTGCCCGACTGATGGTTTTGTATCGAATGTTAATCTTGCAATGCAATGTGTTGTATTACATGTGTACAATGGGTGTGAATTTTTGATCCGGACGAGTGGTAATTTGAAGAGACAGTAAAAGCGGAAACCTTTCTGAAGTAGAATTAAAACTAAATTTGTATATTGTTATGTTTAATATGATAGTGCATGGTAAACTGAAAACAGTGCTGAAATCCGAATATGAAAATACCAAGTAATTAATCTGGTCTATTTTATAACGAATAGACCCCTTTATTATAGGGATTGACCGTTCGGGCCATCGCCGCCCGATTCGTATCATGGGTCTGGGTATTCGCCCCTTTTGACCAAAGCCGCCAGTGTGCTACCAAATAATACTCTGTGAGTCTGGGTTTGGTCGTACCTATTTTCGCGTGCGTAATAATGCTTGTCCGTCCTGTCATCTAGTGTGTGTCGTGTTTATTATATGCTTATGCGCAGGCTGATCTGGGGCTACACTGGTTGCACATGTTACAAATTATACGCTGTTCTTGTTCCGGGCCGATTTAGTCGTCAAGCACGGGTTAATTCTCAGCACTATATAAAGCCACCCATGTGGTTGGCACAACCTTTCTCTCGACAAACAGCAACCAGATCAGACGTAACCCACCCCCCCCCCCTCACCCTTACATGATTTATAGTAATACAATGTGCAACAAAAAATTGTTATGAGAGATTCAACACTGTTCCTATGCTGTAATTGCATATCGGTAGAAAATGTTTATCGCACTTCCATGTCGTAAATTTGCCATGATGATGCTGCCCCGAGTTCTCGTTTCAGTATTGCTGTTCCACCATCTGTGTGTATATGCTGTGTACCATGCCTCGCCGGTAACATGCCACGAGCCGGCCAAGTTGTCGTCGCGACGGAGACTGCGATAGAAATCTCGATTGTTTTGTTTCTTACCATGCATACACACATGGGACGTTTCCTTGTATACCAAAGTGCTAACTGCAAGTAGTAAAATGTTGCTACAAGAACCTCTATACATTAAATAGTCGACGTCTTAAATAGTCGACGTGTATTCCCACTTTGGTACACAATACGTCAATGCAATGTGTATACTCATGGAGGCCTCTTATACATAATTTATCACTATATACAGTGATTTATTATTTGCTCGCCAGCGGATTGTTGCGGGTGGTGAGATGTTTGATAGTTTTGATATAGCATATCAGTTGCACAATACCTAGCTGGTTCTCTGCAGATGGCGCGTGCACGGACCGTCCCGGCACAAGCTCGCTGAAGCTGGATGGAGGTTCCCGTCAGCTTCCCCCCGAATATCACTGGTCTGCTAATTCACTCAGTGTAGCTGCTGAGGGCCACCAGTGCTATCGGGGGACTGCAGTATGTGCTTCCTAGCATTGCCGTGCGGTAATGGGCATTTACCAGGTGGTGGTAATGGGCATTACCAAGCGGCAATGTTGCTTGCATCCAAGCGGATCCTTCTTTACCAGGCGGTAATGGGCATTACCATGCGGTAATGGCGCTCACATGTAACCACCCGCAAACATCTGTCCGCCACTTATGAGGCCTGTATTTGCTTCTGTCCAATATTTCTCCAATAAAGTCGCGGCCATTTATTGCCAAAATCGCCTTCCTTGTCCATGTTGTAATTGTTATTATGCTTGTGTTGGCGTGTGTGGGGTAGCGGATACGAACGTGCGTATTATGGTCATGCTTCTGTTTGTTACTATCATGATCAATTCACGTTGGTTTCCGTCTCCGGGCAGACGCGGTCACCTGTATGATACATATAGTTGATTCCCTAACATAAATGGATTTATGATTATAACATAAATCACGTTATTATATGGAGGTGCAATGCTCCGCCCCCTAAGCGTAACTCTGTGAGTCACGGCGCAATAGCCAATGGGAATAGATCAGCGAGCATAAAATAGAAATGATTACAGCATTCGCCCTGTTCTGCTGGCGAAAGCTAAATAAGCATTTTTAATAAACAGGAATTAAATTAGAATAAACAGGAATTAAATTACGTGGAAGCCTGGTTAATCTGACATGCCAGTTATGTCGGTTTAACCAGGGTGGCAATTTGGCCAGTTTCCATGTTCTCTATATATTATAGGTGTTGATTAATAACATTGTGAGCTGGTAAATTACGTGAAAACAGATTGGTGTCGCTGTGATTTCTCTGGACATTATATTGCGAAACTAGTTGTTCACGGATTGCTGGGACATGCCGAGAACACGGAGGGCCAGAAAAGCGGTTGACGATTTGGGGTGTCAGGTTGCCTCTAAACGGGCGAAGAATACGCAAACGATACATGCGCCAGCGACACCCACGGCACCAGCGGCATCTGCGACGTCAGAGGGCCCAGTAGCGCCATCTATTCCAGCGGTATGGGCTGCACCGACGCCGCCATCGTTGTCAGCACAAACAGCGGCGCCAGTGATAGATATCATTACGGCAGGTGAGATTGTATGCAATAGCAACGATCACATTATGGGGTTTGACATTCCTGTAGCCGCAATGTCCAGCATAACTGCACCATTTGAGCCAATTTATGGCTCCGCAAGTACTCAAAATGCAGGTATTGAGGTTGTGCGGGAGAATGTACACATTCCCCCTCATACAGGACATGCCATGCCAATTCCAATATCGTGTGCAGACGATACATACAATCACCATACATGTGTCGCAGCAAATGCGCCAAAAATAATTGTGTTAAATCAATACGTTCATTTGTCCCAATTGCTAAAGCGGGATAACGATGTCGGTGGTGATACTCAGGGTACAGCACTGTTTGTCAATGATCAGGGTATTATTCAAGCCAAGCCCAGAATGAGTAGAGACAGACTGCAGTCAATCGATCAGTGGACCGATGCTTTCATTATTTACATGCATGTATATATACAACAGCATCCGACACAAGCGTCTGACATGCTGGCGTATTTACACACAATACGACACGCTGCAGCAAATAGGAATGATATGGCATGTTGGCATAGTGATGAACAGTTCAGGCTGCGTCAAGCCATCGTGCCACAATGCTGGGCTAAACTTAATTTGGATTTATGGATACAAATTATGACGCAGGTAAACCAGGTGCGGACCATCGGCAAACTATAGCACAGCAGCGTGTCTCACAATATAGATTGTCTGCGTCTGCACGACCAGCAAATGCGACGTCGGCGAAACCGATTTGCCGCATGTACAATGCAAAAGGCGGATGTAGATTTAACCCATGCAAGTATAAACACGCATGTTCATTTTGTAATGCTAATCACGCCATGATTAATTGCGATACATTTCGGAGGCAGTCACAATCACATCCAAAACAGGCGTCCACAATAAAACAAAACCATTTTAAATTAGGTTCATCCCCCGTGAATTGTGACATTTTGGAACGCGAACTTAAAACGTATTCAAACCGCAATGCAGCTAGCGAGTTAATTAACGGGTTCAAATATGGGTTCCCACTTCAGTATGAAGGTCCGCGTAATGCCTACGAAGCAACAAACTTGGGGTCAGCATTATCGCGACCTCATGTCGTTGCCGCTAAATTAAATAATGAAATATTGGCAGGTAGAGTCGAAGGTCCCTTTAGCACGCGAATATTGCCTTTTACGATTTTCGCCGTTAGGACTGGTGGAGAAAAAAGGAGGTATGGATTACAGATTGATTCACCACTTATCATACCCAGCAGGGAGCTCAGTAAATGATTTTATTGACGCTGACTTATGTTCAGTGCACTACACGTCGTTTGACTCTGTGGTAGATGTTGTGCAAACTATCGGGAGACACGCTAAATTGGCAAAACTTGATATCCGTAATGCATTCAGGATCATTCCAGTGTCTCCTAATGACTACGAATTATTAGGTATGAAGCATGCAGGCCAATATTATTTTGACAAATGTTTACCGTTTGGTCTGTCTTTAAGCTGCGCGACTTTTGAGAAATTTTCAACATTTATTGAGTGGGCTGTGGCAAATAAATTGGAAAGCGGTTTTATATTGCATTATTTAGACGAATTCTTATTAGCACACGCATCAGTGTCAGGATGTTACACAATGCTGACCACATTTATTACATTTTGTGAGGAATTAGGCGTGCCATAGCTGAAGAAAAAACCTGAACTTCCGAAACTATTATCACTTTCTTAGGCATGGAAATTAATTCCGATAATATGACTGTTCGCATTCCCCAAGACAAGATAGATGATCTTAAACACAAAGTTATTGGATATGTTACATAGAACTAAGACGACATTTTGCGCGTCATGCAGTCTTTATTGGGAAGTCTGAACTTTGCGTGTAGAGCAGTAAGACCGGGCAGAACCTTTTGTAGACCTCCTGATATATGCAACCATGGGCAGAGCTAGGAAAAAGTATCACCATGTAAGAATTACACAAGAAATGAAATGTGACCTCCAAGTATGGCTTCAATTTTTAGAGCAATTTAATGGCGTTACCATAATGTCAGACAGATATGGATTCAGAATGAGGCCATCGAGTTGTTCACTGATAGTGCCGGGGCCATAGATAAAGGTTTCGCAGCATTCTTTGCAGGTAGTTGGACATATGGCACATGGCCTGAGGACTGGGTTGCATCCGGGCTTTTAACGGATATAACATTTCTTGAATTCTTCCCAATTTTGGTGTCTGTCCATATCTGGCATAACAAACTGGAAAACAAGAGGATCATATTCCGATCTGACAATCAATCTGTGCGTCATATCCTGAACTCCATGACAAGTAGGTCACGAACTGTTATGAGGTTGGTCCGCCCGTTTGTTCTACATTGTCTAAAACACAACATTTTGTTCAGAGCTGAACATGTTCCTGGAAAAAGTAACATAATATGCGATTCACTGTCTCGCCTAAATTTTCAGAAATTTCGCAGTCTGGCGCCGCATGCAGACGCAACTCCACAAAAAGTTCCGGCACATCTATTACAGATCTTCAAGCAGTAATCTCACGATTAACTACTAACAGTTTGTCCATTAATACACAACAGGCATATCATACGGGTTTGAGGTCATTCGCACAGTTTTTACAAATAATGGGTTGGGAATTTAGGCTACCCCAAACGGTATCGGTGATAAATCTTTACATTGCGTACATGTTCCGTCAAGGGAAGTCACCCAGTACAATGGCGACATACCTAGCAGCGTTAGGTTTCGTTCATAAAATCAATGGTTACGATGACCCGACGATGTCATTTATTACGGCTAAAATACTTCTTGGAGCGAAACGTTTGAACCCACAGCGTGATATTAGACTACCCATTACATTACAAGTATTGAGGCGGTTATCCAAATCCGTTAAATGTCGTCTGCACTACAAAATATGAAAGCATACTGTTTCGTTGTGCATACGTGTGTTATTTTTCCTTTTTCGGGTTATTTCGAGTTAGCGAGATAATATACACGGTCAGGCGAATGACCCACTGAGACCGATATTATTCTCGTGATGTGGTAATTAGACATGACAGCCAAGCGCGCCCTATGAACGCGTGCATCACACTAGGCGATCGAAAACCAGCCAGCATAAGGCTGTGACGGTTAACATTAATTCAATAGAGGGACTAAATTTTGTCCAGTATCTGCACTGGTGGAATTCATTAACATTAGACTAGGGCCGGCGGTTCAGTTCTTCTGTCATGAAAATGGAACACCGTTAACTAGGTATCAATTTACTTCGGTGTTGGGAAAATGTCTAACTATGCTGGGCTTACATACGGCCGGCTACAAGAGTCATAGTTTTCGTATGGGAGCATGTTCCTATTTGTATGATGTATATCGGCTTCTGACATTAAGCGTGCCGGGCGCTGGCGTAGTGATTGTTTTCAGACATATATCCGGTAGGCATATATAATGATCACATAGCATAGAATGGGTTGGGAAGCCGCGCCGCAGTGTTATAGCTAATCATCATCTAGTGTCATAAACGTTATGGCTGTTAACTAGACCTCATTTTTCAATTTGCTATAATAATAAATTTGCCGTTTGATGTCAGGGATTGTTTTGTAGTTAATTTTCATTTCCGCTATTGACACATTTGACTTTTATAATAACATGCGTTTGTTATTACAGACCTAACCTCGAACGTATGGATAGTGGGAGACTCCATGGTGCATTGGGGTCATGCAAGGGCGTGCCATATATTGGATGCACAACTCAGGTTACCACATGTATCGATCCAATGGTTTAGTAAACGGGGTATGCTATTCTCCGAAGTCCTTGTGCAAATAAACCGCATTTTGAAAAAAAGAATTAGCCCCAGACATCATTATTCTACACTGTGGCGGAAATTCCATAACGCAGATACGATCAGGCGTGCTTTGTGCACAAGTAAAGAATGATATTGCCGCCTTGTATAGAGCAATGCCCGCGACCACAATATTGTGGTCTGATGTATTGACTAGGCTTCATTGGCGTGGTGCTATCCACAAACGCAAAATTAATAAAAAGAGAAAACACTTCAATCAGTCTGGTCGTGGAGCTACATTTGCGGCTGCCGGTAGGGTCATTCCGCATCCGAGACTGACTGAAAATACGCCCGCATTGTTCCGCAAGGACGGGGTACATATGTCTGACGCGGGAAATGATATACTTTTAAATGCGTGGTCTCACGCGATTGAGAAGTGTAGCGACCTCAGGCAACCGGATGGATAATTCCATTGTATTTCAATGAATAACCAATTTTTTTTTTTTTTTTTTTTTTTTTTATGGAGGAAATGTCGGCAGACTTTAGTGGCGGATGTGACAGACTCGAACTCGCGGAATAGCAAGTAACTATGCAGAAAATTGCACTATACCACGCTGGTAATCGGGCATTTCCAGCGGAGATGGCTGGAATATGCTTTCCAAACCCGAGCCATGTAATAATCGGGCATCTCCACGCGGAGATGGCTGGACTATGCTCTCCAAACCCGAGCGCTATGGATCGGCTCAAGACGAAGGCAGGGATATATTTATAAAGTCATAATATACTCAGACCATATCACGCACTGTATAGTCACATGCGGGATTGGTGAACCTTCGACTTGATCCAATCTAAGGGCGGTCTCTTGCTGAGATCAATCTACAAATCAGTTCGATGTCTGTCACATTCCTCCATAAAGTAAGTTGCTAAGTTGCTGGCACCATGGCCTTACCCCAAACATTGTGTCTTTGTTGTTTATGTTTCCAATACATATGGTCACGGGAGGCACGTTAAGCACTGCCCGTATCATGGTATATATTGTGTATATGCAACTTCTATTATAATAAACCCATCTCAATTTAGGCTGTCCTCCTAATGTACCGCACTGAACGGTTACACAGGTATATAGGTTATTATCCCGTCAACACAGTGCGTATGTGCCGTGAAACACGGTGCCGTGAAACATTTTTGATATCCTGTTAATACGACCTAATCACTGCGTATGAATATGTGCAGTTGTCATACTAGTCGATTCTCAAATTTTGAGGATGCGGCTGGGGTTATTTTTTGCCTTTCAACGCTATTTGTAGATGTTGACGGGATACATAGAATAGTAGGTTAGTGCTGTGAATGGGAAAACATATCTGGCGCGGCACGGAAACGAGATTGCCAGATATGTTTTCCCATTCACGGCACTAACCTACTATTCTCTATACCATTTCAACCATAAAGACCAATGGACCGTGATATGTTAATTTTCCGACAAATACAATCATCACCAACTGATTTTCAGGACTAGCCCACTTTTAAAAATAAAAAAGGGGCGTTTTTTTTTTTTAAACAAATATGAAAATTACTTGCAAAAAGTGCAGACCCTGATGAGACGGCTCGTTACGAGCCGGCTCATCTGGGTCTACACTATGTGTAAACACCAGTATAGAGGTATGTAGTGTTGACAGCGTTAATTAGCGTATTGTTTGTTCTAGTTTCTCTACCAATGAAATCATCTAATTTTGAATAGTTTCGCCTAAATGAATCGCCAATTTCGACTATTATACTAACATTTATTCTACTAATCATTTTAACCCTTTCAACCCTAAGGACTAATGGACTGTGATATAGAGCCATGAATGGGAACACATATCTGGCAATGCTTAGGAAACGGGATGGGTGAGGCTCTACCGAGCACATCCCGTTTCCGTGCCACGCCATATATTTTTTCCCATTCCGGCACTAACCTACTATTATATTTATTCCGTCAACAACACCTATAAATGGCTTTAAAATGCAAGAAAATAACCCCAGCCACCGCACATATTCATACGCAGTGATTAGGTCACTGTGTTGACGGGATAAATGTTAATTTTCCGACCAGTTCAATCATCAGAAAATTATTTTCAGAACAGTTCATTTATAAAAAGGGGGCATTTGTTCTCTCTAAAAAATATGAAAATTACTTGCAATAAGTGCAGATCCTGATGAGACGGCTCGTTGCAAGCCGGCTCATCTCATTTGGACATACACTGTTTGCAAACACCACTATAGAGGTATGTAGTGTTGAAACAATTGAATAGCTTAGTTCTTCTAGTTTCCCGACCAGTACAATGAATGCACTGCTTTTTTTCTCTCTCCTAAATGAATCGCATATTGCGACTATTATACCAATATTTATTCTACTAATCATGTTAAGTTGTTCGCAATAAGTACAACATTATATTTATTGCAGAGGTTGCCTTGCTGGTTTATATTCGAGAGACGCATATCCTGTTATCACGTGTATAGACACACGTCCTTGTCAAACCGCCAATTGGATACTAGTATCTCTATTTGACAGTGTGCTTATGGGCTGGGATACATTCATGTATATTCTCAATAAATGTAAATCAATCAAGTGCACGTGAAGGGCATGCCAAACACTAAACACTTAGAATATTGACTTTTTTAATAAACTTCAAATTAATGTATTTATAATTCAATAATTATATGACCGTTATTGCATGAAATGGATGCTCGCAGTGAATTGACACAGTGTAATAACTACATGTATCATATTACACTAGTGTAACAAATATGCAAACGAGCATGTTACAGAAAACACGTTTGGTGACCAGTACATCTTCAATGTATGGTGATGTGCTTATGCAATGAATGTAATATAACATATGAGTTGATTTAATAAATATGAGATTGATTAACTCGTTAACAGATTTCTGTAACAAGTCATTCTGGTAAATAATTGTCACTTACTTTTCATCACCAACATTTTTTGAAAATCAACATTTCTCCACAGGGCCGCTTTTTAAAATCTCGAAAAATATACATGTATAATTAACTTTCGATTAACACTTTTTTTCGCAATTCAATACCGCCACATCATTTGGATCCAGTTACGTGTCTGGAAAAATGTGTCTTTGTTACCCACTTAGATTCTGCGTAAATATCTGCCACTTCTATGTGCAACTTGTTTTTTCTGTAAAAGTGTTTAGCAATATATTTATCTGTGTTCGAATTGCTATAACTGTAATGACTCTTGAAGGTGTTCGGTATCATGTGATTTTCTCCAAAATTAGGACTTACATACGGTGGCACAGAGGGGACATGGAAATAGTTTTCACTTTCGCGTGCGCACGCAATAGCTATCTCGTGCGCACGCAATAGCTATCTCGTGCGCACACGCGAAAGTAAAAAATGTCCCCTCTGTGCCACCGTACTTTGCCGAGCTACACGTATGTTCTTTGGGAATCGTTCTGACAAAACCGTGATAAATGTAGGATCTGATCAGCATGTGCACTGATACAGCTGGATAGTGAACTGGTTGTTTGTTGGATTAATATTAGATCGTTATTTGATGGAATGGCGAATAGTTTAGGTCCAGATCAGACGGCGTTGATGCGGGATTAAAATAAACAACAGTTGTCAGAACACCCGAGATACTCGGCATGACTCAATAATAAATCCGCCTGTCATCGTGATATTGTCAGATTTAATGAAGTCCATCTATAGGGTCACGGGCCGTAAAAAGTGACTACAATACATTATTATGCCAGTATAGACCCTGCTCACCATGTGTATAGTCCGATCTAGATCCAATTGTTATTAAAACATAATACTAATTATCTAATTATGGTTGCACTGGTTGATTTGGGGCTACACTTGTCGCAGCTCTGTGTGGTTAGGTCCATTTTTATAGCCGCAATCGAGTTTGTTTGTGTACTTCTCTATATACACCTCTATATAATCGAATGTGTTTCTGTACTTCTTTAGGGTACCTGGTTACCATGACCTCTGTATATCACCACTGTATATATATATATATATATATAAATGATTACAATGTAGAAATGTCATCTCATATATATATATGTTTATAGCCGCAATATATATATTTATATAGGTGATTCTAAGGTCATGGTAACCAGGTACCCTAAAGAAGCACAAACAAATTCGATTGCGGCTATAAAAATATATGTATATGAGATGACATTTCTACATTGTAATCATTTATATATATATGTATATATATAGAGGTGATTCTAAGGTCATGGTAACCAAGTAACAAACAACTTCGATTGCAGCTATAAAAATATATAGATATGAGATGACATTTCTACATTGTAATCATAATTACATGTATATGGCATCTTTCATCCAGCAAGACATCTCATAACGATTCTTGATCCCTCTTTTGCGTTATCAAATGGTGTGGCCATGCGGAATTGTTAAAATACAAATACTAATAAATGTATCCTGTATTCAACATAGACGCTGTTTATATCCTACTCACTGTCTGTTTCACGAAAGCTGGCCAAATTTTGCGGCCATATAAACAATTGAAAAACAATATGTTTTTTGACAATATTAAATTAAAGGTAAATTTAAGAATGAGCCTTTTTTTATTTCGTGAAATTTGGTCAAATATTGACTTTATTGTGAAAAAACAATTTCCCCATGTTAAATCTCCATAGACATCTTCACAGAGTGAAGCACAGATTGAAGATGTCTATGGGGATTTAACATGTGGAATTGTTTTAGAATTTCAATAATCCTGGGCCGATTTTCAAAATTTAACTTTTGTTTCCTTAGTTAGATCATTTCCAAGCTAGGTTTCGGAGTCAATTTCCAAAATGTTTCGTTTCTTGACTCCTCCCACACGCCTCTACTCTTTTCCCCCCATGTTAATTCCCATAGAGAAATCAATTTTTCGCAATAAAATCAATATTTGACCAAATTTCACGAAACAAAAAGAAGGCTCATTCTTAAATTTTTCTTTAATTTAATATTATCGAAAAAAATATTGTTTTTGAATTGTTTATATGGCCGCAAAATTTGGGCAGCTTTCGTGAAACATATATACATTTCGATATGCATGTAACGTTTCATTACTAGATAACATGCGTAATATTTAAATATATAAAGAAACAAAACAAATACTTTGTTTGCATCAACACATTTTAATAATAATTCAAATGGGCATTGCGTATGCAGCTATTAATTTGCGACTCGTCTATCACCTGCTTTGCCATCGCACACCTGCATCTTGACATGTAACTGTATTGCTTGTTGGATGCATGGTGGAGGCATGATTGGTGATAATCAAGATCTGCAAACTGCTCCAACTGCAGTACTTTTCATAGCCGGAGGACCCTTTGTGATACACGATCTGATAAAATCGTGCTGGCTGATTTGCTGATCTAATTGCAAACCCCCGATCTTCTACACACACACGCACACACACGCACACACACACACACGTGTTTATATGTCGGCCATTTTGAATTATTTAAGGCATTCCAAATTGAATATGTTTGTTAGTTAGTAATATACGAGTATTGATAATAACTTTTGCCGTGTTTGTGCTGGTAGTCACGTACAAATATGTAACATTTAAGGAAGTCAAATACTGAATTTTTAAAATGTACCAAACTGTACTTATCTTGGCGGCCATTTTGACGTACTATAAGGTCATGTTTTACGCACTACGCATTGCTGGCTTTTATAACACACTATTTGTAAATGGTATCAAGTGGAATGGTGTTGAAAAATTAATTTTATGTCACAATAGTGAACAATGTTATTGTAAAATATATTTTGGATTGGATGGCCATTTTGAAATCCAAGATGGCGGCCATTTTGAAATCCAAGATGGCGGCCCTATGTGATTTGGATAATACAGAAAGAAAATATTTTCCGATATCTGTTTCCATAGACTAGCTGAAAATGTATAATGGAGAAATATAAACATAATTATAACGAAATTATTCTGCAAAAATACACACCTAAGCAGTATTATTGACAATAATGGTAGCCATTTTGAATGCAAGATGGCGGCCACGATAGTGATTGAAAAAAATGTACCAATTTGTATTTTGTGAAAATAAATACAAAATCCTGTTAATACGACCTAATCACTGCGTATGAATATGTGCGGTGGCTGGATTTTTTTTGTTTGCATTTTATAGCCATTTATAGGTATTGACGGAATAAATAGAATAGTAGGTTAGTGCCGTGAATGGGACAAACATATCTGGCGCGGCACGGAAACGGGATGTGCTCGGCAGAGCCTCGCCCATCCCGTTTCCTAAGCCTTGCCATATATGTTTTCCCATTTCATGGCAACAATTCAGCAAATGCATATGTTTTCACTTTCTGACACCGACTATAAGAGGTAATGCATACAACTATTGATATTCAATACACGTATAATTCCCATTGTAAAATTTGTGGGTGGGGTAAGGTGAAAGATATGTTTTTAACATTGTGCCATCGTCTGTAGACATCAGATAATCAGCATATTTGCAAAGAACAGGTCTAATGACCATTACTAGGTACCATTGGTACAGAGAAAATACAAAAATGTACAGGTCTGTGGTAGATGTTTTGCCATTGAAATTCAGTGGGGTTGGGTAATTAAACATGTACAATTCAACATTTGAATAATACAATATTTGTTAAGTGAACTATATACCATTGAAGAGATATGAATGCATCCGCGAACATATAACACAAACAGTCGAATTTTCAGTGATAAACGTGATTTTTAACGATCGTGAAAGATCCGAGGGTGGTATACTTCAAAACGGTGCTAAATATTCATCCAGTGGGTTACAGAGCGCAGACATACGGCAAAACACTCATAATTGAATGTAGCTTTTCGTAAAAATATATCTGCAAAAATCCCTGAGGGGGTGCAATTCTAGCTGACGGCCTAATATGTACTGTCTAACAACCCTCCCCGAGCCTGCTGCTAGTTGTTATGTACTAGTCCATATGTAATTACAGCTTTATGGTAATGAATATGTAAGTAGTATAATAATGCATGTTTCAGACATCACGTGAAATGTAATTCTAATTAATTAGATGTACTTAGTCACTTTCTTGGTGGTGTGAAATGTCCATATTTCACGAGTTAAGCACTCGTGAAATATGGACATTTCACACCACTCGATGAACATATATGTCATATTCGTTGCAAAAATATGAATATCCTCTATTTATTCCAACTCCCTCCCTTCCATTTTGATTTCACTTATTAGTGAAGTGTGACAGCCGGACAGTCGGGTTCTGATCTGCGTGTAATGATATGATAAAAATAGTGCTTGTTTACTGATGCAATACTGGGCTCAGCTGGAAACGAAATTATGTAATTGAAGTAGCCGGAACTATTTGTTAATGTATACGTCTCCTTGGTGTTCGTAATCTAGCATCTGTCACACAAGCGAATTAGCCGATGATGGTTTTATATTTCAGTATAAGATACGGAGCCTAAATACCAATCGATGGTCTAGTAACATAAGGTCCTAACTGCTATGCTAAAGCATAGCACTTACGACCTTATGTAACTAGACCATCGAAATATGCATATAAAATGTTCATATGTTTGTTTCTCCACGTAGAATGGCATTTTACGATGTGACCCTCATTTGACAATTCAAATGTCAGTCACAGAATGTATCTGTGCAGTGAAATAGAGAAAAGTAGGTTAGTGCCGTGAATGGGAAACAAATATCTGGCAAGGCTCAGGAAACGGGATGGGCGAGGCTCTAAATAGCTTTAAAATGCAAATTTTAAAGAAATAACCCCAGCCACCGCAAATATTCCTACGCAGTGATTAGGTCGTATTGGCAGGTATCAAATCTTCACGGCACCGTGTTTCACGGCACATACCGTTGACGGGATAAATAAGAATACTAACGTGTTTCTCTATCAGCTAAAACGTACCTTCGTTATCTTTCGTCATCTTTTATCATATTACTATTTTGAGTACTATGTTGTGATCACTCATTTGAACCGTCGTATAGAGACAATTCAATTGGTGACGTCATATCCCTTGTATGTGAACTATTGTCGTTAAATCGTATTGTTTCTCAACCAGAGTATCATGATATGATCGGTCATTTGAACCGTCTGGAGGGGCTTGGAGTGGTTTTCGCATCATGTCATTTGAATAAGAAATGTGTTTTTGTCATGTTTGTCTTGTTTCGTATTTGAATAGCTCTAAGGGGATTCGAGTGTTTGGTCACGTCATATCACTTACATGAGAATTTGTGTTAAACACGTTACACTATGTTTGCATATATTAACATTCTTTCCGCAATAATACGATATGTTGAACAATTCTGCAGTAACCAAGAATCAACTCATCCAACAAGGCACATAAACATAGTAAACTCGAAAATGGATGCACTTAGCGCTTAGTATAAACTTATTTCCAGATAAAGGCCGGTTGTATCGAATCGTTGAAATAGTGGGTTCCTGGTAACTGCAGAATGGTTCAACATACATACATATGGAGAGATCAAATTTTGACAATGGATATAAATTGCAAATACACTGCAGTGTAAATTTGTGCACATGTTTTACACTGTTACAGTATAAAAAAGTAGAACAAAATGAACCAATATTAATTACCCCAGTGATCATTCTATTTGCAATTTTGCAGACAACCACAAGCTATGATATGGCTTTTTGATGTTCCACATCTCCTTTGTAAAGTGGGCTCTTGTAACTCGGGTGAGCTTAGAAAGGAAAAAGGTCATGACGTCACCGCACACAGGCAAACAAACACGCACACGTTTTTGGCAGATATTGGGGGAAATTAGCATATTTAGCTAAAGCGTGTTTCTGTTTTAAGGATTGACTCGCGTACGTATCTTTTTACTGATACTTTCTTGTTGCCAAACATTACTTGTCTACACAATTACAGTTATTTTTCAATTACCGGAGGTAACTATTAGCATCAACTGGCATTAACTGTGTCCAAAGTAGTTCATTAGTTCCCCCTACCTTATGGCGATACAAGCTGACGAAATAAATCATATTTAAAAACGAAATATGTATATCATTTTGTTTTATAAAAACAAGAACCAAATATAACAATGTCAAACACGAAGAACAAGCATCGATTTAAAATAAATGAGGGCCATCGCTTAGAAAATATTGCTAAGGCACAACCGCGGACATACTGGAAAACATTGGAAAAAAAAATGCTATTCAAAGCCGGAAAATAAAAATAACAATATTACAGTCGAAGCTCTATTTGATCATTTTAATTCATTGTTAGGGGGAAATAATGATATAAACGATAATGCAAACTTTGACAATATATATATGACACTGAGCTTGATTCGGAAATAACTGAATTAGAATGTAAACAAACAGTTTTCAAACAAATGTGCTCGATGGCAAACGAGCCAGATGGCGTATTCGCATCTATTATTAAACCGCTTAACAAAATTGACAACACAATATGAAAACATAACATACTTTAAATATGGGTATCAAGCAGGCAAATCTACCACTGACTGTATTTTCATGTTACAATCAATAATATCTAATGTATTGAATTCTGGTCAAAAGCTATATAGTATTTTCCTTTACTATGAAAAATGCTACGACAAGATAAATCGGTCATTTCTATGGCAACACTTGCTAGCTGAAAAATGACAAAAGCAATAAAAGCTAAGTATGTATTCCGTTGTTCGAACATCAATAACACTTAACCAGAAAATATCCGATTTCATCAATTCACACCGTGTGGTAAAACATGGGGGATCCGAGTTCATCCCTATTATTCATGATATTTGTAAACGATATACTTGAAAATATTAACACAAATATAGATGGATTTTTTACGATAAATGAAATAGTTCTGCTTCTTTATGCTGCTGATCAAGTATTATTTGCAACCTCACCATTATCAGTGCAAGCTATGTTGACTGACATATAAAATTACTGTAACACATGGGGACTAAAAATAAATACAGTCAAAACGAAAGTAATAGTATTTGAAAAAGGACGTCATACCAAATATGACTTTTATCTTTTTATGGAAAACTAGAAATTGTTTCTTCCTTTCAAATGTCTAGGTATAAAATGGCAACTGGGCTAGAATACAAGCATGAATAGCTGAGCATGCCGGGAAAGCGATGTACATGATTTTTTTTCTGTTTTCAATCAATATGAATTTACAACACATGAATAATTATAATTATTTTATAAATTAGTGTATAGTGTGTTAAATTTCTAATCAGAAATATGGGGGTTTCACATTGGAAAATACATTAAAAACATACATACTAAATTTCTACGACAGCTATTATGTGTCAATAAATCGACCAATCTAATAGGACTATATGGAAAATTCGGCAGAGGTCCACTAAGTGTAATGTGTTCACATAACCCGATATTGGATAAAACTATTACAATTAAATGACGATAGTATAACCCAAATAATGTATAACATGTTAAAAAAACGACGCAGAAAATAATATATCTTCTAATAACACAAACTGGGCTCATCAGATAAAAATAATGATTAACGATATAGGGTTAACAGAGTTATGGGTGCATCAAGACACATTGATACATAATAATATAAACTAAACGTGCAAATAAGACAAAGGGTTTTAGACAATTACTATCAATCCTAGTATGACGATATAAATAGTTCTCAACGACTCCCATCGTATGTGAGATATAAAACTACTCTTACGTTAGAACCATACATATAAAATTGCATTATCACGATTTCGATTATCTTCCCATAATTTGGAAATAGAAAGAGGTAAATACCAAAATATTCATAGAGACTAAAGAAAATGTAAATGCTGTAACCTAAGCTCAGTAGAAAGCGAATATCATTTTCTGTTGGTATGTCCTATGTATTCAAACCTAATAAGACAATATTTCAAACCTTATTTTTGCAGCTGGCCAACACTAAATAAATATGATAATTTAATCATGTTTAATGACATCAACAAATATATTTATTTTGCTAACAATTTAAAGAAAGAATTAGAGGAATAATGAAGACATGATTTTCATTTCAGATATTAATATTTCACATACATGTACGTATGTACTACAATATTACAACACAAGTGTGTGATTTGAAATGAGAAGGATGTTTGCAATACCCCAACCTAATTTATGTCATTTATAATATCCCAGCAAACATTGGTATCTCATTACACATTACATATATATGTGATTAGCATAATCATTTATCGTTGCAACCAGCACATACACGAATCAGACTGCACATATCTGGACTCTGGCTCGATATACGCAGTTTTCAACCCTCGTTATCTACACAATGTTGGTGGTATTTCGTTTTAACTACAGTTAATAAAAAGCTCCTTCATTTCCATTATGAAAATATTTATTTCATGTGCACTACACAGTTTTGTTTAATGGCTAGAATCATTGTATTGCTTTATGCTGAATAAAATAGGTTGTTTTGTATTGTATTGTTTAACGGGTGGACTCTAATTAATGTTTGTTTTATATAATAATATTTTCACATACAGTCGCATTGTACAGAACTCATTTAGCTCCTGATCAGCGAACACATTCCGTTACGGAGCCTGAGTTATTGTTTGAGGCATAATACTTATTTAAAATGAATCTTTTTTCCAAAGATCCCTAATACAATGTAGATTCTGATCAGACTGATGAGACTACACGGCCGTAGACTGCATGCAAGTATTTACTACATATAGGATATTCATATTTTTTGCAACGAATATGACATATATTTTCATCGAGTGGTGTCAGATGTCCATATTTCTACGGCACTCGTGAAATATGGACATTTCACACCACGAGATGAACATATATTTCAAATTCGTTGCAACAATATTAATATTCTATTTATTATATACCGCTCCAAGGAAATTAGCAGTTGTTTAGACTGTATATGGTAATGAATGTGTAATTGCAGCCTATTCATAGTCCGGCACTGCAGATGCGCGTTATGAATATAGATAGCGGTAGTACATGTAGTCGTATTTTCACCGAAAGTTGTTTATTGCATCGATGAGAACATATTACTTTTATTTACATAGTATAACTATGTATTTCATGGGTAGGTATATAATAAAGTGTTACCCCCGACTCTGGTACATGCAATGCAAGCGTATTATAAGAACATGCACAGTCCATGGACCGGCGTTACTACACTTATCAAAATTAGGCTCCGCCAACTTAGTTTAATTAAAGTACTGAAAGAACTGAAACTGTATCGCCAGAAACAAACAAAAGTATTAACGTGTGCCTGCCCACACTGATGATGTCCCCATTGGCAGCCCTTATAACAATTTCGATCTGGTGTGGGGTGCTGCCCAAAAGTCACACCAGATCACTTATTCCATACCCTATCAATAGGCATAACGTGATCCAACGCTGAGATACATGTTACGAATACCGGAGGGCCAGACCAGGTGCAAAAATGGAACCGTAAAGGATCAATCCATCGTACATTTTACCCTTCATATCGCCGCCCCAACCAAAGCAATTTGAAGTTGTTAATAAAATAATGACCTTACACGAACCACGGGTCACCAGTTTAACGAATCTGGAAGAGCATCAGTGGTCGATCAATTCTGTAAAGTGTCGTTCGCGTCGGTTTGTCAGTTCATGACAAAATGGTTAAACTTTTGAATCACGTTGGGGTTGCACGTTGGGGTGCAGCAATATTAAATTTCCTGGCGCCGCCATTTTTATTAAATTCTTAAAAATGACCGCAAAGAATCACATCTGTAACACTTGACCAACATCCGCCAAGCGGTTCATGAAATATATCAATTTAATGCTGGTAACAGAATAATGATCCTTTTGCCTTTCAGTGGACATCTTGGATGACTTAATTGTACTATTGCAATACAAATCATACCGGGGCTATCTACTCTTCAATATATGACATGACTATGAACAAAATATTAGACCTTGACCTTTGACCAGGCCATGCCCATTTTGATCACAGGGTCCCCATTTGAACAATCTTGAAAGACCATCCCACAGTGATCATTCTTGCAAAAGTTTATAAAAGTCCGCTGGTCGATTCGTGGGATGTCGTTTGAAGAATGTTACATTCTTTCCGTCGGCCCTCTTGGACTTACGTAAGGACTCCCATCTTGTTAAATCAGCATTTTTTCCACTCAAATACCATACATGTACTTGAAGTTTTGTGACTATTGGCTGTGGTTCAGAAGTTATAAATGTTTAAAAAATGACGATGTGTTTGAAGTCATTTCCACATAATTATATATGTTTGAAATAAACAAATAATGAATATTGCATACAATGCGCTTTAAGATAGTCTGAAGACTGTACAAATTATTGTATTCGGAGATTTGTGCGGGCTTTGTCGGCAATCGGAAAACCACGGCAATTAGTCTTCTGTCTATTTCAAGTGTTTGTGCCGACCTGGTTTTGGCTATTAAACATATGAAAACTGAAACCTATCCAGGCCGGGTATGGAAGGTAATCTAGCCAATTCCCACCCTTAAATATAAGCTAATAATAAACCTATCCAGTCTTTATAGTTTTTCACAAGTAATCTAAAGGTCACCCTCCTAAAAATATGTCAAATATTGATTTTATTGCCAAAAAATGTTTGTTCGCGTCACACTTGTTTCGCAATTTAATACCGCCACACCATTTGGGTCCAGTAACAGGTCATTCTGGAAAGAAATTGTCATGTAACCCACTTAGTTTTCATTTCACAGCATTTATTGAAAATCAACATTTCTCGACAAGGCCGGCCCTTAAAATCTTGAGAAAACAACATTTATTTGCGTCACACTGTTTTCGTAATTTAATACTGCCACATCACTTGGGTCCAGTAACACGTCTTTCTGGAATAAAATTGTCATTGTTATCGACTTAATTTTCATTTCACATCATTTTTTTTTAATTTTCTCAACAGCGCCGGCCCTTAAAATATCGAAAGAAACAACTTCTTTTTTGCGCGTCAACTTTTGCCGCAATTTAATACCGCCACATCACTTGGGTCAAGTAACAGGTCATTTTGAAAAACAATTGTCATTGTAAGAAACCTACTTTTCATTCCACATCATTATTTGAAAATCAACATTTTCCCACAGGGCCGGCCCTTTAAAATCTCGAAAATATATACATGTATAAATATTTGCGTCACACTTTTTTCGAAATTTAATCCCGCCACATCATTTGTGTCCAGTCACAGTTCATTCTGGAAATGTTCGCGTCACACTTTATTCACAATTTAATATTGCCACATCATATGGGTCCAGTCACAGTTCATTCTGGAAATGTTCGCGTCACACTTTATTCGTAATTTAATATTGCCACATCATATGGGTCCGGTCACAAGTAATTCTAGAACAAATAATTGTCATTTGGGTCCAATCACAGGTCATTCTGGAAACAAATTGTCATTGTTAACCAATGAGTTATCATTCGACAGCATTTTTTGAAAATCAACATTTCTCCACAAGGCCGACCTTTTAAAATCTCAACAAAAACATATTTAATACCGCCAGATCATTTGGGTCCACTAACACGTCATTCTGGAAACAAATGTCATTGTAACCCACTTACGTTTCATTCTACAGCATTTTTTTAAAATCTACATTTCTCCACAGGGACGGTCCTTTAAAATCTCAAAATAAAAATCGTGTCACACTTGTTTCGCAATTTAATAGCGCCTCATCATTCGGGTCCAGTCACATTGGTGTCTTTCACTGTGTCCTTGTAAAGCATTAAACCATCAAACACAAATGTGCACTGATTTCTACCCCGCGTTCATTGAAGTAATCAAATGATGCCATCAGTGCTTTGTTTTATAATTTACACATGAGTAGGTTAACAGTTGAGCCTTTGATGTTGTATGTGGGTCCTCTTTCAAGTTTTTGTTTCGTTGCAAGTTCTTGTATACATGTCTGAATTACAAACCACTCAGGGTCGTCTGGCTTTACAGTCCTTCCGTTGAGGATTGCAAGGAGATTTTTCTTTCCTTCATATCTTGTCAGATTTTTCTTAATCATGTATTGTGCTATCAAATTCTCACGGTCATTGACGTACATGTCAAGTCCCTGACATGGTACATTGTTTTGGTGACAATAGGATGATAGTAGTTTTGGGTGGACATTCTTCATGTCAATATCAATCATAGTGTCTTTGCAAAGGGTGTGTCTGATCTTCCTGCTCATGTTTTGCAAGCCCACTTGTTCTATTGTCCAGTATATACCAAGTCCATTGCGTTGGTAGTAGTTCATCTCACATTCACCCGTGTGTTTGTTCTCGATATGTATTCATTCAACAACACGAGCTGGGAATCTTTATTTACTTTCTTGCCATCTATGAAACGGAGTGTAATGTTGCGTTCATTTTCAGAGTTAAATTTACGAGCATTGTAGATTTCCTTATCTATGGTGGATCTCCAAATGTTTCTCTGGTTATCCTCAGATCTGCAGTATGTCAAGACACCGAAGTGTTTTAGCATCGGGAGCTACAGCTACACAGTACAAGGGTTCTGGTACTACACGATAGACCACTTTCCTAATCAGATAACTTACTCAAATCAGTGTTTGCCAGAAACAAAGCATACTTTCACCGTGACGTCACGCGTATGAAAATAGGTATGTCCGGAAATTAGTAGGAAAATGATTTATCGGGAGATTGGAAGTCACAAGTAAACGGTTGTCAAACAGACAACAAGATACCCAAAGAATATCAACAAACCCATGTAAAGAAGAAACTAAACGCAATACGTCATGATAAACATACGACACATTTTCAATAAATGAAAACATGAACGCATGGTTTTATAGGCTGTTCTAAATCATGCATTACTGCCCGTGTTTTAGCGAACATGTGAGTTGAACATATGCCACGCTAATTGACAACGGTTGATCAATGTCAATTTAACCCTTACACTGTTGAATTAAATGTTGTCATCAGCTGTGTCGGTTCTATTTTCCATTGTTCACATCAACAACATGGTTTGGTAGAACTTTAGAATCATTTCCATTGCTGTCAAATCATGTTTTGTTGGAAAAAATACGGGTTGCTGAACACAAGACGATGCCGTTTACGAAAATTGGATATCTTAATTAATAAAGCCATAAATGCCGTGCTCCGATTGAAAATTGAAAATGTTCCGTGCTGAAAATTGGCATGCCAATAGAATTTGGATCTCAGAACAATATGGCTTTTACAGAAAGTCGCTGCCTCAAATAGTAAAGTTTGCAAACTGAATCACGATTTACTATTTGAGATAGCGACTTTCAGTAAACGCCATATTGTTCGGAGGTCCAAATTCCATCGGCATGCACATTTTCAGCCGGATCGGACGGCGTTGAAAATTTGGCAACTTTCCGAGTCCGGTTCGGCTGAAACTTTGCACACGCATCGATCTTGTCGCCTTGAACCAGAAGCCGTTTACAGAAATGTGATATCTCAATTAGTAATGCTGTTATCGCCGTGGAAAGTTTGAAAATTTCGACGTCATTTACGGCGTCGTTAATTAAGATATCGATTTTTTGAACGGCATCGTGTTTAGAGAGAGCAAAATACCAATGTACCGTGCCAATTTTCAACTTTGCACACGGATATGTATTGCCTCCCTAAACCAGAATCCGTTTACAGAAGTTCGATATCTCAATTAGTAAAGCTGTAATTGCCGTACAAATTAAAGTTTGAAACTTTCGACGTCATTTACATTTTTCGTGAACGGCATCATGTTTAGCTACACAAATCCAATCGGAATGCCAATGTTCAGACAATTGGAGCACGGCATTTACGGCTTTAATAATTAAGAGTGTTATATGTTGGCTTTTTATGGAGTCCTAGTGGAAATATCAAACATGTGTAGGGGAAGCAACTCCTGTCCATGCTTACAATATTATTGGCTGCAGTTGTTTCCCTTACACAGACTATTTAGCTAACCTGAGTTATCTCCCACTCTGACTGGGTCCCAGCTCTTTGATACCTGCTTGGCAGACACATGGTGATGCTGGGATGCAGTCAGGGGAGATAACTAGGGAGCGACATCATGGAAAGGGGGCAGTGACCAGTTAATTTAAAATTATCAATTTCACGACCTCGGGCAGTATGTATTTAATGCAATATTCCAAATAAGTGGACAGACAGCAATATGCATTCGACATTTGTGAACACGACACACTAGAAGCTTTTTCATGAACACAAATATGCTGCTCTATTAGTGCTCCTTACCTATGCAGGAATGTGAAATATCTCGGTGCAGCCTCTTTAAAATTATCCAATTCTCAGGTGAAATATTCACTTTAAAACCATGCCGTGCCACGTCACTTACAGAACTACAGATTGAATGTTGCATGTTTACTCAATCATCATCCAGAAGCAAATGTACTATCATGGTGCAAACCAGTTCCAATCCATGAGTTTTCTCTGAAGTAAATTATTGTTTGAAACTCCCAGAAAAATCTGTTGTTTTGATTATTTCTTGTCACAACATACCCTCAATTCGTATGTGCCCGTTTCTGATCAATGGGAACAGGTCAGATGGCCCTGGAATGAGCATTCATCAATTAATGCGATGTAAAAGGTGAATAAAATTTAAAAAAATCAAGTACAACATAATAATTAAACAATTAAAATGGATTTTAATCAGCAGAAAGTGTAATATTTAAACATTTCACATGTGCCGGTGCCATTATACGAAACTGGCGGCTAACTGGTCACTGCTACCGAAGCTGTTCGCAACAACTGGTGACATTTAGAAAAGTTGAATAAAGAAGATTTAATCGTTCGAACTCGTGAAATATATATTCCCCTCAGGCAGTAAGTTATACGGCATTCATCTAAAAAAATCATGGTTTGACAGCAATGGAAATGATTCTTAAGTTCTACCAAACCATGTTTTTGATGTGAATAATGGAAAATGGAACGCAAATAGCAGACAACAAAAATTAATTCAGCAGTGTAAGGGTTAAATGGACATTCTAATGCACCGAAAATACAAAGCACGCATCTGATTGGTCAATTGAAATCAGAGCCTATAAAATATGAAAAATCACAGCATATAAAATCTCCGTTTTACCAGTCTGTGTTTTACAACTTGACAGATTTATGTAACCCTACACGCTTTTGTAAACAATGGCGAGCGGAGGGGCTTGCAATTATTTCCAAATTAATTTCGGTACATTTTCGGTTATCCATTCTGCCATATTGACCTGTACAACCCAAAGCGGAAAAGAAAATCTAACAACGACTGACACACGTGACTTCAGTGTGGTGGCCCTTCAACAAATTCCCAAAAATATTACCCCACCCGCCCAAAATACAGAAGAATTTAATAAAGTGCTCAAATTCAAACTCAATATGCCAGTACCAGCCTATACATTTACGAATTCCAATGTGCACATACATCACTATACATAATAAACTGTATTGCAGATGGGTACTCACCTGAATTAGGCGTAAATCCAGGGAAATCCTAGGCCTGTTGACACAACAAGTCGTTGACATTTCCTTTGTAAAAATCACATGAACCCAATTTAGAAATGTTGGCATTTCTTTAAATGAATAAAAGTAAATAACTGTTGCAACTACACATATAAAAACAATACAATTGTTAAAATAAACATTACAGTTGAATAAATGTATAGATGTCTTAGAAAAAGTCCCGTTAATCTCTATTTGAAATGGGAATATTCTTCGGCGGAGTTACATTTCATTAAATTCATTTGGTGTGAGGCGGCGGTTATCGATGACGACAACAACCTGCTGACGTAATGAAAAATATCACTGTTCGTGATATGCTACGACGTTGCAGAAAGCGGAGAGCACACTAGGTGCATTAGAAGGGGATAACCATGCTTTGTTTTTCGATTTGGAGCGGTATGTGTGAGGTTTTATGGTCTGTGAATCAGTTTTACGGCTCCGCTAACGCTAACGCGTTGCCGTAAAACTGATTCACAGACCATAAAACCTCCCACATACCGCTCCAAATCGAAAAACAAAGCATGGTTATCCCCTAATTTGTAAACCATTATCACTTAGCGTAGCATATGTTCAACTCAAATGTTTTCATTTATGCAGTAATGTATGATTTAAAACACGCTGTGTTAATACTGGTTTGCAGTGGAAAAGAATGCAAAACATGTTTGGTAAACACAAATATGAAATGCGAGAGTGTATATCGAGTTCCAGAGAGAAGTATGTGCTCCCCGTTGTTCCAAGCTGCATCTATAAACAATACAATACCCGTGCCTGTATTCCTTCTCAATACTAATTTTGATATTTCTGTTTAAGTCTTATGTAGTCGAGGGGTTAGAGTGACGGACTTCAATGCTGTAGGTAGTGAGTTCGAATATTAACTTTTCATAAATATATATACATATATTTAATTTGATTATATTTTATTATATATTTATTTTTGATATGTGCATGAAATATTCTTAAAATATTGGAGTCATTTTGAATCTCTCTTTAACATATAACATAACAGGAACGATGGATAACAGGGGGCCGTTTCACTAACAAATCTTAGTTGTTTATAAGTTAGAACTTAAGTTATAACTTATGACAAAAGTTATGACCGACTTAAGTCATTGCTTATTTGGTTTCACAAAACAAACTTTAAGACGGTCATAACAAGTCAGTCATAAGTTACAACTTAGTTGTTGTTTACAGCATTTCAGGATGCATTACAGAATTTCAGGCCTGATGTAGAATATTATTAATTTAAAAACAATAAAATATATAGAGGCTATTCATATTTGTGCATTTCTCACCACGAGATGAACATATATGTTATATTCGTTGCAAAAATATGAATATTCTATTTATTATATTCCGCTCCATTGAAATTAGCAGCTTTTTAGACTGTATACGATAATGAATGTGTATAATAGGCAGACGATAATAAGTTGCTAGCAGTCAACAGCCGACTTTATAAATAGGTAAAACAGGAAAGTTATCTTATTATAGCCACGTTACAATTCAATGCACAAGAAGTGATATAATTTGTGCCAGCTTTCGCCGTATGTACAGATAATGGTGTGTAGCGCAGTGGGTATGTGGAAGGTGTTAGTAAAATTTACTTTTTGTCACAAGGTCAGGGGTTCAAACCCCCACACAACCGTATGTTATAAAAAGGAAACATTTTTTTAGTTGTTGTTTTTTGTTGTTGTTGTTTTTGTTTGTTTTTTTTTTGGGTTTTTTTTGTTATTGTTTTTTGTGTGTTTTTTATAAGGGTCTGTACTCGTTTTCGATGTGTAGGGGAAATGTGTGCATTCGTTTCGTCAGCTTAATTTTCAAAAGCTGTGTCGGTGTCGGAGCAGTCACTGGCTGTGGATGATGTGTCTGTGCCCTCTTAATCCGTCACCTCGATGATGAACCGCTCAATAGCTTCATCCACAGCAATGTCGCTTTGCCGGAATCTGTCTTCCACTCCCACTCGTGTATATCGGCCTTCCGGGAACTCTGGGTAGGGCACTTATCCCTTTGTAGATTGTGGTAGGCCGCGTTGTCCACTACAAGTAAGGAGCGAGGTGGCAAATTCGGAATGAGTCTCTCTCGAAGCCATCTCTGAAAGTTGGTGCCGTTCATTTCAGAATAGTAGTCACCTGTCGAAAACTTGGCTTTGAAAAAAAGGCACGCCCCATCGATGAAGCCTGTGGCCGAGCCTGCATGAACGACGATCAGTCGTTCACCCTTCGAAACATTCCACGGAACATTCCTTGTCGCTTCTTCGGACTGCCAGCAATTCTTCGCACTGTGCGTCGAATGGACATATGTCTCGCCGGTGTAGACAATAGGTCGACCCTCCTCGCGGTACTTCTTGATTTGCCGGATATACTCGATTCTAGCAGATACAACGTCTGACCGTTCCATTAACACTGAACGATTCGATTCGCATCGCCTCCACGCAAACCCAATCTCTTTCAGAGTCTTTCTCAGGAAATCAACGTGGCCTGGAAAGTGGATATTCTCTCTGACAGCTTGCAGGATCGTCTTGGCCGTCGGTACAACCTGTCCCCGCTGCAACATCTCATGAACTGTGCGCCGTATAACGTCTCTGTCAAACGCGTCCACGACGTAACGGTCACGTCGTGGTTCCCGTGACGTTTCTCCTGACGCCCTAGCGATACGTCGACATGTACACGAGCTGACGCCAGTGTAGTTGGCTGCCCTCGCTGTGGCCTTCTCCACTGGTATTTGCAAAGAGCCTGCAATCTTCTCCTCTTTGCAAATTTTCATAACATTTCTGATGATCGACGATTTTTCCGGAGCGTTATCAGCCATTGCTTTTATCGAATGCGTATGAATTGAAAAAACGCACTCGGAATGACTTTGCGCCTGCTAAATCTGAAGGAATTGCACGGCAAAGTGACTTTGTACGTGTTTTATACATTAAATTTAAACCAGTTTGACTTGTTTTTTTTAGCTACATAGATCATGTAACATTAAGGAAATCCGATTATTTTGCAAAATCAGCAAATTCCTTGTAGGCAAATTGCTGACTTCATCTGACACATGTGTACTTCGTGCACTATGCTTACTGTAAATCCATTTCAACTGTCCAATGGCCATTTTGGATTTCATGCTGTGTGACTGTTGTTGTTAACAGATACCAGCAATTCCTTTTCATTCCATTTGAAAATGTGTGTAGCAACAGTTTGTCATGGGTGGCCTGGTACATAGGGTGATATCAGAGTGTCTTTGGTATTTCAGTTTCTATCTTCAATTGAAAAACTTCCTACCATTTTACCAGAACATACTATCTTGAGCTCGTCTAAGACATGTCTGAATGCCGAGATGGCCATTACGCACGGCTTGCAATATGTTTGACTCGAGATGAGTCAGAATTATGCATTTAGATCCTTTCAGTTTATCTCTATAATCCCATAACGCCATTTATTTGCGTTCTGAAATTGAGTTATCCCTTTAGATTCATTTGTCTAACATAATCAATTATGCATCTTACTCAGTCAAGTTTCCAATTTCTTGCGACACGTGATCACTTACAGGTAAGTTCACGAATATTACATGTACCTGTGAATTCATACCCTTAACAAAGTTAGAATATATGTATGTTACTGACTCGTGGGATAGCGTATCAGTAACTAGTATGTTTTTGCCCGAACCGTGTTTCATTGACAGGCCATATTGCTCCAGTAACAGTAAAATATCCTGTAATCTGTGACGACATGAATAGAGTGTTTAGTTCATGGACATGAGAGGCAAGTGATCTTACTCCACTTTAACAGTCAGTCCGTACACATAACGAAACCGTTTATGGCCAAATAGCATGCCATTATTCAATTCCAATCAGAGCATATTAGTTTTCTGCGAGAATCAATGATATGGAAGCATTAGCCCTTGACTTGCCTTTGTGGCACACCATAATGCAGTGTCTCTGACTTTGTCAAGTCATAATATAACAATTTCAACAGGTGAAACGCAATTTGGACCACTGATCACTTTTATATTGATACAGGAGTCGTGATCTCTTAAGACCATATGGTAATCGTAAATAATGATAATCACCATGATACTGCCTTTTGAACGTGGCCATTTTTCTCCCTAGAGTATATACAACCTCTCCGACAGTGTTTTGGCAATCAATCCGACATTTTACTCACATCGTCTACATACACATACCTAACATGCGCAAATGGCGTTTTAATGCCGAAAAGTCATTTAATCACACAAATACTGCCTTTTCGACAGTTCTTCTACACTTTCCTACATACAAGTTTGTATAGGGTATATATTTTATGCAAGTAACTCCTTTGACTGAATTTTGAGTGTGATTGTGCCAGCACAGCCTTTCAGGAACACCAACAAGATGGAGACTCTAATGCAGATGGTGATGAAACTGATTGAAATCACTGTATCCATAATTAAGAAAATTCCTGCATACACCAGTAGCCATTTTTAAATATAACATGTTTGCCATGAACAGTGACTTGAAATAGACTTTTGTGATATATAATTGACTTTCAATAATGATCATAGTCTGGGGGAAAACCAGTCCAAATGGTTTGTGCATGATTATATCAGAATTATATGATTTTCACGGCAGCCATTTTGAAAATTAGAATAAAATAGGAACAACTCCTGTTTTCGTTGATGATACAAAGATCGTTTGTTCCAATAACGTAGCAAAACAGTCAACACAACCTAGTTATCAATACACTTTACAAAAGACAGTACATAGTGAAGACATTATACATATTATTTACATAGAGGCCACACCAGTTATCAGAAAAAGTGGAACCAACCATAGTTTTATTATTTGAAGTATGTAGATGGCATAGCCGATTAAAATAAACAGTATATCTGAATTATAAATGTAGATATGAATATTACAATATATTGTATACGATTTCTGGGCGGCCATTTTTAAATCAAATATGGCCACCATGGGTGTTGCTAAAAATTAAAATAACACTGGTGTTGTTGTTTGATGTGAAAAGATGATTATCACCAAAAAACAAATCAATCTTCTACCTGTATTAGAAGTGTATATATAATGAATATAGCATTTCAAGGCAGCAATTTTGAAATCCAAGATGGTGGCCAAAGGAACCCCAGTTTTGTTCTCCGTGGTCTAAGATGACAAAAAAACATTGGTTACAAGAATGTAGCAAAATAAATGCAAAACTACATAACAGTATACACTAACGGGTAATGTTCCATTTGTTGATTAGAATACATGCACTGTTTGAGTCAATGGCACACATATAGGATTGCCCCTGAACCAATAGAATCGTACCGCCTATCGCTATTAACTAGCACGGGTAATGCGATTTTATCGAAATTTTAATTGTGAAAATACGTTTTATTGACGTGTTGACCAGTGTAGGAATGAATTAACGTGCACATGCATTCAGCATAAAACGGGTCTGAAATTGTTGTAAATGCGTCAGGACTGTTTCTCCATCTAGTCTGAAAACAAGGTAGCCCCTCATCAGAAACGAAACACAGGCTAATACTCCACTACGCAGTCCGCAAACGTTATACTTCACTTCTGTGTTCTACAAACACTTGCTTTCCTAATGTTGTGTACGTCTCCAGTAATCGCCTCCGTAAAGACTCGTTCCCGTCGTAAATGGCTCGCCTGGTTTATAGCAAATGCAGCTGCCATCGTTTGTATGTTCTGTAAATAAAGAACAAACAGAAGTTAGACAATCAATAAGACGGATGGACGGACGGACGGACGGACGGACGTACATGGCACACCATTAGGTGCAACTTCGTCCGGACTGACGGACGTACAGACGTAAACCAACGTGCAGTGTGATCGGGGTGGCGGCTGGCTGGCAGGCAGGCAAACAGGTAGACAGACGGACAGTTTGACATTGACCTTGCGTAGGAAGGCCAAATGGATGGTTTACGGAATGAAGAAAATGGATAGCAAAAAAAACAAACGTTTGTCGTTTCGAGTTGACGCGACTTAGCGTTGTAGATCTACGTATCGGGTGTTTAAAAAAACCCTGCTAATTTGTATAATATATTGTTCTGTAACAAACTGTGCGTAGTGTTTTAGAAGTATCTTCCTTTTACCATAATTACTCGTATATACGGGTACATTGTAGACATTACATATACATTTCATGTGAAATAATACTTATTTGCGAGGAAAAAGCTGTTGTTTTGCCTGCAAGCCTATATGCATCAGCGTATATTATGATATTGCCAGCAGCCTAGTTCACTAACATTGCAAAGTATACTTATCTAGCAAAGTATACTTTGAGGGAGAATTTTTCAATTTTAGGATAAATTTATTTATCTTTTATGATACTGAATTTATTACATTATCACAGCCAGTTTGGCTGTGATAATGTAATAAATTCAGTATAATAAGTATGCATACTTTTAATCATCAAATATAGACAGTGGTTAGTTCTATATGACATAATGCATTTCGGGAAAAATAAATGATTACTCCCTCAAAGTATACTTTGCTAGAAAAGTATACTTTGCAATGTTGATGAAATCGGCTACTGATCTTATGTTTTAAGATACATATACATATATATATATATATATCTGTATATGTATATTACAATCATGGTGCAAGTTATATACTGTGTGTACTGCATATGGATTGCAGGGCACTGCATACATTATATAAGTACACACATTTTAGAAACATACAAGACTGAACTGTCATTTATATGGAAGTACGTGACACACTGTCCGACTTCTCAATCCCTTGAAGTTTGATGTTTACAACCGACGTTTAAAGAGTCTCATGTCCGTGGGAACATGTTAACACTATTTGAAAATATATGGGTTGACTGGGAGCATGAGACGGGTTAGCGGTGCAGTTCATCCTTACCACAATCGTGATATCACTGGCTTCACCCTCACTGGCCTCAGTTACGAGGTGCATGATTACGTGGTTACAACAACAACAACGTCGCCCACTCCAAAGTAAGTATTATTTGATATTGCAACGGATTTGGATGAAATATGGCGCAGCAAACGCGTCTTCATGAGCTGCATTTGGTGGTCCAGGGAGTTTGGCACATTCTTATGTAGTTTTTGCAAAGAATCGGACATCGATTCTCCGCAAAAACGACAGAAGTTTGGGCGAAAATACAGAGACCACCAAATGCAGCTTAACAAGACGCATTTGATGCGCCATATGTCATCAAAATCCGTTGCGTAATAAGGACACTATACAAGAATACGTACTTTTAATCGGTATTTGTTGTTGTTGTTAGTACCACGTGATCATACACCTTGTCACTGGCCTCAGTTACATTAACCTCCCTACCTCATTAACCTCCCTACAATAGCCATCTCTCTACAACAGTCACCTCTCTACAACAGCCACCTCCCTACAACAGCCACCTCTCTACAACAGCCACCTCTCTACAACAGCCACCTCTCTACAACAGCCACCTCTCTACAACAGCCACCTCTCTACAACAGCCACCTCTCTACAACAGCCAGTTTTACGTCATCCCATGCGTGGCTGTTGTAGAGAGGTTGCACCGTGACTTGACTGAGCTGGATCAAAGGTACACACCTGGGCCCGGTTGTTCAAAACATCAGTTAGCTTAACGGACTGTTAAATCCTTAACTGAATGGTTAAAATCTCTGTTAAACAGTTAAGGTAACGGATGTTTTGAACAACCGGGCCCAGCCTGTTAATCTTGCCCAGATTATCAATGTTTCTGAACATATACAATGCCAACTCGCAATCAAGCACTCTGATTGTCTGAGCCTGAGCTGTGTCACAGCTTAGGCTCAGCCAACAAGCTGCTTTGTTTTCAGACACAATATTCAAGTATTTTTAAATAAAGAAATTGACGAACATTGGCAAGATTGTCGCAGGTTGTAGTGTACACATACAATTTGTTTCACTTCAGAATATATTTCATGGGAGAAAAAAATAAACTTTAAATCTATTTTTATTACCGTTCGTAAATACATTTAAATGTAAATGCTTGGATTTAACGACGGCACTGGCTCGACGACCTTGCATGTCGTCTACCAGGAAGGGGAGAAAGGAAGGAGGTCGATACAGAGGAAACCGGCCCCATGGAGCCTAGCTCTTATTAGAATAGTCCCCTCTGGTTGTTTATCGTGCCCGGTCTCTCCTTCAAATCTAATACACGGGACCGCCTTTTAAAGTCCCCATCCGAAAAGACTAGTAGAACAGGAACTACAACGTATCTCAGAAATACTGACGCCCTGGTTCGTAAATATACCTGAGTTACTTGATACAACCCTCTCAGGTTCGTAAATATACCTGACAGGGTTGTATCAAGTAACTCTTTTCGGTTTATTGTATATCAGTATTGGAGTTGTTTCCCTTGCTCGTCGAGTAAAGACAATCAATATGAACTTGTCTTAATCAGCATGATCAGTCAGTAAGTCATCCTGACGCGATATATGTAGCCTATTTCACCAACATTGCAAAGTATACTTATCTAGCAAAGTATACTTTGAGAGAGAAATTTTCAATTTAAGGATGAATTTATTAATTTTTATTATACTGAATTTATTACATTATCTGTAAATGGCGTCGAACGATGACGAAATTAGAAAATCGAATTACGCATTTCCTATGAAACGTTTGTCGACGTCATTACGGAAAATATCGTAAATTTTGTAACGATTTTTTCATGAAAAATCCTTTTGGTATTAGCTAGAAAATTAAATTACGTGTCTCCTTATGGGAGTTCATGTGAACAGTTCACTCCGGCAATTGCGGAAGAACAGTTATTGTGTAGATAAATTATTGTTCAGATGCAGGGCTGATCTGGGGCCCGTTTCACTAAGCTCTGTACGACTAAAATGTTCGTAAGTGCAAAATTATGATAGTCTGTAAATTTCATATTAACAATGTTTTCTTGTAAACGATTATTGGATTTACATTTATTGAGCATATACAGCATATGTTCAATAAATGAAAATCCATTAATTGAAATTTCCAGACGAACACTTTAGTCGTACGCAGTTTAGTTTGTATTTTCCCAGTCGCAGTAACAGATCAGGAGCTAGACTGGCCACAAATACCATAGGCCAAATAAATGCCTCCAGTCACATTTAACCCATTGAACCCGAAATCCCGCTATAGCGGTTTATGCAAAAAGTGCAGATCCAGATGAGACGGCTCGTTACGAGCCGGCTCATCTGGATCTGCACTTTTTGAAAGTAATTTTAATATTTCTTAGAACAAAAACACCCCCTTTTCATAAATGGACGAATCTGAAAATCATTTTGTGACCATTGGATTGGTCGGAACATTAGCATATCACAGTCCATTCCAGTTCCTTAGGGTTGAAAGGGTTAAGAGCTAGACTGACCTGACAGCACATGTGGCTGAGACCGGAGAAACGGGCTTATAGATTATGCGACCAGTGTAGATCTTGATCAGCATGTGCAATATAGATCTGTATCAGGCTACAGGAGTGTGTTATTTTATCAGGAGCTACATTGATCACAAATCTCCATTTCTCCAGTCACAGCCTCAAAGTCACGGCTCAAATTTGTCCAGTCTCAGCCATAGGAGCTAGACTGACCACAAAAAAAACAGGGGGCCGTTTCACTAAGCTTCGTACGACTAAAATGTTCGTAAGTACCAAATTATGATAGTCTGTAAATTGCACATTAACAATGTTTTCTTGTAAACAATTATTGAATTTACATGTATTGAGCATAGGCTGCATATGCAGCCTATGCTCAATAAATGTAAATACACTGTACATCAATTGAAATTTACAGACGATCCTGAATTTGCACTTACGAACACTTTAGTCTTACGAAGTTTAGTGAAACGGGGCCCCAGAAGCCCCATTTTTCCAGTCACAGCCATGTATGCCAGAGCATAAACTACATTGTAATCGTTACCGATAACAATTGAACAGGTTGTATAAAGTATCGTTACGATGTCAAGAGTCGATATGAATTTTGCTGAATCACTGTTTAAGGTCATTAAACGCGCACGATCATATTTGACAAAATCATTATTTGCTTGGCTTAATATCACGTTTCACCTATTAATAAACTACAGTGGAACCTGTACACGTTTCACCTATTAATAAACTACAATCGAACCTGTACACGTTTCACCTATTAATAAACTACAGTGGAACCTGTACACGTTTCACCTATTAATAAACTACAGTGGAACCTGTACACGTTTCACCTATTAATAAACTACAATCGAACCTGTACGGAGCCCCACACGGGACATGGTTTTTTTTTTATTAATTCGGTCCCACGAAATAACAATTCGTTCCCTCAATTTAACAATTCGTTCCCTCGAATCAATAATTCGTTCCCACGAAATGACAATTCGTTCCCTCACTTTAACAATTCGTTCCCTCGAATTAACAATTCGTTCCCACGATATAGCAATTCGTTCCGATGATATAACAATTCGTTCCCCGTGGGAACGAATTGTTAATTCGTGGGAACGAATTGTTAAATTGAAGGAACGAATTGTTATTTCGTGGGAACGAATTAATAAAAAAATTCCTACGTCCCCTGCGAGGCTCAGTAAACCTATACTAAAGTCCGCATCCGAATAGCAATTACCTATTCATAGCAGTCACACATTTTAATCGCAATTATTCAAGTAATACATAAAAGAACCCGTGAACAAAGACAAACCTTGAACAAAGGCCAGCTTTTTCTCTTTACATGGCTGGCCTGTATTCACAGGTTTCGTATGTTGGCTGACGTTATAAACATTTATTATATACCTACCCATGAAATACATAGTTATACGATGTAAATAAAAGTCATATGTTCTCATCGATGAAATAAACAACTTCCGGTGCGAATACTTCCGTAATCTATATTCATAACGCGCGTCTGCAGTAAAACAGCGCAAACAGGCTGCACACATAACGGCACTCGTGAAATATGGACATTTCACACCACTCGATGAACATATATGTCATATTCGTCGCAAAAATATGAATTTTCTCTATTTATTTTCCTTTGTGTCTACGTCGCATATTACGGAGCATATATGGTGCATTTCCTCGTCACCCAGTTACCTGTGGTCTATGACCTAGTTACCGCATATTGCTCGTGTTTCTATCGATTATACACTATACAGGCAGGCTCAGACAATCATATTGCGAGATTGCCAGCTGGCATTGACAATAGGTGTTCAGAAACGTTGATAATCTGGGGGCCGTTTCACTAAACTTCGTACGACTAAAATGTTCGTAAGTGCAAAAGTATGATAGTCTGTAAATTTCACATTAACAATGTTTTCTTGTAAGCAATCATTGGATCTACATTTATTGAGCATAGGCTGCATATGCAGCCTATGCTCAATAAATGTAAATCCATAAATTGAAATTTACAGACGATCTTAAATTTGCACTTACGAACATTTTAGTCGTACGAAGTTTAGTGAAACGGCCCCCTGGACAGGCGGTTGTGAAAAAACCCAGACAGACGGGCACAAACGGACGGATGCCATGTCTAATGTCACTACTGTAGACCCACACAGCGATGTGTACCATGTATTCACCTGGGGTCCGTTTCACTAAACTTCGTACGACTAAAATGTTCGTAAGTGCAAACTTATGATACTCCGTAAATTTCACATTAACAATGTTTTCTTGTAAATAATTATTGGATCTACATTTATTGAGCATAGGCTGCATATGCAGCCTATGCTCAATAAATGTAAATCCATAAATTGAAATTTACAGACGATCTTAAATTTGCACTTACGAACATTTTAGTCGTAAGAAGTTTAGTGAAACGGGCCCCTGGTTAAGGCAACAATATGTCTATATGACGTGGCTGTGTCTGAAGAAATGGGGCTTATCGATTTTGCGACCAGCGTAGATGCCGATCAGCATCCGCCATACAACCAATGAAACTATAAGCATAGGACAATAAATAGTCTCCACCGAACAAGCCCGATCCAGGTCTGTATTGCTGTTCCTCAGATCGGTAATAACATCTACTTGTAAATATATTATAGTCTCCACCGAACAAGCCCGATCCAGGTCTATATTGCTGTTCCTCAGATCGGTAATAACATCTACTTGTAAATATATTAACTGTTTTCTGTCTTTCAATTATATAAGAAAAACCTAGTCACATATCCGATACTAGTGACTCTTGAGATAATATACACATGTTATTAAACAGTCTGATCTGGATCCACACTGTTCATCATATTATTTTGTTGTGAACATTTACAACCCAATATTATATGTACATATGTATATAACAATGCTATTAAATACTATATATACAGTGCAACCCCTGTAAACCGGACACTCGAAACAAATGGATATTTAATTTACATGTCTTTTGCTGTTATGTATCTCGGATTACATTGATGCAAAACACTAGAATGTGCCATAAAGCACTAACATGTCTGATTTACAGTGGCCCGAACATCCCAAGGTGTCCGGGTTTGGTTCCACTGTACGTGTAAATTTACAAAATAAATATTATTTTAATGAGCATAAGAATACACGTATGTATATACAGGCCCGTATGCAGAGGGGGTACGCACCCCCCTTAACCCCTTCAATACCACAGGCCTGTAGAGTGGTATTGGCAAAACGTGTAGATCCAGATGAGCCGGCTCGTAACGAGCCGTCTCATCAGGATCTGCACTTTTTGCAAGTAATTTTCGGAATTTTGAGAACAAAAACACCCCATGTTCATAAATGGGATGATTGGATTGGTTGCAAAATTAACATATCAAAATCTATTCCAGTAATCTGCCGAGGTCTGTCCGTGGATTTGCAAACACAAAATGTTTAGCCCTTCGCGCCGTCGATAACGCACCCCATAACTTAATTCCTGCGTACGGGCCTGGTATAAAATACCCAATTTTAGGTCGAACAGAGCTCATATCTGCAGTCTGTCCACAGTTCAATCGGTTATATCTCTGCAAAAAGAATAAATCGTGACATCTATTCAACTAAATGTGAAACAATCAGCGTAGACTCCGACCAGAACGCACATCCGTGCGATCAAAATCTGAGTCCACACAGCTTGTCATTATAATACTAACTGCATCAGAATATTTTGCAAATTAATATCAATAGCCTTTTGAATTTGACAATAATTGTATGTATTGTGAGATCCAATGGTGTGAATCCTATCAGATCGGGCATAACCACGGTCTAAGTACGAACAATTGTATTGTAGCAGCATTGTATGAATCCGCTAGGCTTGATGCAGACAATGGCAAAGTCAATTGGGTATCAAAGCTCAAGAGCTTACTATTCAACTTTGGGTTTGGAGATGCATGGGAAAACCAGCATGTTTTAGATCACACCAGATTTGTATGTTTATTCAAGCAGCGGATAAAAGATTGCTTCCTTCAAAAGTGGAAAAGTGATATTGAGACTAGTAGAGCCATGCCATTTTATAAACACCTTAAATCAAGCTTTGAACTAGAAAAATATTTTTGTTAGTAGTAGATAAACCGGCCCTTAGGAAATGTCTAACAGAATACGATTGGGTACTCATGGGCTGCGGATAGAGACAGGGAGATATGGCAGAAATCGTATTGAGCAAAACCAACGGACCTGCACATTATGTAATATAGGAGACATTGAGGACGCTTATCATTTCATGATATATGTCCCTCGCTCGATCATATTCGCAGCCGATACATCGCCACATTCTATACTAGAAGACCAAGCGTATTCAAGTTCATTTCTTTATTAGCCACCGATCATAAAGCCACACTTGTAAAATTATGTAAATATCTTAGAGATGCATTTGATTACAGGAAAACAGCCATCCTCTAATTATTCAGTATGTTAACATGAAACATTTGTTCACACTTTGTATACTTTGTATATTGTGTTTATATGACGAGAAACTATGTAATAGTTTAAGTTAATAAAACATTCTATTATATCTAATCGGCTCCACACTATAGGTCGCTGACTTTGTTATACATGTTTGTTATTTATAGATACAAAAAAATATATATTTATAAATAAACGGGTTGTCCACTGACAATTAAAAAAAAAAAACAGCAACCAATGAAGCACCCGAACTGTTTTAGCAAGCAACAGTGATAACTGTCCCACATAAGACAAATTGGGATGTGTGTGGGGAGACATACCCGTGGAATTAAGCAGCACACAGAGACGGAAATTAGACAACCAGATATCACCGGGAGGGGATATTAGAACTACACTAGTCAGCCCGTCGTAGGAGATATACAGAAAAAAAACTGCTCCAAACATCTGGCGATTAGACTTGAATATAGTGAAGAGAGTCCTGAATTAGACAGTCGATATTTGGAAGTGTCTAAATCCTGTATATTCGCCCGCCAGACGGGGTAGACATTGATACGTGCATTATCCCACGATCTAGCCGTGTTTGCTGATCGACTCAATAGAACCCACAACAGGCCGTGTGTATCAGATATACCTAGAACGTGACGAAACAGAATGGACAAAAATATAGTTTAAATGTAGATCTTTATCGTATTTCTTAACCGAATTATACATACAAATATGGGGTTTGTTAAGTGTACAGGAATGAAAAACATGTTTTGCAATCTATAGTTACCGTACTAAATTATTATATTTAAATTGCTTACATAAGCGTCAATACAGGGAACGTGCGTGTTTCTAAATGTGGCATATACAGTGCAACCTCTCTACAACAGCCACCCATGGGAAGACGCAAAACTGGCTGTTGTAGAAAGGTGGCTGTTGTAGGGAGGTCAATGCTGAATTAATTTTTTTGTCGTCTATTGTTTATTTATTTTCTTCGATAATTATCATCAAAAACATGCTTGGCAACATTTTAGAATCATTTCCAATGGAAATGATTCTAAAATGCTGTCAAAACATGTTTTTTATTGAGAAAAAAGGCAAAAGCAACAACAGACAACAATTTTCGTGCTCAGCAGTCTAAGGGTTAGATACAGAGGAAATCATCCGTTTGGGATATAAAATAGCGGCTGTTATAGAGAGGGTGTCCAGGGATTCCGCTGGGGAAAATAAAAAAACGCCACTTCAAAAAAAATAAAACAATTGGCGATAAAAAATTACAATTTTCGAAAAATAAATCAAAAACAATTCTTTTTTAATGTTTTTTTTCGAAAATTTTAATTTTTTATCGCCAATTGTAACTTTTTATCGCCAATTGTTTATTTTTATCGCCAATTGCGAAAGTGGCGATCGCCAGCGGAATCCTGGGTGTGGTTGTAGAGAGGTGGCCGTTCGGGGAGGTTCGACTGTAGTTTGATTATGTTACAATGCACAATACTGACATTTGACAAATTTTCTTATTTATACATGTATATCGAAAATTCCAAAGTATGCTAAACCATATTATCTCCCCTGTTTATCACGGTTTCTGAAGCTTGCATTTGAATATTACTCATATTGTGGGAAACAGGGGCCCGTTTCACTACACGTCGTATGACTAAAATGTTCGTAAGTGCAAATTTAGGATCGTCTGGAAATTTCAATTGCTGGATTTACATTTATTGAGCATAGGCTGCATATGCAGCCTATGCTCAATAAATGTAAATCCAATAATTGATTACAGGAACACATTGTTAATGTGAAATTTACAGACTATCATAATGTTGCACTTACGAACATTTCAGTCGTACGAAGTTTAGTGAAACGGCCCACAGCCTTATGCCACCATATGCAGTATATGTTCAATAAATGTAAATCCAATAATTGATTACACGGACACATTGTTAATGTGAACTTTACAGACTATCATAATTTTGCACTTACGAACATTTTAGTCGTACGAAGTTTAGTGAAAAGCTCCCTGTTCGACTAAAATGGTTCGATTGACCGATATGCACTTGCGCCGCGAAGTTCTAATTTGTCACCCTGTACTTTGATCAATTATTTTAGAGTGATCGCATAATGCATTAATACAATAATTTTTACCGTGACATTGCCTTTCTACTGAATTAATACTACATATAAATCACTTTTACACTGAGTCTGGGTCGAATATTAACTGATAGGCTCTCACTGATTGTATCTTGTATTTGTCTAAAAACGTCCCAAGTGTAGGGTGACCAATTACTGTCTGTTCCGCATTTTGCTGCCGACGAACATTTGGCCATTAAACACATTAAATCTAAAATTTAAAAGTAAGTACTTTTTGAGAAGTTCGTCGGCAGCAAAACGTGGAACAGACAGTAGAACTTCGCTTAGTATTGTTTTCCCCAGAAATAGAGAATAGTAGGTTAGTGCCGTGAATGGGAAAAAATATCCGGCAAGGCTCAATAATTTCTTTATTTCTCATCAGAAGTATATGTTGTGACCACTCATTTGAACCGTCTCGCCGAGACGGTTCAAATTCAAATGAGTGGTCACAACATATATTTTGGTTCAGAAATAAGGAAAATAGATAGAGAATAGTAGGTTAGTGACGTGAATGGGAACACATATCTGGCAAGGCCTAGGAAACGGGATGGGCGAGGCTCTGCCGAGGCCATCCCGTTTCCGTGCTGCGCCAGATATGTTTTTCCCATTCACGGCACTAACCTATAATTCTATGTATCCCCTCAACACTACAAACAGCTTTAAAATGCAAATATATAACCCCAGCTGCATCCTCAAAATCAGAGAATCGACTAGTATGACAACCGCACATATTCATTCGCAGTGATTAGGTCGTATTGCCAGGATATCAAAAATGTTTCACGGCACATACGCACTGTCTTGACGGGATAAAGTATGATTATTTCACAATTTACATTACTGAGATTTGACAAATTGTCAACGACCACACGTTGTAAATCTGAGATGGTGGCCCACATACCCAATATGTGATGTTTCGTACCACAATTTGAAAGAAATTCTCGTTATTATTGACATAATATACGATAGTGTACTTAATGTAAACAAAAATAATTTAGTAACCATCGATTGAAAAACATTTATAAAGCTGAAAATAAGTAGCGTTGCAAACGCTAGATATTTTTTTAATTATTATAAACATTTCGATTGACAGTTCCGAAATACAATACATATCTACAATTAAACATTTTTTTTCTTATTCTGTTTCATAATTTTCTAGGCATATCTGTACGGAGCAGGGGACGTAAAATTCTTTTTTTTTATTAATTCGTTCCCACGAAATAACAATTCGTTTCCTCAACAATTCGTTCCCATGAATAACAATTCGTTCCCACGAATTACCAATTCGTTCCCTCAATTTACCAATTCGTTCCCACGATATAACAATTCGTTCCCACGGGAACGAATTGTTACATCGTGGGAACGAATTGTTAATTCGAGGGAACGAATTGTTAAATTGAGGGAATGAATTGTCATTTCGTGGGAAATAATTGTTAATTCGATGGAACGAATTGGTAATTCGAGGGATCTAATTGTTATATCGTGGGAACGAATTGTTAATTCAAGGGAACGAATTGTTAAATTGAGGGAACAAATTGTTATTTCGTGGGAGCGAATTAATGAAACAAAATCGTGGCTCCGTATATCTGAGTCTCAGTGCTTAAAGTGTCTAAATCTTGCATTTTCGTGAACCAGACATTGATACGTGCAGTATCCCATGATCAGCCGGTATTTCCTGATCGACTCAATAGAACACCATTAACTATTCATCATAATGATTTAGACAGGCCATGCGACTTTGTACCTTCGGACATCTGCGTAATTTCGTTAAATACGTTTACAAAATTTACAATATTTTCCGTAAATGGCGTCAAATTTTGAGAAAATATTCAGAGTACATGTATAGTTATATTCCGCATGTACTCTGAAAATGTTGTCAACTTTTGACATTATTTATGAAAAATATTGTAAATTTTGTAAACGTATTTAATGAAATTACGCAGATGTCCGAAGGTACAAAATCGCATATGTGGCTGTGACTGGAGAAATGGGGCTTATGGGATCTGTGACCAGTGTAGCTCCTGGTCAAATAACACACTCCTGTAGTCTGATAACAGTATATATTCCTTTTTAGAAGCATGCCGTGTGTTTCATTGATGTAATTACGAACATTACAGATCGTGATCAGACTGCGCGGATGCACAGGCTGATCTGGGGGCCGTTTCACTAAACTTCTTACAACTAAAATGTTCGTACGTGCACAATTATGATAGTCTGTACATTTCACATTAACAATGTTTTCTTGCAAATAATTATTGGATTTACATTTATTGAGCCTATGCTCAATAAATGTAAATCCATAAATTGAAATTTACAGACGATCTTAAATTTGCACTTACGAAGATTTTAGTCGTAAGAAGTTTAGTGAAACGGGCCCCTGGATCTGTAATGGTCGCAAACCACATAAGCCCAATTCGCCAGTCACAGCCACGTATTTGGCGGGGACGATCGATCATACCCTTGTAAAACACGAACATTATTGTCGAGTCATGGTGATTTGGCGAAATGTCAAATCTGACGAACAAGGTATTTGTAGGTCTGTGTACGCGCTACGGAAGCCCATTAGGGCCACTTCACTTTTTTTTTATCTTTTCTTGAATTTTCCGCGAGATCTTTTCTTGAATACTTCCTTGAATTTTCCAGATCTTTTCTCTAATTTTCAAGATGTTTTCTTGAAAATTCAAGAAAAGATCTTGAAAATTCAAGAAAAGAACTTGAAAACTCAAGAAAACATCCTGAATAAATGGAAATTAAAAGAAAGTGAAGTGGCCTTAATGGGCTTCCGTACGTTTCATATGTCGAGTTCATAAAATAGAGGAAGACGAATTATATTAATTTTTGTAAATGAAGTTTGTTTTCTATTAAAGGTACACGCCCACTCAGTAGGCAAATACTCAGTAGGCACATACTCAGTAGGCACATACTCAGTAGCACATACTCAGTAGGCACATACTCAGTAGACACATACTCATTAGCACATACTCAGTAGACACATACTCAGTAGCACATACTCAGTAGCACAATCAGTACACATACTCATAGCACATACTCATAGCACATACTAGATATCACATACTCAGTAGACACATACTCAGTAGCACATACTCAGTAGACACATACTCAGTAGCACATACTCAGTAGAACATACTCAGTAGCACATACTCAGTAGACACATACTCAGTAGCACATACTCAGTAGCACTACTCAGTAGGAAACTCATACATACTATACCATTAGTGACACATACTCATAGACACACTCATACACATATCGTAGGGCACATATCAGTAGCACTATATAGCACATACTCGTAGACATACTCAGTAGACATATCAGTACACACATACTCAGCTAGTGGCACACTGTAGCACATACTCAGTAGCACATACTCAGTAGCATACTCAGTAGACATACTATTAGCACATATCAGTAGCACATACTCAGTAGCACATATCATAGCACATACTCGTACACATATCAGTAGGCACATACTCAGTGACTTACTCATTAGTACATACCTCAGTAGACACATACTCAGTCGCACATTACTCTAGTAAGTCAATACTCAGTAGACACATACTCAGTAGCATCATACTCAAGTAAGGCACATACTCAGTTGCATCTAGGTCAGTGAACATATCCAGTAGCACCATATTCAGTAAGTAGACATACTCAGTAGCACATACTCAGTAGAACATACTCAGTAGGCACATACTTCAGTAGAACATACTCAGTGCACATACTCAGTAGCCACATTTACTCAGTAGCACATACTCCAGTAACGTAGCACTACTATACTCAGTAGACACATCTCGTAGACTACAGTATCAGTACACTACTCAGTAGGCACTACTCAGTAGGCACAATTCTCAGTAGACATACTCAGTAGAACACATAACTCAGTAGGACACATACTCAGTAGGGACACATACTCAGTAGGCACATATCAGTAGACACATATCAGTAGCATACTCAGTACAAAACATACTCAGTAGGACACATACTCAGTAGCACATATCGTAGCACATACTCGTAGGCACTACCAGTGGACAATACTCGTGCACTTCCTCAGTAGCACTTACTAAGTAGCACATACCAGTAGACACATACTCATTAGACACTACTCAGTAGGACTATACTCAGTAGACACATACTCAGTAGCATACCTCCGTAGGCACATTACTCAGTAGACCACTACTCATTTGAACATACTCAGTAGACTACTCAGTAGCACATATCAGTAGCCACATTACAGTAGCACATAATCAGTAGGCAAATACTGTAGGACACATACTCAGTTAGACACATACTCAGTAGACACATACTCAGTAGCACATTACTCAGTAGACACTACTCAGTAGACATACTCAGTAGGCACATACTCAGTAGACAACATAGTAGGCACCATACTCAGTAAACATACTCAGTTAGGACACAGTAGACACTACCTCAGTAGACAACATACTCAGTAGACACTACTCATTAGCATCTCAGTAGACTAGCAGTAGCATACTCAGTGACACATACTCAGTAGAACTTACTCCAGTAGACACAATACTCAGTTAGACTCATACTCAGTAATACCAGTTAGGACATACTCAGTAGCATCACTCAGTAGACATATACTCAGTAGCACCATACTCAGTAGCACATACTCAGTAGACACATACTCAGTAACACTTACTCAGTAGCACATACTCAGTAGACACATACTCAGCTTAGTTACACATACTCAGTAGACATACTCAGGCAACATACTCAGTAGCAACATACTCAGAAGCACATACCATAGCACTTACTCAGTAGCACAACCTCGTTGACCAATTACTCAGTTGCACATACTCAGTAGCACATACTCAGTAGCACATACTCAGTAGACACATACTCAGTAGCACATACTCAGTAGCACATACTCAGTAGACACATACTCAGTAGCACATACTCAGTAGCACATACTCAGTAGACATACTCAGTAGACACATACTCAGTAGGCACATACTCAGTAGGCACATACTGTTCTTTATATCAGAGACATCATCTGAGACATTTTCTGGCATATTCTCTGTAGTTATGTTTTGATGTGCAATGATCAGGTTACACATTTAATTAGTATAAATAATTAAAAAATGTCATGCCTCATTTGCATAATATGAAAATAGCCTGATACCACCGCGAGTCACTATCAGTAAAATAAATATTACTAAATGATTATATCTGTATAACGGGCACTTGTAATTTTTAGAACTGGTGGAATAGTGACACAATTATACACTTATTTAATTCCTATAAATAAACTTTTGTGCCTACTGAGTGGGCATGTACCTTTAAAGTCGGGGGTCCCATCTGTTAGGCACATAGTTTTCTTTAACACCACAGGCCTATATAGTGGTATTGGAAAACAGTGTAGATCCAGATGAGTCGGCTCGTGACGAGCCGTCTCATCAGGTTCTGCACTGTTCGCAAGTAATTTTCATATTTTTGAGAACAAAAACACATTACATAAATGAACTAGTCTGAAAAGTAATTGTGTGACCATTGAATTTCTTTCAAAATTAACATATCAAACACAGTGCGTATGTGCCGTGAAACACGGTGCCGTGAAACATTTCACATTCCATTCCAGTTACTTAGGAGTGACAGGGTGAATATGTAACTTTATTCCGTCAACACAGTGCGTATGTGCCGTGAAACACGGTGCCGTGAAACATTTCACATTCCATTCCAGTTACTTAGGAGTGACAGGGTGTATATGTAACTTTATCCCGTCAACACAGTGCGTATGTGCCGTGAAACACGGTGCCGTGAAACATTTCACATTCCATTCCAGTTACTTAGGAGTGACAGGGTGAATATATAACTTTATCCCGTCAACACAGTGCGTATGTGCCGTGAAACACGGTGCCGTGAAACATTTTTGATATCCAGTCAATACTATTTTTGCATTTTACAGCCATTTGTAGGTGTTGACGGGATAAATAGAATAGTAGGTTAGTGCCGTGAATGGGAAAAAATATCTGGCGCGGCATGGAAACGGGATGTGCTCGGCATAGCCTCGCTCATCCCGTTTCCTGAGCCTTGCCAGATATGTTTTCCCATTCACGGAACTAACCTACTATTCTCTATTTAATATACATGTAAAGTATCATTGCACATCAAAAATAAATAGAGAGACTAACATTTAAAAGAATCACGGTTGTCGCCCCTGATATCAAACTGACAATTCAAAAAGTATAATAAATAGAGGATATTCCATCGTACATTTTGAATAGCGGGAAATAATACACGAGTGTCGGCTTCCGCGTAAGCAACGAGTGAGCGTAGCGAACGAGTTGCTTGCACGGACGCCGACGGACACGAGTGTATTATTTCCGCTATTCAAACATGTACGACGGAATATCCTATTTAGTACACTTCCACGGCGGATATACATACACATTTAGTCTATTTTTGAGATTATAAACAATGAATTGTGATGTGCGCATGAATAGTTACACAATGACGTGTTTTCCCGCGTTTTAGCGTTACGTTGTGTGACGTCAAATGTGACGTCATGTAAACTTTTTGAAATCCAAATTACGCAGCTGTTTCTATGAACCAGATATATTTGACTGCATGTTTCTAGATTAGTCGAAACCCTTTCCAAGTTTTCAAATAACTTTATTTTGACTGTAATACAAAGTAAACATTTTGTATGGAACGCCCCAACTGTCTCATGTACACGACAAGTGTGATATGACGTCAATGCATGAGCTATCATGTCAATATGTCTAAATCTTATCATGTGCTGTCCGCTGTGCATGCTATCTTATCATCTCGCCATGTTGTCTTGTCCAAATCTTATCTTGTGCTGTCCGCTGTGGCTGTTATCTTGTCAATTCGCCATGTTATCTTGTCCAAATCGTATCATGTGTTGTCCATTGTGTATGTTATCTTGTCAAGTTGGCATGTTGTTAAGTCCAAATCTTATCATGTGCTTTCACTGTGTGTTTTCTTGTCAAGTCGCCATGTTGTTAAGTCCACCTATTATCAGGTGCTGTACATTGTGCATGTTATCTTACCAGTTCGTCATGTCGTATTGTCAAAATATTATCATGTGCTGTCCACTGTGCATGCTATCTTCTTATGTCGCCATGTTGTTATGTTAAAATATTATCATGTGATGTCCACTGTGCATGTTATCTTGTCAAGTCGCCATGTTGTTATGTCCATATATTATCATGTGCTGTCCACTGTGCATGCTATCTTATGAGCTCGCCATGTTGTATTGTCCAAATATGATCATGTGCTGCCCACTGTGCATGATATCTTATTAGCTCGCCATGTTGTCTGGTCCAACTATTATCATGTGCTGTCCACTGTGCATGTTATCTATTTGCTTGTCATGTTGTCTTGTACAACTATTATCATGTGTTGTCCACTGTTGCATGTTTTATCTTATTAGCTCGCCATGTTGTTATGTCCAAATATTATCATGTGCTGTCCACTGTGCATGTTATCTTATCAGCTCGCCATGTTGCCTTGTCCAACTATTAGCATGTGCTGTACAATGTGCATGTTATCTTATCAGCTCGCCATGTTGTCTTGTCCACATATTATCATGTGCTGTCCACTGTGCATGTTATCTTATCAGCTCGCCATGTTGCCTTGTCCAAATATTATCATGTGCCCCAATGCAGCAGGTTCAATGCGGGATCGAACCGGCTGGCCAGGCCTTAAATGACCCTAGCTGTTGATAGCCCGTTAAACATCAATACACAAACAAAAACTGAAATTTGTACTTCGGATGCCCATTTACATTGCCATTACCTATCACATTGTGTACAAAACACATGTTTTTAGTGTTTTGGCAGCGATTTAGAAAACTTTGTCTTGGATTGAATTATAGATACTTGATCATAAATTATTTAAATTAATAAGTATTAGACCTTGAACCAGAAATAACTACCCATCCCTCACACCGACCCACCACCCACCTGGGGGATTTTTGGTATGATTTTCGGATTTAGTAGTCTATTGTCTATCAAACCTCGTTGTCTGCGCTCAAAGTGAACAAACCAAGCAGTTTTATATTGTCGCGCCCGCTTTCGGACAGCACCATACAGTCGGCACATTGGCGTTCGCATGTATGTCGGTACGTCCGATTGTGCGTCCGGTTAAATCTTTTTTTGATTTAGGTTAAAGTTTTTAAGAACACTATAGCTCTGAAACATAGCTCGAAACAGTTACAGTGCTTGGTTACATGTTTTCGGTATACTATCAAACTTCGTTTAGTACTACATGTATCAAATACCTCGGCGGGCGTGACATGTGGGCTCGGCCATCTAGTTTTAATAAAGACTGTTAACTTTCAGTCTGACCAATATTAACCGGGTAAATTGCTATAATTCAGTCACAGTTTCAATGTAAAATGATACATCTTATATTTAATTAAATGCAACTTAGGTTGCTGGTATTGTTTACAACTATGTAATGTTCTATGGTTGTAGTATTTATCGTGTCATGCATGGAGTAATACGTGCTACAACTCATTCATTCACCATGTGAGAAAATATATTTTTTCATATATTTTCTATATCCAGTGTGTGGACAGCACAACATAATATATGGACAAGACAACATAATGAACATGATGACTGGATACGATATAATGCACGGTGGTCAGCACATGCCAATATGTTGACAAGATAGTATGACGACTGGACAAAATGTAACGCACAATGGACAGCACATACTAATATGTGGACGTTATAAAATGTTGAAATGGCACAATATAACGGAAAGTGGACAACCCATATCACGCTGCGGACAAGCTAACATGTTGAATTGACAAAATATAATTCATAATGGGCAACGTATACGAATTGCGCAAGATAAGTTGCCAAGATATAATATACTGTGAACAGTACATGATAACATTTGGACAAGACAGCATGGCGAGTTGGCAAGATATAATACAGAGTAGACAGCACATGGTAAGTTTTTGACAAGACAGCATAGCACGTTGACATAATAACATCATTTATCAGGTAACCTGCCCTATATTGACCGAATACGTACTTACTGATAACATATTGTTGTATCAGGCATTGCCGTGATATAAACATACGGGTTACAACGAAGTGAAAACTGACGTTCCATTGGTCGGATGACGTCACGTGACGTTACCGAATGACGTCAGTGTAATGGCGCAACGTAAACAAGTCCGCGTTCTGTCAATTGATAATGACGTCATCTGTGGTCATTTTCGAGCATAAAAAGTTACCTGATAAATAGAATACCAGGCTAGTGTAGTTTGATATCAAGTTTATCTCTGCTTGGAAACGGTAGAAATTCCTGGGCAAGCCTCGGAATTCCTACGCGTTTCCTAGCCTTCCCTGATAAACTTGATATCAAAAGACACTAGCATAGGTAGTCTCTATGAATTGACATCAAATCGCACTTATCAGGTACATGAGACAGCTGGGGTGTTCCATAGTATGGCATGGTAGCTCGTGGTTTCCAAGAAAACAGGCGCGCAATTACGGGTGTTCTCTTCACGTTGTATTATTTGTAAGGAGTTGATTACGGGCTTTCTATCACAGCGAAACCCATACAAATAACTCGCAAGAGTGTAATAATGTCAATTGACACGTCTGGCAGTGGTACATCAATGTTCATTTTAGCTGAACAATTTCCATCCAAGGAATGGACAAAACAAATATATTATAGGAATTAATGTCCTTTTTGTGGAATTTATCGGGGATATAAACTTGGAAAAGTCGCGGAATACTGGACGAGGCCGGAAGGCCTCGTCCAGTATTCCCGCGACTTTTCCAACTGGGCCTCGTCCAGTATTCCCGCGACTTTTCCAAGTTTATATCCCCGATAAATTCCACAAAAAGGCCATTCATTCCTTATACTGAATTCCAGCATTTGAAATAAATTCATCAAGAAAATGTGTTTATTTTGACAGACGGCAGCCATTTGTTTACATTGACAGCACTGACAGCGCACCTGTAGAAAGTAGTTCGGCGTGGGAGTTTACTTCGATATAAATTTTGGACAGAGACTTGCTACGGGCCAATCAAATGTTAGTAAATTGTGTAAATATTTTTGTGCTGGAATTGTTTGGCTATATTACAAGATGGAATGTGGGTGTCCAGTTTTAATAAAGTCACTGTGTATTAGACGATGTTGTATTCGACACTTATATCATACATTGTGATATAAAGGGTTGTTCTGAGTACATACATGCACCTCTAATT
>CM055275.1:64383888-64522038 GCA_029237695.1 Conchocele bisecta
GGACGTACGGACAATTTATGTCAAAAAGGGGAGATAATCCATGTCACAAGGTCGATTCAAAATTGAAATTCATTTCCATATCTACCTTCCGTTATAAAGAATATATATACAAAGTATTAAGCTCTATATATTACAGTTTAGAAAGTATACAACTTAAAAAGCACATTTGCAAGTGACACCCGTGACGAAAACGATATACCCATATGTTTTACAAAAACAAAAATGGGTATAAAAGTATCAAAACGACGCCCCATGTACACCATCTGATTCCCGTAGTGTAAAGTCGTGACTCGTGTTCCTAAATTGTATGAAAGCAACGACGCGAAAATTGCAAACTCATTCCGCTAATTGAAAATCGAAGTACGCTTAACACGGACTCCATATGGAGCAGCAGCAGCAGCAGCAGCACTAGTGGAATACAGTGTATGGCAAATATTGGTCGCCGACCGCGAAAAGGGATTTATCCCGTCAACACAGTGCGTATGTGCCGTGAAACACGGTGCCGTGAAACATTTTTGATATCCTGTCAATACGATTTGGAGATGCGGTTGGGGTTATTTTTTTATTTGCATTTTAAAGCTTTTTGTAATGTTGACGGGATAAATAGAATAGTAGGTTAGTGCCGTGAATGGGAAAAATATCTGGCGCGGCACGGAAACGGGATGTGCTCGGCAGAGCCTCGACCATCCCGTTTCCTAAGCCTTGCCAGATATGTTTTCCCATTCACGGCACTAACATACTATTCTCTATCTATTTTCCTTATTTCTGAACCAAAGTATATGTTGTGACCACTCATTTGAACCGTCTCGGCGAGATGGTTCAAATGGTGGTCACTACATATACTTCTGATGAGAAATAAAGAAATTCATAAGCGTTGCCGGATATCTTTTCCCATTCACGGCACTAACCGTAATAATTGTTTACAAGAAAACATTGTTAATGTGAAATTTACAGATCATCATACTGTTGCAGTTACGGACATTTTAGTCGTACGAAGTTTAGCTATTATATATAGCCATCGACATGCGATGCTTAATGTATATGTAATGGTAGGAATTGGCGCCCGCAGACCTTCCAAACCCTGGCATTTGAGCCCAGAAAATGTGTCAATGGCCGTTGACCCGTTTTCCTTTCCGAATTTAGTATTGGATGCAATGCAGTCAAAATGTGTGCTTTCAATTCAGGAGGATATGAGACGGTTAATTTAACCTAGCTAGTTCATTCTCCTACCACACTGTATCAGAATGTCAGACCGTGTATGAGTGCATACGATATATGGAGGCTCGGCCGCAACTGGTATCCTATATACAGGGCTCCAGATAAGCAATTAGTAATTGAGTATTTCACTCCATCATTTCTGAAGCAATTGGGTATTTCGAAATTTTAATTGGGTAAAATAAAATCACACTACTGTTTACACATCAACAGACAGCAATTATTGAATAGTTTGCTTCGAAATGAAAACATGTCTTGGAATTTCATTAGAGTTGTCTCCTTGTAGACAATTCTAATGAAATACCAAGATGTGTTTTCATGGAAAATAAGAAAACTATGCTATATTTGTGGTATATTTATTGTTTTCTGCAGCATGATAAATGACCCACAAAATTGTAATTGCTTTTTGATACTCGCTACTTCTGATTTCAATTGGGTTTTTGGCAATTTTAATTGGGTATTTACGCAAATACGCAGCTTATCTGGAGCTCTGTAATATATATATGTTATTGGTCAAGACAAGCGGATCAAGCAAGAAAGGGGCTGGTTATGATATGATATGCTACGATAGAGTGTTCATAATACATTGTATCAACAGGTACAGATATTATGTATAGTCATCGACATGTAATGCTTCATAATGATCCCGTGGGGCCACTACGCTTTATAGCATCACAATTGAACTGGTCAGTGGAAGAAATGCTCAGTGGAAGAGAGGGGGGCTAAGTCCCTTTAAATTACGCCGGCAGTTTCCGAGATAATTACTGTCTGTTCCACGATTATTGTTGGACAATTAAACACATTCATATAACAATTCGTTCCTACGAAATAAAAATTGTTAGTTCGTGGGAACGAATTGTTATATTGAGGGAACGAATTGTTATTTCGTGGGAACGAATTTTTATTTTGTGGGAACGAATAAATAAAAAAGAAGATTTTTACGTCCCCTGCGGGGCTCCGTAGAAGTCATGTGATAAACAGGATCTCAAACTCGTTTCAATATGATATGATATTTATGAAACTCGTCCGCATAAATTGTGCGTGACTCGTTTCGTAAATCTCATATCAAATGGAAACTTGTTTGAGATCCTATATATATAAAATCATTAAACTGGCGATAACATTGTTATTGCAGAGGTCCCTCAAAAGACACAATCTTTATTTATTTGTATACATAACACGACTGGGCAGATTGCAAATATTTCTGACGTGTTTTTATTTGTACGTACATGTACTTTATTATACCCCCGGTATACGAAGTATGTCGAATGGTATATAGTAGTTTCTAATGCACTCTGTAAATATCACGCAATCTCACTGGCTGATGGGTTGTTTTTTTTAGCTTATATTTAACGGCGGCACTGGCTCTAGGACCTTGCCTGCCGTCTCCAAAGAATGGGAGAAAGAACGGAGGTAGAGATTTTTGAGAGAAGCCGGTAATTCGTATTTACAGAGCAACTACGAATTATTAGTACCCATTTACAGCTGGGTGAACTGGAGCAGTGTGGATAAAGTGTCTTGCTCAAGGACACAACGCACGCCGCTAGTCAGGCTCGAACCCACGACCCTTGGATCAGTAGTCTCTGGCTGATGGTCATACATTACAGGTATATCATTGTTGCTGAACGGTCGCAAATTATTTCAATATGTATTCCTACGCCAGTAGTAAAGGAGTGCATTAGAAATAGGTTAACCGCATTGTAATTTTGAAATTTGTGGCGTATATCAGAAAATATAGCGCGTCGCCATTAAACAGATTTTCCGACCTATCTTCTGATATACGCCGCAAATTTGAAAATTACAATACAGTTAACCCTATAGTCATTCCATCCGTCCTTCCGTTCGTCCGGGCAAACATTGGGTGTTTAGGGGCTAGGGGGAGGAGCCTAAGACAATATAATACAATAGACTTATTCCGTATAGCCCATGCGCCTATTGTTGTTTATTCCTTTGATATTTTAAAAAATAAATAACCCATGAACCCAAATGTTAGTTCGTCCGTTCGTCCGTTTGGATTTGCGTTAACGTTTTTGTTTGTCGGTCCAGGCAGTGGCCGGTGGTATCCGTGAGCCTCTGCTCACTTGCTCTAGTTGAGCATGAAATATAATTTTGTTTACAAAAGTGAAAGTGAATGGGTTTAACGTCCCAGTGCTAAGGTCATATTGAGACGGGACCTCGGTTTCAAGTCTGATATTGTTGACAAGCATAGTTCCAACGTACTAATATTCTTAGTAATACGAATGACGTGTTTAATTTGTCAATTTGTTTTTATTGCAGTTTAAATGAGACTTTGTTGTTTTATTTGCAGGTAAAACGGCAAAATACATTTAACCAGAATTGTTAGCAATTCATAAGAAAATACATATTGTTTTAAAGTCACTCTTTTTATTAAATTTTCGACCACATGGTCGAAAATTTAATAAAATGAGTGGCTTTAAAACAGTGTGTATTAAATGCGCTTCCTTCGGAGGTTATTGGAAATTAGCATAAGACAATATATTTGAACTCTTTCCTTTGTGGTATTATATGTTTAGTTATTAATTAGATATTCAGTGTCTATACGTAAATCCACATAAGTGGCTGCGATTGGAAAAATAGGCCTTATGCGTTTTTACAACCCTTGTGCATTAGGATCAGCACAGTTCGTTATTATATCGACGAAACACCCGTGATATTTCTAACAACTGAAGCAATATAGATCATTATCAGGCTACATGAGTGCGCTATTTGACGAGGAGCTACACTGATCACAACTCTCCATTTCAGTAGCCTATTTCACCAACATTGCAAAGTATACTGATCACAACTCTCCATTTCAGTAGCCTATTTCACCAACATTGCAAAGTATACTGATCACAACTCTCCATTTCAGCAGCCTATTTCACCAACATTGCAAAGTATTCTTTCCTAGCAAAGTATACTTTGAGAGAGAAATTTTCAATTTTAAGATAAATTTATTAATTTTTATTATACTGAATTTATTACATTATCACAGCCATTTTTGGCTGTGATAATGTAATCAATTCAGTATAATAATTCTGCATACTTTTAATCATCAAATATATGCAGTCGTTAGTTCTATATGAAATAATGCATTTCAGGAAATATAAATGATTACTCCCTCAAAGTATACTTTGCTAGAAAAATATACTTTGCAATGTTGGTGAAATGGGCTACTGGAGTCACAACCACACGTCTTAGCTACTATCTGTTTCACGAAACCTGCCCAAATTGTACAGCCATTTAAACAATGGAAAAACAATATTTGTTTCGATAATATTAAATTTCATCGAAATTTAAGAATGAGCCTTCTTTTTACTTCGTGAAATTTGGTCAAATATTGATTTTAATACGAAAACTTGATTTGTCTATGGGAATTTAACATGGGGAAAAGGAGGTGGAGGAGTTGTGGGAGGAGTCAAAAAACGAAAACAATTGGAAATTGACTCCGAACTGGCTAGATAGCTTGGAAATGATCTAAGAAAACAAAAGTTAAATTTTGAAAATCGATTCAGTATTTCTGAAATTCTAAGAATTCCCCATGTTAATTTCCCATAGACATCTTCACTCTGTAGAGGAGTGTGGGAGGAGTAAAAAAAAACGATTATTTTTGGAAATTGACTCCGAAACCTAGCTAGATAGCTTGGAAATGATCTAACTAAGAAAACAAAAGTTAAATTTTGAAAATCGGTCCAGGATTACTGAAATTATAAAAAATGTCCCCATGTTAAATCCCCATAGACATCTTCACTCACTCACTCTGTGAAGATGTCTATGGGGATTTAACATGGGGAAATTGTTTTTTCGCAATAAAATCAATATTTGACAAAATTTCATGAAACAAAAAGAAGGCTCGTTCTTAAATGTTGCTTTAATTTAATATCATCACAAACAAATATTAGTTTTGCATTGTTTATATGGCCGTAACATTTGGGAAGCTTTCGTGAAACAAACAGTAGATAAATATCCCGTCAAGACGACATACCACGTGGTAAAGACGGCATGAATTAAAAGGTTTACAGTCCTGCGCTAACCTGGCCAACATGTGTCAATTTCTTTACTTGAAAATACTTTAATACTGTGTTTGCAATAAAGCAGCTTGATTGGCTGAGCCTGAGCTGATATACAGCTCAGACTCAGACAATTAAACTGTTTGATTGCAAATTGGCAAAAAAGTTGACATGTGGACAAGATTAACTCAGGTTGCTATGTAACTAACGCGAAATCTTGTCAAAAACGTTAATAAAATTATTGGCATCCATTTATGTTTTAATTTCTACATATTTCTCGTCGAATACAAACAGTAAGAACACTTGATACATGATACATGTAGCCGATTTCATCAAAATTGCAAAGTATACTTATCTAGGAAAGTATACTTTGAGGGAGTAATCATTTATTTTTCCTGAAATGCATTATTTCATATAGAACTAACAACTGCATATGTTTTATTATTAAAAGTACATTGTATGCAGAATTATTATACTGAATGTATTACATTATCACAGCCAAAATGGCTGTGATAATGTAATACATTCAGTATAATACACATTTATAAATGTATCCTTAAATTGAAAATTTCTCCCTCAAAGCATTTTTTTTTGCTAGATAAGTATACTTTGCAATGTTGCTGAAATAGGCTACTGGTCTTGATCAGTTAGTAAGCCATCCTGACGCGATCATCGAGACGTGATGCAGTATATGTATTAACAAATGCTTTAAAGGTACATGCCCACTCAGTAGACACAAACTGTTATTTATATTAGCGACATCTGAGACATTTTGTGGCAAAATAAAAATTACTTCACCATTACCCCGCGTATTGATTGACATTATTATACATTTTATATTAGACGTACATTTCCACACCGATATTCGGGGCGATAACCGTGTTTTCTTAAAATGTTAACGGACATTACTATTTATTCGCTGTATTTATGTTTTGATGTGCAATGATCATACTTTATAATCTGTCGAAAATATTATTTTTTCAGGTGACGCATTTAATTAGTATAAATAATTAAAACATATCATGCCTCAGTTGCATATAGCCTGATACAACCGCGCGTCACTACCAGTAAAATAAACATTACTAAATGATTATATCTGTATAGCGGGCACTCGTAATTTTTAGAACTCGTCTAATAGTGACACAATTATACACTTTTTAATTAATTCTTATAAAGAACATGTTGTGCCTACTGTGTGGGCATGTCCCTTTAATAAATACTATTGCATTGTATCGCATTGTATACTAAAATCGATGTCACTAGAGGGCAATATCACGTTTTAACGATCTATCCTTTAAGGATACATTTATTAATTTTTACAATGTGCATCGCGCTTCGCGCTCCCAGAGGTCGGCTACACCGATTTGTTCGACTAAAATGTTCGTAAGTGCAAAATTATGATAGTCTATACATTTCACATTAAGAATGTTTTCTTGTAAACAATTATTGGATTTACATTTATTGAACATAGGCTGCATATGCAGCCTATGCTCAATAAATGTAAATTCATCAATTGAATTTCCAGACGATCCTAAATTTGCACTTACGAACATTTTATTCGTACGAAGTTTAGGGAAACAGGGGCCCGTTTCACTAAACTTCGTACGATAAAAATGTTCATACGAAAATTTCTAGAAATTAAGTTCAGACATTAACGTGCTACATTAATGCAGCCATTTTCCATCTACTTGTCGGGGTCATTAACTTGAACCCATTCACCAAATATGTCCCAAATTCGGCTGCTAATGCGAACTTTGAGCTGTAGCACAGCGTTACTCTTGCCCATGTAATCCACATTTCTGAACATCTATTGGCACAGCTCAGACTCAGCCAATCAAGCTGCTTGATTTCAAACACAGTTTTTAATATTGGCAATATTAGCGCAGGCGGTGGTGTATGCCGGTATCGATCAGTTAATTTGAATTGATCCTGATGTTGTAATATATAGGCCAGAATCCGGAATTACCTCCCTTCTCGCGACGTATTGCGCCGATATTGATTTTGAAAATCGTCCATATCTTCCGAAAATGGCGTCGAAAGTTGGACAGAACCCCCAGAGCTAATGCGGAATCGTATTCCGGATGAGGTGTGGAATTCCTGTCACTGTTCGATGTCGTTTATGGAAAATATTGCATTTTCCAGAAAGAAATATCGGAGAAAAAAGGCGACAAGGAATGTATTACCGGAGATGGGCGCCATATCGATTTAATATGAGTTGAATGGACGCACTATAGAACCGGAATAATCTTGAACGCACATGTAAAACGGCAGGATAATCCATAAGTGTATTATAAAATAAGTGTATCATAATTTGACAAAACCGGGTTTAGTAATATTTGTGATCAGTGTTGACCAACCGACACAATTATTGGATTTACATTTATTGAGCAAAGGCTGCATATGCAGCCTATGCTCAATAAATGTAAATCCATCAATTGAAATTTCCAGATGATCCCAAATTTGCACTTACGAACATTTTAGTCGTACGAAGTTTAGTGAAACGGGCCCCAGGTATCTATATTCATATGCGCACCTGCGAAAACTGCAATGTCATGGTAATCAGTATATATATATATCCGGTATCTGTATTCATACGCGCATCTGTCATGCTGATGTAGGCTGCAATGCCACATTTCTTACCGCATACAGTCTAAACAAATGTTACCACGCTTGGTAATAAATAAAATCGGGATACAGGTACCACTTTTCGTCATGGCGCATCATTATGATTTCTTCATGTTAAATTCACTTATGCATACATCATGTAATCATTGCAATATGTATTGTATATTTATATATGTACATGTATATGCACTTCTTAAGAAGGCCTTGGGGAAGATTGGTTCCGACCAACCGAGTCACCCTCTATAAATAAAGAATAACTATCTATCATCTATCTATGTGAATATGACAGAAATGTATGTCTCATAGTGTACAATGTAAAGTGCAAGGTCCATATTTTACACCACTCGATGAACAAATATGTCATATTAGTTACACAAATATGAATATCCTCAATCTATTCTGTTTTCAAAAAAAGGTTCAGCTCCCATTTGCCAGACGAAAGCCTATGCAACGGGGGCCCGTTTCACTAAACTTCGTACGACTAAAATGTTCGTAAGTGCAAAATTATGATAGTCTGTAAATTTCACATTAACAATGTTTTCTTGTAAAAAAATTATTGGATTTACATTTATTGAGCATAGGCTGCTTATGCAGCCTATGCTCAATAAATGTAAATCCATCAATTGAAATTTACAGACGATCCTAAATTTACACTTACGAACACTTTAGTCGTACGACGTTTAGTGAAATGCACCCCGGATGTCGGTCAAAGTACGTTGATCCCAGATTTTGGTACAGATAGGGTATTCTATTCAATTATATATAGCAACACTATTTGACTTCCATATACACATTGAACAGAACAGAGACTGTGTATTCGGTTACAGGAACAGCTTGACAATGTAGTAAGCACCTAGCCAGCGCGGAAATATGCAAATTGACATTCATATAAAATACACACACTGTCACGTGTTCAATCAATTGTTCTATTATTTTCCTCGTAAAACTGTAACTGTTGTGATAAATGCGTAACGAATAAATTTATTATTTGTATATTACTTTATTTATTAGTCTATTGGAGGCAAAGTTGTTTACGAGACTAATAGTAACTGGTATGATATTGTATTGCAATTCAAACTGTGCGAAGCGTGCGTGGTCCGAAACGTTTCGCTCCATTAAAGGTATATGCCCACTCAGTAGACACGAACTGTTCTTTATATCAGAGACATCATCTGAGACATTTTCTGGCAAAAAAAAATAACCATTCACCATTACCCCACGTATTGATTGGCATTTTTATACATTTTATATCAGACTTAACTTTCCACACTGATATCATGCAGGGGCGATAACCGTGTTTCCTTAAAATGTTAACGGACCTTACTATTTATATTCTGTATTTATGTTTTGATGTGCAATGATCATACTTTATAATCTGTCGGAAATATTATTTTTTTCAGGTGAGGCATTTAATTAGTGTAAAGAACCAAAAAAAGTATCATGCCTTATTTTGCATATGAAATAGCCTGATACCACCGCGAGTCACTATCAGTAAAATAAATATTACTAAATGATTTAATCTGTATAGCTGGCACTTGTACTTTTTAGAACTGGTAGAATAGCGACGCAACTATGCACTTATTTAATTCCTAAAAAGAACATTGTGTGCCTACTGAGTGGGCATGCACTTTTAACGCGGGCTGGTGTGTATTTAGTGTTATCAAACCTTTAGAATATTTACTGCGCACGTATCCGATCAACTTTGGCACCTTCACCATGTTCACATGACTGCATTAACCAACAAAATGATTGCAAAGTCACTGTACAACTTAGGCATTCATAATCACCTGGGGGTTATCTGACAAAACCGGGCTTGTTGTATTCTCGACCAGTGTAGTCCATGATCAGACTGCGCGATCAGTGTAGTCCATGATCAGACTGCGCGACCGCGCAGTCTGATCAGGGTCTACACTTTTCGTTATTTTGTTATTAAGAGTACTGTAAGACATACATTGTAAATACTGCGAAACTACACCAGGAAGAAGGAAAGAGGAATTTGTTTATATCTTAAATTGTTAAAAATGAATTAAGACCGTTATTGTCATGACTAGCGCAAGTATGTAGCACGACTCCAGAAAATCAGCGTATAAGTTATGTCTGTTTTTCTTATCACATTTGTCCACGCATGTTGTGATCGCAAGTCATAATATAATCGTCTTGCCAAGGATTACACTATGGTCTGACGAGACTAAAGAACTAATAATTTGCAAGTTTTTCGAGGATAAATATAACACATATTGTGAATTTAAGTGTCAACAGCCGAGCTTATCTGAGTTTTCAAGCCTAATAGTTAAATTACGCCGGCATTCAAAGCGACGCTTTAAGTGCCATATTATTTGTTGTAAGTTAATACACTGGATTACTTTTTTTGCGCGGACGCTTTATATGGAGACCAGCGTGCAGTATATTGGTGTTAAAGGTACATGCCCACTCAGTAGGCACAAACTGATTTTTTTATAGGAATTAAATAAACGTATAATTGTGTCACTATTCCCCCAGTTCTAAAAATTACGAGCGCCCGCTATACAGATATAATCATTTAGTAATATTTATTTTACTGTTAGTGACGCGCGGTGGTATCAGGCTATTTTCCTATGCAATTCGTTCCCAAGATATAGCAATCGTTTCCTCATTTTAACAATTCGTTCCCTCGAATTAACAATTCGTTCCCACGATATACCGCAACTATTCGTTCCCTCGATTTAACAATTCGTTCCCTCAAATTAACAAATTCGTTCCCACGATATAGCAATTCGTTCCCTCAATTTAACAATTCGTTCTCTCGAATTAACAATTCGTTCCCACGATATACCGCAACTATTCGTTCCCTCGATTTAACAATTCGTTCCCTCAAATTAACAAATTCGTTCCCACGATATAGCAATTCGTTCCCTCAATTTAACAATTCGTTCTCTCGAATTAACAATTCGTTCCCACGATATACCGCAACTATTCGTTCCCTCGATTTAACAATTCGTTCGCACGAAATGACAACTCGTTCCTCAATTTAACAATTCATTCCCTCAAATTAACAATTTGTTCCCACGATATAACAATTCGTTCCCACGTTCCCAATTCAATTAACAATTCCAATGGGAACAAATTGTTAATTCGTGGGAACGAATTGTTAATTTGATGGGAACGAATTGTAAATTCGAACGAATTGTTAATATTGTTGGGAACGAATTGTTAAATTGAGGGATCGAATTGCTAATTCGTGCAACGAATTGTTAATTCGTGGAACGAATTGTATAAATTGAGGGAACGAATTGTTATTTCATTTGGGAACGAATTAATACGTCCCCTGCGGGCCTCCGTAAGCATGACACTTGTTCTAAGGGTGTAACATTTTAATTGTTCGATTGTTTCTAGAAAATGACAAAGGAAATTGCCTCCATATAACATCAGTTATGTTATGTTAACACATAGGTTAGATAATACGGAGCCCTGCATGCACGTGGGAATTCTTTGTTTTTATTAATTCTTCCCACGAAATAGCAATTCGTTCACTGACTTAATTTAACAATTCGTTCCCACGAAATAACATTTTGTTCCCACGGGAACGAATTTTTAATTCGTGAAACGAATTGTTTATATCGTGGGAACGAATTGTTAATTAATTCGAGGGAACGAATTGTTAAATTGAGGAAATAATTGTTATTTCGTGGGAACGAATTAATAAAAACAATCCATGTCCCCTGCGCGGCTCCGTAGATATTCAAGTCTGATAAAAACAATACCTCTATTACATATCCAAGTCTGATAAAAGCAATACCTCTATTACATATCCAAGTCTGATAAAAACAATACCTCTATTACATATCCAAGTCTGATAAAAACAATACCTCTATTACATATCCAAGTCTGATAAAAGCAATACCTCTATTACATATCCAAGTCTGATAAAAGCTAAAACCTCTATTACATATCCAAGTCTGATAAAAGCAATACCTCTAGTTACATCCAAGTCTGATACAAAGCAATACCTCTATTACATATCCAAGTCTGATAAAAGCAATAACTCTATTACATATCCAAGTCTGATAAAAGCAATACTTCTATTACATATCCAAGTCTGATAAAAGCAATACTTCTATTACATATCCAAGTCTGATAAAAGCAATACCTCTATTACATATCCAAGTCTGATAAAAGCAATACTTCTATTACATATCCAAGGTGTATGATCACGTGATACTAACAACAACAATAAGAACCGATTCAAAGTACGTATTCTTTTATAGTGTCCTTATTACGTAATGAATTTTGATGAAATATGGCGCATCAAACGCGTCTTGTTAAGCTGCAATTGGTGGTCTCTTTATTTTCGCCCAAACTTGTGTCGTTTTTTGCGAAGAATCGAGTTCCGTGTCTCCGACACGGAAATCGATTCTTCGCAAAAACGACATAAGTCTGTACCAAACTCCCTAGACCACCAAATGCAGCTCACGAAGATGCGTTTGCTGCGCCATATTTCATCACAATCCGTTGCATTTTAAGGAAAATATCAAATAATACTTAATTTGTGTGGGCGAAATGTTGTTGTTATAACCACGTGATCATGTACCTTGATATCGCACTGGAAATGTCCTGAAATTTGACTGGATATTTTGTTAAGATTTTTTTACCGAACGCGGTTTTGAAGGCATTTTGTCTATGTAACCCTGTCGTGTTCGTTCGTGTGTGCACTTACACGCTGACCCCACTGTCTCAGATGATATCTCAGATATTCAATATATGATTTTAGTAGGCATGGACTGCATATGGCATATTTCAACAAAATGTTCAGTTTATTCAATCAAATTCCACACAGTTTGTGTCTGATTCATGTTGTCCGGCTAGCGCTATCGACTATATACGAACGCGCTTCTCACCAATGCGGCCCGGGCTCTCGCGCTTGTTTATAGTCGTTGTACATTAACCCTTTGAACCCGAAAGCCCGATATATCGGTTTATGCAAACAGTGCAAATCCAGATGAGCCGGCTCGTAACGAGCCGTATCATCAGGATCTGCACTGTTTGAAAGTGATTTTCATATTTTTGAGAAAAACAAATACCCCCTTTTTATAATTGGAATAGTCTGAAAATCATTTTGCGATGATTGGATTGGTTGCAAAACGAACATATCGCAGCCCATTCAGTTACTTAGGGGTGAAAGGGTTAAATAAAGTTTGAACTGTATTCTACTATTTATTGATAAACAGGGGAGATAATTTGGTCATGTAATTCCGCTATTACTGTACCAGGATAAACACTTTCTGACTCATAATGCTTGTTAGCTGATAATTCCAGCACAAACATATTTACACAATTCCCTAACATTTGATTGGCCCGTAGCAAGTCTTTGTCCAAAATTTATATCCCAGTAAACTCCCACGCCGAACTACTTTCCGTGAGTCGCAGTTAAAATAATTCTTAAGAAAACGGAAAATAAACACATTTTCTTGATGAATTTATTTCAAATGCTGGAATTATAAGGAATGAATGGCCCTTTTGTGGAATTTATCGGGAATATAAACTTGGAAAAGTCGCGGGAATACTGGACGAGGCCTTCCGGCCTTCGTCCAGTATTCCCGCGACTTTTCCAAGTTTATACCCCGATACATTCCACAAAAAGGTCATTCATTCCTATAATAAATGAAATATCTTTCCATTTTAAACATATAAACAAAACCTGTGGTGCGGGCAACGGTACAGACAACAGCTTAACAGGTAGACTTAAACAATTACTACTAGACAGCCGTATGCGCCAATATTACGGAAGCCCATTAGGGCCACTTCACTTTTGTTTATCTTTTCTTGAATTTTCGAGATCTTTTCTTAAATTTTCAAGATGTTTTCTTGAATTTTCAAGTTCTTTTCTTGAAAATTCAAGAAAAGATCTTGAAAATTCAAGAAAAGAACTTGAAAATTCAAGAAAACATCTTGAATAAATGGAAATTAAAAAAAAGTGAAGTGGCCCTAATCGGCTTCTGTACAATATGGTTGTATAGGTTCACTATTTCAAGGTGCATGATCACGTGGTTACAACAACAACAACGTCGCCCACTCCCAAGTAAGTATTATTTGATATTTTCCTTAATATGCCACCGATTGTTGATGAAATATGGCGCAGCAAACGCGTCTTCAAGAGCTGCATTTGGTGGTCCATGGAGTTCGGCACAGACTTATGTCATTTTTGCGAAGAATCGATTTACGTGTCGGTAGACACGGAAATCGATTCTTCGCAAAAACGGCAGAAGTTTGGGCGAAAATACAGAGACCACCAAATGCAGCTTAACAAGACGCGTTTGATGCGCCATAGTTCATAGCAATCCGTTACTTAGTAAGGACAATATTAAAGAATACGTACTTTGAATCCGTTGGATTCTGAAAGTTTCAGTACGTGTTGTTTTTGTTAGTACCACGTGATCATGCACCTTGTAGTTGGTACGTACATGTACTCATTTCAAGCATAGGCATGAATTGTGAAAAGCCAACTTTAAAGGTACATGCCCACTCAGTAGGAACAAAATGTATTTTATATCAGAGACATCATCTGAGACAATTTCTGGCAAAATAAACATTCATTCACCATTACCCCACGTATTGATTGACATTATTATACATTTTATATCAGAAGTAAATTTCGACACTGATATCAGGGGCGGTAACCGTGTTTCCTTAAACTGTTAATGAACATTACTAGTTATTCTCTGTATCTATTTTCGGATTTGCTATGATCATACTTTATAGTCTGTCGAAAATAATAGATTTTCAGGTGACGCATTTAATTAGTATAAATAATTAAAAAACATCATTTGCATATGAAAATAGCCTGATACCACCGCGCGTCACTATCAGTAAAATAAATATTACTAAATGATTATATCTGTATAGCGGACATTTGTACGTTTTAGAACTGGTGGAATAGTGACATACTTATACACTTATTTAATTCATATAAAGAACAGTGTGTGCCTTACGAAGTGGGCATGTGCCTTTAATGTTCGAAAATGAACATTTTTTAAACTGACAAAAAGTCTTGGATCGGCGCAAATTCATACGTACTTTCAAATTCAAATTCACTTTCTAGGCATATCTGAAAGAAAGCACAATAATAATTGAGAAAAATATTCCTTTTCTGCCAATCATTGTACGTGTTTAGGTTCGTTTTCCCATGAATTTGATGACTTGGTTGAAGTATTGTTGTTCGTTTACAGACGACTAGATCTAGGACAAATGAAATACTCGACTAAAAGTCAAATGTCGACTTACTACTTACAGTGTTACATTGTGTGGGAACGTGTATTTTACTGCTTCGCGATCAGCGTAGTCCCAGATCAGCCTGCGCATGCGCGCAGTCTGATCAGGGACTATGCCGGTCGCCATTTCTAATTGGATAACAGAAAATAAAAACACTGATGAAAAGTTCAAAAGAATTGGCCAATAACAGTTAACAGTAAATATTTTGTTAAAATAACAGTTAACAACAACAAAAATGGCAATACCGTGTTATCCCCACCGACTGCACAAAAAAACCCACTAGCGTTCGCAATGTAGATTATTTTTTTAGTGACTTTGTATTTAATAAGTCCCAATATTGTATGTACAAATGGTGATGGTCGCGTTTCTTATGAAATCTTGTTTAATAAATATAATAATAATAATAAACCATCACTCAAGTAACTTCCTCTATAATTGAGACACGCCAAATGATTTTGGACATAAGAAAATGTGCAATTTTTCATGAACAATGTTTACAGAAACTGTGATACTTTCTGTAAACGACGTCGAAGTTAACGAACATATTGTGCATTTGCTCTGAACGTTTCGTCAAGTTACGACGTCATTTACGGAAAATATCGTAAATGTTGTAAATAGATTCATTGAAATATTGCATATTTTTTTATTAGGCACAAAATTACGGAGCTCCGCATGGGACGTGGAATTCTTTTTTTATTAATTCGTTCCCACGAAATAACAATTCGTTCCCTCAATTTAACAATGTACCCACGAATTAACAATTCATTCCCAGGAAGTAACAATTCGTTCCCTCAATTTAACAATGTACCCACGAATTAACAATTCATTCCCACGAAGTAACAATTCGTTCCCTCAATTTAACAATATACCCACGAATTAACAATTCATTCCCACGAAGTAACAATTTTTTCCCTCAATTTAGCAATTCGTTCCCACTAAATAACAATTCGTTCCCACGGGAACGAATTGTTATATCGTGGGAACGAATTGTTATATCGTGGGAACGAATTTTTATATCGTGGGAAAATGTTAATTCGAGGGAACGAATTGTTATATCGTGGGAACGAATTGTTAATTCTAGGGAACGAATTTTTATTACGTGGGAACGAATTAATACAAAAAAATCCATGTCCCCTGCGGGGCTCTGTACAAAGTCGCCAGTATTCAGTGCCCGATCAGCTGGACCAACATCTCTGTATTTGTACTCAGCTATATTCTAAAGTGAAACCTCTCTAAACCGGGGGCCCGTTTCACTAAACTTCGTACGACTAAAATGTTCGTAAGTGCAACTTTAAGATCGTCTGGAAATTTCAATTGATAGATTTACATTTATTGAGCATATGCTGCATGTAATTGTTTACAAGAAAACATTGTTAATGTGAAATTTACAGACTATCATAATTTTGCACTTACGAACAGTTTAGTCGTACGACGTTTAGAGAAACGGCCACCAGACACCTTGTAAATATTTGTGTTAGTAATTTTGGTGGGTTTATTTGTCACTTATCTCCGATGGTAATATTTGTTTGTGATCGCAAAGCATGAACACGTGTCTTTGAGCGGTCATATGCATAGTTTACAGTGCAACCTCTCTAAACGGGACACACTGGGAGGTCCCCTTTAGAGAGGTCCAGTGTATGTCCGGGCGGTTTTGTCTGTTCCGTGCAAGCTCGCTGTGTTTTTTCTCCGGGCATTCCGGATTTCCTCCACATGAAAAACAGGGGACCGTTTCACTAAACTTCGTACGACTAAAATGTTCGTAAGTGCAAATTTAAGGTCGTCTGGAAATTTCAATTGATGGATTTACATGTATTGAGCATAGGCTGCATACGCAGCCTATGCTCAATAAATGTAAATCCAATAATTGTTTACAAGAAAACTTTGTTAATGTGAAATGTACAGACTACCATAATTTTGCACTTACGAACAGTTTAGTCGTACGAAGTTTAGTGAAACGTACCCAGGCAACTAGTATTATAAATAATAAACGATCTGTTTAATGGCCTGGACTAATTTATTACAAAATAAACTACTACTTAATTCGGCCACCGGTGAATAAAGCGTGGCAGGGATGGTAGGTAATATGCACCATATTGGGATTAAACTTGCACCATGTGAAATAACTGAAACGCCCCCCAGGTCACGGCCAACCGCTGACTTCGTTTCACTAAACTTCGTACGACTAAAATGGTCGTAAGTGCAAAATTGTGTAAATTTCACATTAACAATGTTTTCTTGTAAACAATTATTGGATTTACATTTATTGAGCACAGGCTGCATAAGCAGCCTATGCTCAATAAATGTAAATCCATCAATTGAACTTTCCAGACGATTCCAAATGTGCACTTACGAACATTTTAGTCGTAGGAAGTTTAGTGAAACGACGCCCTGGTCTCTGTGTACATAGTAAGCCCTATATTTCTCGGGTTGGGCATTTTATTGATAGACCATGTGTAATTTCTGCGGGGCGTGGCGGGCATCTGCCCCATCCTGCCTTGTGGCTTGGAGAGGTGCGCCGAAATGTAAGCGGAGGATTTGTACGTGGAATACAGACACACAGGGGGCGGGCGCACTGTCCTCATGTCTACTGTCTGTTCCACGTATTGCTGCCGACGAACTTTTGGCAATTAAACAGTAAATCTTACAACTATATACATGTAAGTACATATAGTTTTTCATCAATAACAACAATTTTTTTTTTTTAATAAATTCAATAAAATATTGATTTTGTTGCGAAAGAACGATTTTCCTACGGGAATTTAACATGGGGGCTAAACATATATTTTTTTTATATATATTTTTATTTGTGGACCGATTTTCAAAATCTGACTTTTGTTTTCTTATTTATATCATTTCCGAGCTATCTAGCCAGGTTTCGGAGTCAATTTCCAATTGTTTTCGTTTTTTGACTCCTCCCCCTCTTTTTTCCCCCATGTTAAATTCCCATAGGAAAATCGTTTTTCGCTATAAAATCAATATTTTAATGGAATTTCATCAAACAATACATTTTGGAGAGGGTTACTTTTTTGTTATTGGTGTACATTTAATTTTATTTTTAGATTTAATGTGTTTAATAGCTAAAAGTTCGTCGGCAGAAACACGTGGAACAGACAGTATTTTCTTTCTCTATCAAATTTATGCTGAATCACCCTATTTCCGTGCATGTTGTTAAAACCGTACACTCCCAGGTTTAATTTCCTCTCCTGACAGCGGCTAAAGATGACAATACATAATTAAATCTAAAAAATATTTAAAAGTAAATTGCGGCTAAAGATGACAATAGACAATTTGATCTTCGAAATGGCGTGCATTGCTACATGTAGCTGCATAATTATTTGATGATTTTCATGTTCCAGATTGTGCAATATTATGTAGCTTAGCTCCTTGAACCCGACATCCAGATATGGCGGGGTTTGCAAACAGTGCAGATCCAGATAAGCCCGCTCGTAACGCAGAATCTGCACTTGTTGTCAGTATTTTTTATATATCGATGGTCTAGTAACATAAGGTCGTAACTGCTAGACCATCGATATTTCAATATTTTCATATCCCATTTTTATAAATGGACTAGTCTAAACATCATTTTAAGACGGTTGGATTAGTTGAAAAATTAACGTATCAAAATCCATTCCAAGGGTTGAAAGTGTTACATTTGCATGAGGCCAAACAAAATAAATTGTTTGTTTCCGCTAACACCTGGAAAAGAAATAGGGTAGGGTAGGTAGGCGAAACTTAAACTTTCTTTTTTTCTCGATTTTTTTTTCATTCACGAAACACTTTTTGTACTAGATATGTTAACCCTTACTACGCTGAATTAAATGTTGTCGTCTGCTGGAAATGTTTTATTTTCAATATTTCTCGACAAAAACTTGGTTTTGACAGCACATGAGAATCGTCACCAGTTTTGTGTTAAGAATTAAAGCAAAAATGAAAAACAGCAGACGGCAATTTCCGTCAACAGCGTAGGAAGGGTTAACCCACTATGTGTTAGTGAAAATATACTGTTTTTATCAAACAAATTACCGATATGACGAAAGAAAGTGTAGGGTCGGCGGGACAAACTAGGGTCGGTCGGGTTAGTGGAAACAAACACTTTTTTTTTTTTACGCCTGACTCATGAGACGAGTCAATTAAATTTGGGTCCACCGTGTTTGACACCCAACGGCCCGTGTTAACCCTTTCAACCCTAAGGAACTGGAATGGATTGTGATATGCTAATGTTCCGACCAATCCAATGGTCACAAAATGATTTTCAGATTCGTCCATTTATGAAAAGGGGGTGTTTTTGTTCTAAGAAATATTAAAATTACTTTCAAAAAGTGCAGATCCTGATGAGACGGCTCGTTACTAGCCGGCTCATCTGGATCTGCACTTTTTGCATAAACCGCTATAGCGGGATTTCGGGCTCAAAGGGTTAATCTTGCCCAGATATCAACGTTTCGGAACATCTATTGGCAACCTCAACTCAGCTCAGGCTCAGACAATCAACCTGCTGGATTTGAAGCACATTATTCAAGTATTTTTAAGTAAATAAATTGACCAACTATTTACAAGATGGTAGCTTATCCCGAGAAATGATGTTTGACGATTTACTGTTAAATACCATTTTATATATAGATGAGTAAAGAGCTTATACATTTTTATTGTGTCAAACTTATCCGTCCCTAATGAAACTATTAGAGTCCGTTGTCTTGGATTTTCTATGTACGATTACCTACATTATACGATATGTTCTACTTCGCATTTTGCGTTCTTTGTCAAACGCCAGAAGTGGTGAAACTGAGTGATGGCTGGAACGCAAAAAGATGGCCGAGTTGGCCACTCACGGGTACTTAATCAATATCGGCGAGAAACAGCGACGCGATAATGAAGGTTGGATGTACTTCACAATATCGCATGTTTGCTTTGTGAGGCTAGTAGTGAGATTCCAATTCGCTCTTGAATTTACATTCCTGGGGGCCGTTTCACTAAACTTCGTACCACTAAAATGTTCGTAAGTGAACAATTATGATAGTCTGTAAATTTTACATTAACACTGTTTTCTTGTAAACCATTATTGGATTTACATTTATTGACCATATGCAGCCTATGCTCAATACATGTAAATCCATCAATTGAAATTTCCAGACGATCCTACATTTGCACTTACGAACATTTTCGTCCTACGAAGTTTAATGAAACGGCCCCCTGTAGCCTATTTCACCAACATTGGAAAGTATTCTTTTCTAGCAAAAAGTATACTTTGAGGGAGTAATCATTTATTTTTTCCAAAATGCATTATTTCATATAGAACTAATCACTGCATATATTTGATGATTAAAAGTATGCAGAATTATTATACTGAATTTATTACATTATCACAGCCAAAATGGCTGTGATAATGTAATACATGCAGTATAATAAAAAATAATAAATTTATCCTTAAATTGAAAATGTCTCCCTCAAAGTATACTTTGCTAGAAAAGTATACTTCGCAATTTTGATGAAATCGGCTACTGAACTTACAATGTAAACTTACCTTTTGCACTAATATTGCCTATATTTGTCAATTTATTTAAAATACTTGAATATTGCGATTTAAATCAAGCAGGTTGAATGGATGAGCCTGAGCTGTACTAAATAGCTGTCGAATAAGACCAGGTGTATTTGATCGTGAGACAAATAACTGCTCAAGTGCTGCCTAATGTAATTTATGACGTGCATTATAAAATGACAATGGCATGTAAAGTGTCAGGCTACAAGTATTACAAATAATAAATAATCATTTTAATGGCCGGGACTATATTGACAAATTTATTACAAAATAAACAAGTGACGGACCTACCTAATTTGGTCACAGGCTCATAAAGCATGACTGGGATGGTAAATGGTTAAACAATTGTAATTATGTTTAGACAGGGAAATAAAACTTGCCACGAAATAAAATATTGATAATAAGCATTTACAGGCACTTTTTTTAATTTATGTCAATTACTAAACATAATTTTTTTTTTTTTTTTTTTTTAACGATCTATATTGCTTGTCAGAAGCATGACGGGTGTTTCATTGATGAAATTGCGAACAGTGCAGGTCCTGATCAGACTGTGCGGATGCACAGGCTGATCTGGACCTACACTGGACGCAAACACATAAGCCCCATTTATCCCGTCAACACAGTGCGTATGTACCGTGAAACACGGTGCCGTGAAACATTTTTGATATCCTGTCACTACGACCTAATCACTGCGTATGGATATGTGCGGTTGTCATACTATACGATTCCCCGATTTTGATGATGCGGCTGGGGTTATATTTTGCATTTTAAAGCTATTAGTTGACGGGATAAATCGAATAGTAGGTTAGTGCCGTGAATGAGAAAACATATCTGGCGCGGCACGGAAACGGGATGGGCTCGGTAGAGCCTCGCCCTCCCATCCCGTTTCCTAAGCATTGCCAGATATTTTTCCCTACTATTCTCTATTTCTCCAGTCACAGCCACAATTTATAAATTGTTTAACCATTGTACCATCCCTGGCGCGTTTTATCCATATGTGCAATAGACTGTATCATTACCTCTCAAACCGCATTTAGGTTTGAACAACAAAAAGACATACGAGCTGAGAATTATAATAATAATAATAATAATAATAATAATAATAACAACAACAACCATTGTAATTTTAATAATAATAATAACAACAACAACAATTGTAATTTTAAAAAATAATAATAATAACAATAATAACAACAACAACAATAGTAATTTAATAATAATAATAATAATAATAACAATACTAACAACAACAACAATAGTAATTTTAATAATAATAATAATAAAACCTTTTATTTCACTCATGTGAGAACATTATGACAACATGAGGTAAGAATACATGATATATACATGTAGCATGAGCATGACACAATGTCACTAGCGCGATGTTTATGACATAGAGGATATTCCATCGTAGATGTTGAATAGCGGGAAATAATACACGAGGGTGCGTCGGCTTCCGCGTAAGCAACTAGTGAGCGTAGCGAACGAGTGGCTTGCACGGACGCCGACGGACACTAGTGTATTATTTCCGCTATTCAAACATGTACGTTGGAATATCCTATTTATTACACTTCCACGGCGGATATATATGCACATTTAGTCTATTTTTGAGATTAAACACAATTAATTGTGATGTGCACATGAATAGTTACACAATGACGTGTTTTCCCACGTTTTGACGTTACGTTGTGTGACGTCAAATGTGACGTCATGTAAACTTTTTGAAATCCAAATTACGCAGCTGTTTCTATGAACCAGATATATTTGACTGCATGTTTGGAATGTGTTCAATCACATTAACATACTAGATTAGTCGAAACCCTTTACAAGTTTTCAAATAACTTTATTCTGACTGTAATAAAAAGTAAACATTTTGCATGGTAGCTCGTGGTTTCCAAGAAATCAGGCGCGCAATTACGGGTGTTCTCTTCACGGTGTATTATTTGTAAGGAGTTGATTACGGGTTTTCTCTCACAGCGAAACCCATGCAAATAACTCGCAAGAGTGTAATAAAACTATATATATCTGTGCATATAGTACAGTGGAACCTCTCTAAACCGGACACACTGGGAGGTCCCCAGGATGTCCGCTTCAGAGAGGTTCCACTGTAAAACAGACAAATAAGCACTCCAAGAAATGAATGTGTGCTTTTGAGAAGATGGAACACAACATTAACATAATAGATAACTCTAAACTAAACACACCATAATTAACCCTTTCAACCCTAAGGAACTGGAATGGACTGTGATATGCTAATGTTCCGACCAATCCAATGGTCACAAAATGATTTTCAGATTCGTCCATTTATGAAAAGGGGGTGTTTTTGTTCTAAGAAATATTAAAATTACTTTCAAAAAGTGCAGATCCTGATGAGACGGCTCGTTACGAGCCGGCTCATCTGGATCTGCATTTTTTGCATAAACCGCTATAGCGGGATTTCGGGTTCAAAGGGTTCAGAACACACATCTTTCTGGGTGTCCTGTTTAGAGAGGTTCTACTGTATTAGATGTGATTATGTCAAAGTCAGACCACCGATACAATCACGTGAGAATCGTCTCGGAAAAATGATGCTGAGGGCTCACCAACATATTTGCAGCAAATACAGTAGATTCAACTATTATTATTAAAATTACAATATGTTATTATTATCCAAAATTACACTCAAGTATGTGTGCTGTCTCATTTAGACAGCAACAATACTTGAGTGTAGTTTTGGATACTGACAATGTCTTTTCATGATTGTAAAGCGCTTCAGATCTTTTTTTCTATACATTTGGATTTTCGTGCGCGACATATACAAGGTGCATGATCACGTGGTTACAAGAACAACAACGTCGCCCACTCCAAGGTCAGTATTATTTGATATTTTCCTTAATATGCAACGGACTTTGATGTAATATGGCGCAGCAAACGCGTCTTCATGAGCTGCATTTGGTGGTCCATGGAGTTCGGCACAGACTTATGTCGTTTTTGCGAAGAGACACGGAAATCGATTCTTCACAAAAACGACAGAAGTTTGGGCGGAAATAAAGAGACCACCAAATGCAGCTTAAACAGACGCGTTTGATGCGCCATATTACATCAAAATCCATTACGTAATAAGGACACTATAAAAGAATACAATGTACGTACTTTGAATAGGTACTTGTTGTTGTTGTTAGTACCACGTGATCATACACCTTGATATAAATGTTACTGCGCAATTATATACCGCTGACTGTGGTATAGCGATATAGTGCAACCTGTTGCCTGTAATGTGAAATACGTGCAGCTTTAATCGAGTGTGCTAGTTTAATTTTCATTTATCTCGTCCCAGTTTATGAACTTGCACATGCATTATGACTCAGCGAAATTGAAGACAGATATGTTTTTCGCAACTATATCTGAACAAAACAACAGGAAGACCTATTATCTATTTAGCCAGTTAGACCCAGATCCTACACTGTGCACACTGCGCATATACTGTTCACAACTGTTCCGCTATACCGATATTATCATTCAGTAATATTTACTTTACTGATAACGACTCGCGGGGGTATCAGGCTAGTTTCATATGCAAATGAGGCATGCTATTTTTAACTATTTATACTAATTAAATGCGTCACCTGAAAACATAATATGTTGACAGATTAAAAAGTAGGATCATTGCACAAATAATAAACTTGGAGATGAAATGGTCCCCTGATATCAGTGTGTAAAATTACGTCTGATATAAAATGTATAATAATGCCAATCCATACATGTGCGTGTACGCGTGCGTGCGTGCGTGCGTGTGTGCGCGTATGCGTGTGCGTGTGCGTGTGCGTATGCGTGTGTGTGTGTGTGTGTGTGTGCGTGCGTGCGTGCGTGCGTGCGTGCGTGTGTGCGTGTGCGTGTACACGTGCGTGCGTGTGTGTGCGCGCGCGTGCGTGTGCGTGCGTGCGTGCGTGCGTGTGCGTGTGCGTTGTGTGAGTGGTAATGATGAATGACTGTTTATATTTTCCAGAAAATGCATATCTACAGAATATACAAAACTATCTGTCTCTCTATATTATAACCTGGCATGTGGTACCCCAGATTTAACAGGGCAACTATTCCCGCAAAATAGGCTTATTTACAGAGATACAGTTACACATACAAAGACAAAACAAAAACATCTATTATATAGCCTATGTAGGTGACGGAACACCTCAAAATACTTCTCATGTTACCGCCCAGGCTCCGCCAATCTAACTTCTTTGCCAATATGTGTTCAGAAACGTTGACATATTATGGGCAAAATTAACGCAGTCGGGTGTGTACTTACGAAAAGCAGCGAGTTGGCATTAACAATGGACGGTCCGAAACATTTGCATCTTGACAACTTGACAAGATTAACGCAGTCGGTTATGTACAATAGTAGAACACTCAATAAGCCCGTTTGTCTCCTGACAGATCACGTATATTTAGTAACACTGTTTAGTAATATTAGAAACATTAACGCCCATTTCTACATATATTTATGATATAAATACGTGGCTGTGACTGGAGAATGGGACCTATGGGATTGTAACCGTGGTAACCGGCATAATTCAGGGGCGAGTTTCACTAAACTTCATACGACTAAACTGTTCGTAAGTGTAAAATTATGATTTCACATTAACAACGTTTTCTTGTAAACAACATTATTGGATACATTTATTGAGCTTTATTCAGGGCAATTGCGATAGTATAAAATGATTTCACATTAACAACAAACGTTTTCTTGTAAACAATTATTGGATTTACATATTTATTGAGCATAGGTTTACAGTAGCTGATATGTAAAATATGATTTCACATTAACAACGTTTTCTTGTAAACAATTAGTTTGCTATAAACATTATTGCTTTACTGCATATGCAGCCTATGCTCAATACATGTAAATCCATCGATTGAAATTGCCAGACGATCCTAAATTTGCACTTACGAACATTTTAGGCTTACGAAGTTTAGTGAGACGGCCCCAAGATCTGCATCCGCACAGTCTGCTAAGGATCTGCACTCTTCGCCATTCCATCGATACAACACTGCCAGAAATGGATGATGGGACAATGTTTTTCGAATTGGTCATTTACTGGAATCTATGTCCGAGTCTACCACCTGTGCACCGGGGGCGAATTCGATTGGCTGATCGCGTCACCATAATTACGTATTCGTAGTATGTGCTAACGTTATGCTATATAATAAAATGACGGCGTTCCAAATGACGCTGCTAATGGCGCGATAAAGCAATGATGTTTTGACGTCTAAAAGTTTAAACTTTATTTATTTTACAACGATTACAAGCAAGCGCGAGAGCACTTATACAAATGCTTTCGTTGGCACAGATGAAGGTGTAAGGTCGGTCATTAATGTTGGAGGAAACCGGAGAACCCGGAGGAAACCCACGTGTCCGATCTGGCGACCACTATGCCATCTCACATACTGCCCCGGCCGAAGATCGAACTCGGGGCCGCATTGGTGAGAAGTGCGCTCGTTACCGATTGCGATAACCGGACAACCAAGAAGGGTTAAACGTAATTAGAAGTATATCACTCATATATGATCCTCTGTTTATTAATCTCCTTAACTGATTTCATAAAAATAAACCCCTCATAGCCTCATTTCTTACGAAATGAGGCTCTGAGGAGTTTATATTTATGAAATCAGTTAATACATATCTGAATAAATCGAAACAAAAATTATGTAAGATCACCTATGCATTAAACTTGGCATACTTCATAGTAAACGAGATATTTATTATTTTCATTGACTGATTCCATAAAAAAAATACTCGGCATAACCTCGTTTCTTATGAAATCAGCAAACTCGTATAATAAATATTATATTAAATAGTCATGTAAGATGCGTTATTCAATTAATACGCAACTTATGCATACATAATTAGGGCAAGGGTCATGCGCACACGTCACCTTGTAACAAATATATATGAGACACGCCATGTGATCTTGTACCTTCGGACATCTGCGTAATTTCATAAAATACGTTTACCAAATTTACAATATTTTCCGTAAATGGAGTCAAACGTTGACAAAATTATAGGAGTACATGTAGAGTTATATTCCGCATGTCTGAAAATGTTGTCAACGTTTGGCTTTATTTCTGAAAAATATTGTAAATTTTGGAAACGTATTTAATGAAATTCCGCAGATGTCCGAAGGTACAAAATCGCATGGCGTGTCTCATATGTGGCTGTGAGTGGAGAAATGGGGCTTATGGGATCTGTGACCAGTGTAGCTCCTGATCAAATAACACACTCCTGTAGTCTGATAACAGTATATATTCCTTGTTAGAAGCACGACGTGTGATTCATTGATGTGATTACGAACATTACATATCCCGATCAGACTACGCGGATGCGCAGGCTGATCTGGATATGTACTGGGGCCCGTTTCACTAACGAACTAAGCAAGTACTTTTGTCATAAGTTATAACTTAAGTCCGGAGTACGTGCTTTGTCCGTTTCACAAAACATCTTAGCAAGAACGACAATCGAAATTTACGATGGAAAACTAAGACAGGTAGCTAGCAGTCTTAAGTTATAACTTAAATATTTAAGTCGGAACTTATGAAATAAACAAAGATGGATGCCCCCATGTGAGCCGAGGTGGAGAAAACAATTCACTGACAGCAGGTAAATGTTCACTTCATACGTACTATTTTAGCAAGAATATCTGCCATATAAACCATATATGCTTACATATAGATAGCCACACCTGTGCTAGTTACCCGTGTATTGCTATTTGTGATGTAGGTCATGTCGTTACCAGTATTCGTTATGCCCAGTAATCGACAACATTTACAACCACTGTAGATCCAGATGAGCCGGCTCGTAACGAACCGTCTGTATGCTGTTCATGTATGTCTGTTTGTCGGTTGGTGTCAGTCAGTTGGTCGGTGTCAGTTGGTCAGTGTCGGTCGGTCTCTGTCGGTCTGTCAGTCGGTCGGTGTCGGTTAGTGTCGGTCAGTGTTGGTCGATCAGTCGGTATCGGTCGATCAGTCGGTGTCGGTCGGTCGGTCGGTCGGTCGGTCGGTCGGTCGGTCAGTGTCGGTCTGTTGGTTTCGCACGGTCGGTGTCAGTCGGTCGGTGTTGGTCGGTCGGTGTCAGTCTGTCGGTTGGTGTCGGTCAGTCGGTGTCCGTCGGTGTATGTTTGTCAGTGTCGGTCGGTCGGTCGGTGTCGTTATGTCGGTATGTCGGTGTCGGTCAGTTGGTTTCGCACGGTCGGTGTCAGTCGGTCGGTCGGTGTCGGTCGGTCGGTGTCAGTCGGTGTCAGTCGGTGTTGGTCGGTGTCAGTCGGTGTCGGTCTGTGTCGGTCGGTCGGTCGGTCGGTCGGTCGGTCGGTCGGTCGGTCCGGGTCGGTCGGTTGGTGTCGGTATGTCGGTGTCAGTCAGTTGGTTTCGCACGGTCGGTGTCAGTCGGTCGGTGTCAGTCGGTCGGTCGGTGTCGGTCGGTCGGTGTCAGTCGGTGTTGGTCGGTGTCAGTCGGTGTCGGTCGGTCGGTCGGTCGGTCGGTCGGTCGGTCGGTAGGTCGGTAGGTCGGTCGGTCGGTGTAGATCGGTGTCAGTCAGTGTCGGTCGGTGTCTATCAGTGTCTATCAGTGTCAATCGGTGTCGGTCAGTGTCAATCGGTGTCGGTCGGTGTCGGTGTCAACCCCGCCCCGCCCCGCCCCGCCCCGCCCGCCCCGCCCCGCCCCGCCCTGCCCCCCTCGTCCGGGCACATGTTTGGGAACTTAGGTGTTTGGAGGTGTCGCCTATGACAAACGAAAACAATGCAACATATTCCGTAACCGAAGCGTATTGTGTCTTAAGTGGTCATTGTTTTCTTTAAAAAGGATGAATATACAACCTAATGGTGTGTCATGTATGAACGTCCGTCCGTCCATCAGTCTGATTGACTATCCGACTGTTGTTTGTTCTTTCTTTACAGAACATACAAACGATGGCAGCTGCAGTTGCTATAATCCAGGCGCGCAATTTACCATGGGAACAAGTCTTTAGGACCGAACCAATCCCCTAGACTTCATGGATAACGAGGACCAAATATCGAAATGCAGGCTGTCTCGTGATTTTTTTTCTACAAGTATGCAACATTGCACATGCTGACATTATACGGTCAACCCTGAGATCACACAGTCTGTCAGTGCGATTTTACGCAACTGGTAGTACCCTGGCGGTTATTCTGGAGAGATATACAACATTAGCAAATCAAGTGGTTCTAGAAAGTGGAGTATAACTTTTGCGGACAGTGTTAGCCTGTGTTTCGTTTCTGATAAGGAGATACCTGGTTTTCAGACTAGATGGAGAAACAGTCCTGACGCATTTAACAAAAATGTCAGACCCGTCGCTGAACGCACGTGCGCATTAATCCAGTCCTATACTGGTAAACATGTTCAGTCAATCCTATATGTGTGACACTGACTCACACAGTGCATGCATTTCTACATGTAATCAACAAATTACCCGTGTCCAGTTCAAATAAATATAATATGTCATTCGGTAGTTGTATCAGATACATCCATATCTGACCGGGCATACCATTAATAATCGACAGTACATGTGTTCTGCTGACTCTGAAAACGTGATTTCTGAGTTAATGAGGTAATCTAAGTAAAATTTAAAAAAATGGTCGAACTACAATTTTATTGGAATGTAAAAATAAAAACATTGTTAATTGTCTTATTTTGTTGCTGTTTCATGTCATATGCCAGTTTATATTACAGTATAAGGTTCACTAGTTGGCAATAAATATATCCACATGTATTCAATGGCGTCGGAATATTGAGATAAAATTTATATTCTACATGAGATTATTTTTAAAAATTAATAATATTCAACATTAGGCTTGCAAATCCGTTATTTTAGATGTCAAAACACATAAAGGGAAAGTAAGGTCATCATAAAAATATAAGCCACCTTTGGTGTATGATACATAGAGAATACCAGGCTACAGTCTTTTGATATCAAGTCTATCAGGCAAGGCTAGGAAACGCGTAGAAATTCTGAGGCTTGCCGAGGAATTTCTACCGTTTCCGAGCCGAGCCTGATAAACGTTTGGCTAACACATTAAATCTAAAAAATATTTAAAAGTAAGTACTTTTGTATCAATAACAAAAACGTCACCCTCACCGAAACATTTTATTTGATGAAATTCCATCAAATATTGATTTTATTGCGAATAAGCGATTTTCCTATGTGAATTTAACATGGGGAGTCAATTTTCAAAATTTTTCGTTTTTGAAATTGAAATTTTTGAAATTGACTCCGAAATCTGGCGAGATAGCTTGAAAATGATGTAACTAAGAAAACAAAAGTTAGATTTTTAAATTTTTTTTTTTTTTTTTAAATCTATTTTTAAATTTCTGTTGGAAAATCGTTTTTTCGCAATAAAATCAGTATTTGATGGAATTTCATGAAATAATTTTTTTTTGGGAGGGTGACTTTTTTTGTTACAAAAACGTGGAACAGACAGTAGATTCAGAAGACCTGTTCTAGTTCACGTATTGTGACCGACATTATTGACCGACTTTAACGCGCACTTGTTAATTTTACTTTGGATTTGTGTAACACCTTAAATTACTTCCCAGTAAAGACGGCTAAAAATAACTGAGGTTGGACAAACATGTTAACAAAAGTTTCTCCCCAGAAATCCATTCACTGACAGTATACAATAACACAAACAAAATCCCACCCGATGAAACCTATGGCAAATGCCAATTTTCAGCAAAATCCAAGATGGCCGCCATATATAAAGGTGTACTATTGAAATAGACATTTCTTTGGTACTAAGCAATATAAAAACATGTTTCATGTGTTATTTCCAATTATCATTAGGATACCGATATGCTGTCCAATAATTTTCAGGATCTCAGATGCCAAGGTCATTCATTAAGGACAAGGTCAAATGCAAAATTCACAAAAAAAACACACCAAAATCCAGTAAATTTTATATATTTGCAGCTCCTAACAACATACAATACATTTTTTACCATCTTTTCACAGGTTAGTATTTCATTTAGTGTCACTTTTTAGGTCAAGGTCATATATTAGGTCAAGGTCATATATCAGGTCAAGGTCATATATTAGGTCAAGGTAGATGTCGAATATACGTCTCGAATCTAGCCGAAACTGATGCATATTTTCTATCCATAAGGAATTTTCATGTGTAATTTCCGAATATATACGTCATCTAATTCCAAAATTTATATCCCACGCCGAACTAATTTCCGTAACCGTGAGGCGCAGTTAAAATAATTCTTAAGAAAACGGAAAATAAACACATTATCTTGATGAATTTATTTCAAATGCTGGAATTATAAGGAATGAATGGATATAAACTTGGAAAAGTCGCGGGAATACTGGACGAGGCCTTCAGGCCTTCGTCCAGTATTCCCGCGACTTTTCCAAGTTTATACCCCGATAAATTCCACAAAAAGTTCATTCATTCCTATATTGTAAATAAAACAATATCATAAATTCACCTAATAAAGTGTGTAATAGCACCCCGCGAATGATCAATGGATGAACAGCAGTCGCTACAGGGTAATCATGTCAATTTATTCATGAAATACGTATGCATATTTATGAATTATTACTTGTGTCACATGTATACATGTTTTATAAATTACAACATCTGAAACTATGTGTATCTTATATTATACGACCTTACGCTAAAACACCATTATTTAGAGCTACCTTAACCCATTCACCCCTAAGTAACTGGAAAGGAGCTTGATATGTTAATTTTGCAACCAATCCATCAATGATTTTCAGACAAGTCCATTTTATGAAAAGAGGATGTTTTTGTTCTCTCAACAATGTGAAAATGTGTGTTATGCAATTAGAGGTGCATGTATGTACTCAGAACAACCCTTTATATCACAATGTATGATATAATTGTCGAATACAACATAGTATAATACACAGTGACTTTATTAAAACTGGACACTCACATTCCATCTTGTAATATAGCCAAACAATTCCAGCACAAAAATATTTACACAATTCCCTAACATTTGATTGGCCCGAAGCAAGTACACATTGCTTACTGCTCGTGCACATATGTTGACAGGCCGTTAAACACCATTAAGTAAACTAAATAAATAAATATAATTATTACTAATTATTTCTAGGTACTAATTTGCACACTGTATATAGAAAATATATGAAAATATATATTTTCTCTCATGGTGATTGAATGAGTTGTAACACGTATTACTCCATGCATGACACGATAAATACTACAACCATAGAAAATTACATAGCTGTAAACTATACCAGCAACCTAAGTTGGATTTAATTAAATACAAGATGTATCATTTTACATTCAAACTGTGACTGAATTATAGCAATTTATCCCGGTTAGTATGGTCAGACTGAAAGTTAACAGTCTTTATTAAAACTAGATGGCCGAGCCCACATGTCGTGCCCGCCGAGGCATTTGATACATGTAGTACTAAACGAAGTTTGATAGTATACCGAAAACATGTAACCAAACACTGTAACCAATGTGCCGACTATTATCGCGCTGTCCGAAAGCTGGTGAGACACAAAAGTTAATTTGACGTTGACATTGGGCACAGGGGCAGCACGGGTTTGTGCATAGAATGAAAATAGGGATGATGATAAGGACTATGTGAAGTTTCGAGCGATAAGAATAGTGTTCTTAAAAACTTTAACCTAAATCAAAAAAAGATTTAACCGGACTCACAATCGGACGTACCGACATACATGCGAACGCCAATGTGCCGACTGTGTGGTGCTGTCCGCAAGCGGGCGCGACAATATAAAAATGCTAGGTGGCCATCTTGGGAAATGGCCGCCATTTGTTCACTTTGAGCGCACACCACGAGGTTTGATAGACAATAGACTACTGAATCCGAAAATCATACCAAAAATCCCCCAGGTGGGTGGTGGGTCGGTGTGGGGGAGGGGTAGTTATTTCTGGTTTAAGGTCTAATTATTATTAATTTAAATAATTTATGATCAAGTATCTATAATTCAATCCAAGACAAAGTTTTCTAAATTGCTGCCAAAAAACTAAAAACATTTGTGTTTTACACGATGTGATAGGTAATGACATCCGAAGTACAAATTTCAGTTTTTGTTTGTTTATTGGTGTTTAACGGGCTATCAACAGCTAGGGTCATTTAAGGCCGGACCAGCCGGTTGGATCCCGCATTTAACATGCGCATTGGGGCACATGATAATATTTGGACAAGACAACATGGCGAGCTGATAAGATAGCAAGCACAATGGACAGCACATGATAATATTTGGACATAACAACATGGCGACTTGACAAGATAACATGCACAGTGGACATCACATGATAATATTTGGACATAACAACATGACGACTTGACAAGATAACATGCACAGTGGACAGCACATGATAATATTTGGACAAGACAACATGGGGAGCTAATAAGAAAATAAACATGCACAGTGGACAGCACATGACAATATGTGGAAATAACAACATGGTGACTTGACAAGATAACATTGCACAGTGGACAGCACATGATAATATTTGGGACATAACAACATGGCGACTTGACAAGACAACGTGCACAGTGGACAGCACATGATAATATTTGTTTGACAATACAACATGACGAGCTGGTAAGATAACATGCACAATGGACAGCACCTGATACTAGTTGGACTTAACAACATGGCGACTTGACAAGAAAACACACAGTGAAAGCACATGATAATATTTGGACTTAACAACATGCTGACTTGACAAGATAACATACACAGTGGACAACACATGAAATTCGATTTGGAAACCAAGATAACAATGGCGAATTGACAAGATAACAGCCACAGTGGACAAGCACAAGATAAGATATGGACAAGACAACATGGCGAGATGATAAGATAGCATACACAGCGACAGCACGTGATAATATTTAGAAAATACAACACGGCGAGCTGATAAGATAACATGCACTTTGGGCTGACTGAACAGCAAGCATGTTGACATGATAGATCATGCATTGACGTCATATCACACATGTCGTGTACATGAGACAGTTGGGGCGTTCCATACAAAATGTTTACTTTTTATTAGTCAAAATAAAGTTATTTGAAAACTTGGAAAGGGTTTCGACTAATCTAGAAACATGCAGACAAATGTATCTGGTTCATAGAAACAGCTGCGTAATTTGGATTTCAAAAAGATTACATGACGTCACATTTGACGTCACACAACGTAACGCTAAAACGCGGGAAAACACGTCATTGTGTAACTATTCATGCGCACATCACAATTCATTGTTTATAATATCAAAAATAGAGTAAATGTGCATATATATCCGCCGTGGAAGTGTAATAAATAGGATATTCCATCGTACATGTTTGAATAGCGTAAATAATACAATCGTGTCCGTCGGCGTCCGTCCAAGCCGACGGAAGCCGACGCACACTCGTGTATTATTTCCCGCTATTCAAAATGTACGATGGAATATCCTCTATTTATTATACTTTTTGAATTGTCAGTTTGATATCAGGGGCGATAACCGTGATTCCTTAAAATGTTAGTCTCTCTATTTATTATACTTTTTGAATTGTCAGTTTGATATCAGGGGCGATAACCGTGATTCCTTAAAAAGTTAGTCTCTCTATTTATTATACTTTTTGAATTGTCAGTTTGATATCAGGGGCGATAACCGTGATTCCTTAAAATGTTAACGAAAACAACTATTTAGTCTCTCTATTTATTTTTGATATGCAATGATAGTTTACATGTATATTAAATAGAGAATAGTAGGTTAGTGCCGTGAATGGGAAAACATATATGGCATGGCTCAGAAAACGGGATGGGCGAGGCTATGCCGAGCACATCCCGTTTCCGTGCCAAGTCAGATATTTTTTCCCATTCACGGCACTAACCTACTATTCTATTTATCCCGTCAACACCTACAAATGGCTGTAAAATGCAAAAATAGTATTGACTGGATATCAAAAATGTTTCACGGCACCGTGTTTCACGGCACATACGCACTGTGTTGACGGGATAAAGTTATATATTCACCATGTCACTCCTAAGTAACTGGAATGGAATGTGAAATGTTTCACGGCACCGTGTTTCACGGCACATACGCACTGTGTTGACTGGATAAAGTTACATATTCACCATGTCACTCCTAAGTAACTGGAATGGAATGTGAAATGTTTCACGGCACCGTGTTTCACGGCACATACGCACTGTGTTGACGGGATAAAGTTGTTATATATTCACCCTGTCACTCCTAAGTAACTGGAATGGAATGTGAAATGTTTCACGGCACCGTGTTTCACGGCACATACGCACTGTGTTGACTGGATAAAGTTACATATTCACCATGTCACTCCTAAGTAACTGGAATGGAATGTGAAATGTTTCACGGCACCGTGTTTCACGGCACATACGCACTGTGTTGACGGGATAAAGTTACATATTCACCATGTCACTCCTAAGTAACTGGAATGGAATTTGATTTGTTAATTTTGAAAGAAATTCAATGGTCACACAATTACTTTTCAGACTAGTTCATTTATGTAATGTTGTGTTTTTGTTCTCAAAAATATGAAAATTAAATAAGTGTATAATTGTGTCACTATTCCACCAGTTCTAAAAATTACAAGTGCCCGCTATACAGATATAATAATTTAGTAATATTTATTTTACTGATAGTGACTTGCGGTGGTATCAGTCTATTTTCATATGCAAATGAGGCATGATATTTTTTAATTATTTATACTAATTAAATGTGTAACCTGAACAAATAATATTGTTGACAGGTTATAAAGTATGATCATTGCACATCAAAACATAAATACAGAGAATAAATAGTAATGTCCGTTAACAGTTTAAGGAAACACGTTTATCGCCCCTTATATATGAGCGTGGACATTTACGTCTGATATAAAATGTATAATAATGTCAATTAATACGTGGGGCAATGGTGAATTAATGTTTATTTTGCCAGAAAATTTCTCAGATGATGTCTCTGATATAAAGAACAGTATGTGCCTACTGAGTGGGCGTGTACCTTTAATAGAAAACAAACTTTATTTACAAAAAATAATATAATTCGTCTTCCTCTATTTTATGAACTCGACATATGAAACGTACGGAAGCCCATTAAGGCCACTTCACTTTCTTTTAATTTCCATTTATTCAGGATTTTTTCTTGAGTTTTCAAGTTCTTTTCTTGAATTTTCAAGATCTTTTCTTGAATTTTCAAGAAAACATCTTGAAAATTAGAAAAAAGATCTCGAAAATTCAAGAAAAGATAAAAAAAAAGTGAAGTGACCCTAATGGGCTTCCGTAGCGAGTACACAGACCTACAAATACCTTGTTCGTCAGATTTGACATTTCGCCAAATCACCATGACTTGACAATAATGTTCGTGTTTTACAAGGGTATGATCGATCGACCCGCCAAATACGTGGCTGTGACTGGAGAATTGGGCTTATGTGGTTTGCGACCAGTACAGATCCAGGGGCCCGTTTCCTTTCACTAAACTTCTTACGACTAAAATCTTCGTAAGTGCAAATTTAAGATCGTCTGTAAATTTCAATTTATGGATTTACATTTATTGACAAAGGCTGCATATGCGTACTATGCTCAATAAATGTAAATCCAATAATTATTTGCAAGAAAACATTGTTAATGTGAAATTTACAGACTATCATAATTTTGCACGTACGAACATTTTAGTTGTAAGAAGTTTAGTGAAACGGCCCCAGATCAACCTGTGCATCCGCGCAGTCTGATCACGATCTGTAATGTTCGTAATTTCATCAATGAAACACACGTCGTGCTTCTAACAAGGAATACATACTGTTATCAGGCTACATGAATACATGAATGTGTTATTTGACCAGGAGCTACACTGGTCACAGATCCCATAAGCCCCATTTCTCCAGTCACAGCCACATATGCGATTTTGTACCTTCGGACATCTGCGTAATTTCATTAAATACGTTTACAAAATTTACAATATTTTTCATAAATAAAGTCAAAAGCTGACAACATTTTCAGAGTACATGCGGAATATAACTCTACATGTACTCTGAAGATTTTCTCAAAATTTGACGCCATTTACGCAAAATATTGTAAATTTTGTAAACGTATTTAACGAAATTACGCAGATGTCCGAAGGTACAAAGTCGCATGGCCTGTCTCAATCATTATGATGAATAGTTAATGGGGTTCTATTGAGTCGAATAAGGAAAAAAGAGTTTAATTGTAGATTTGTATTGTATTTCGGAACTGTCAATCGAAATGTTTATAATAATTAAAAAAATATCTAGCGTTTGCAACGCTACTTATTTTCAGCTTTATAAATGTTTTTCAATCGATGGTTACTAAATTATTTTTGTTTACATTAAGTACACTAGCGTATATTATGTCTATAATAACGAGAATTTCTTTCAAATTGTGGTACGAAACATCACATATTGGGTATGTGGGCCACCATCTCAGATTTACAACGTGTGGTCGTTGACAATTTGTCAAATCACACTAATGTGAATTGTGAAATAATCATACTTTATCCCGTCAAGACAGTGCGTATGTGCCGTGAAACATTTTTGATATCCTGTCAATACGACCTAATCACTGCGAATGAATATGTGCGGTTGTCATACTAGTCGATTCTCTGATTTTGAGGATGCGGCTGGGGTTATTTTTTTGCATTTTAAAGCTGTTTGTAGTGTTGAGGGGATAAAGAGAATTATAGATTAGTGCCGTGAATGGGAAAAACATATCTGGCGCAGCACGGAAACGGGATGGCCTCGGCAGAGCCTCGCTAATCCCGTTTCCTAGGCCTTGCCAGATATGTGTTCCCATTCACGTCACTAACCTACTATTCTCTATCTATTTTCCTTATTTCTGAAACAAAATATATGTTGTGACCACTCATTTGAACCGTCTCGGAGAGACGGTTCAAATAAGTGGTCACAACATATACTTCTGATGAGAAATAAAGAAATTATTGAGCCTTGCCGGATATTTTTTCCCATTCACGGCACTAACCTACTATTGTCTATTTCTGGGGAAAACAATACTACGCGAAGTTCTATTGTCTGTTCCACGTTTTGCTGCCGACGAACTTCTCAAAAAGTACTTACTTTTAAATTTTAGATTTAATGTGTTTAATGGCCAAATGTTCGTCGGCAGCAAAACGCGGAACAGACAGTAATTGGTCACCCTACACTTGGGAGGGTTTTAGACAAATACAAGATACAATCAGTGAGAGCCTATCAGTTAATATTCGACCCAGACTCAGTATAAAAGGTGATTTATATGTAGTATTAATTCAGCAGAAAGGCAATGTCACGGTCAATATTATTGTATTAATGCATTATGCGATCACTCTAAAATAATTGATCAAAGTACAGGGTGACAAATTAGAACTTCGCGGCGCAAGTGCATATCGGTCAATCGAACCATTTTAGTTGAACAGGGAGCTTTTCACTAAACTTCGTACGACTAAAATGTTCGTAAGTGCAAAATTATGATAGTCTGTAAAATTCACATTAACAATGTGTCCGTGTAATCAATTATTGGATTTACATTTATTGAACATATACTGCATATGGTGGCATAAGGCTGTGGGCCGTTTCACTAAACTTCGTACGACTGAAATGTTCGTAAGTGCAACATTATGATAGTCTGTAAATTTCACATTAACAATGTGTTCTTGTAATCAATTATTGGATTTACATTTATTGAGCATAGGCTGCATATGCAGCCTATGCTCAATAAATGTAAATCCAGCAATTGAAATTTCCAGACGATCCTAAATTTGCACTTACGAACATTTTAGTCATACGACGTGTAGTGAAACGGGCCCCTGTTTCCCACAATATGAGTAATATTCAAATGCAAGCTTCAGAAACCGTGATATAAACAGGGAGATAATATGGTTTATCATACTTTGGAATTTTCGATATACATGTATAAATAAGAAAATTTGTCAAATGTCAGTATTGTGCATTGTAACATAATCAAACTACAGTCGAACCTCCCCGAACGGCCACCTCTCTACAACGACACCCAGGATTCCGCTGGCGATCGCCACTTTCGCAATTGGCGATAAAAATAAACAATTGGCGATAAAAAGTTACAATTGGCGATAAAAATTTAAAATTTTCGAAAAAAACAATAAAAAAATAAAAAAAATTGTTTTTTATTTATTTTTCGAAAATTGTAATTTTTTATCGCCAATTGATTTTATTTTTTTTGAAGTGGCGATTTTTTATTTTCCCCAGCGGAATCCCTGGACACCCTCTCTATAACAGCCGCTATTTTATATCCCAAACGGATGATTTCCTCTGTATCTAACCCTTAGACTGCTGAGCACGAAAATTGTCGTCTGTTGTTGCTTTTGCCTTTTTTCTCAATAAAAAACATGTTTTGACAGCATTTTAGAATCATTTCCATTGGAAATGATTCTAAAATGTTGCCAAAGCATGTTTTTGATGATAATTATCGAAGAAAATAAATAAACAATAGACGACAAAAAAATTAATTCAGCATTGACCTCCCTACAACAGCCACCTTTCTACAACAGCCAGTTTTGCGTCTTCCCATGGGTGGCTGTTGTAGAGAGGTTGCACTGTATATGCCACATTTAGAAACACGCACGTTCCCTGTATTGACGCTTATGTAAGCAATTTAAATATAATAATTTAGTACGGTAACTATAGATTGCAAAACATGTTTTTCATTCCTGTACACTTAACAAACCCCATTTTTGTATGTATAATTCGGTTAAGAAATACGATAAAGATCTACTATATTTTTGTCCATTCTGTTTCGTCACGTTCTAGGTATATCTGATACACACGGCCTGTTGTGGGTTCTATTGAGTCGATCAGCAAACACGGCTAGATCGTGGGATAATGCACGTATCAATGTCTACCCCGTCTGGCGTGCGAATATACAGGATTTAGACACTTCCAAATATCGACTGTCTAATTCAGGACTCTCTTCACTATATTCAAGTCTAATCGCCAGATGTTTGGAGCAGTTTTTTTTCTGTATATCTCCTACAACGGGCTGACTAGTGTAGTTCTAATATCCCCTCCCGGTGATATCTGGTTGTCTAATTTCCGTCTCTGTGTGCTGCTTAATTCCACGGGTATGTCTCCCCACACACATCCCAATTCGTCTTATGTGGGACAGTTATCACTGTTGCTTGCTAAAACAGTTCGGGTGCTTCATTGGTTGCTGTTTGTTTTTTTTAATTGTCAGTGGACAACCCGTTTATTTATAAATATATATTTATAAATAACAAACATGTATAACAAAGTCAGCGACCTATAGTGTGGAGCCGATTAGATAGAATAGAATGTTTTATTAACTTAAACTATTACATAGTTTCTCGTCATATAAACACAATATACAAAGTATACAAAGTGTGAACAAATGTTTCATGTTAACATACTGAATAATTAGAGGATGGCTGTTTTCCTGTAATCAAATGCATCTCTAAGATATTTACATAATTTTACAAGTGTGGCTTTATGATCGGTGGCTAATAAAGAAATGAACTTGAATACGCTTGGTCTTCTAGTATAGAATGTGGCGATGTATCGGCTGCGAATATGATCGAGCGAGGGACATATGATCATGAAATGATAAGCGTCCTCAATGTCTCCTATATTACATAATGTGCAGGTCCGTTGGTTTTGCTCAATACGATTTCTGCCATATCTCCCTGTCTCTATCCGCAGCCCATGAGTACCCAATCGTATTCTAGTTAGACATTTCCTAAGGGCCGGTTTATCTACTACTAACAAAAATATTTTTCTAGTTCAAAGCTTGATTTAAGGTGTTTATAAAATGGCATGGCTCTACTAGTCTCAATATCACTTTTCCACTTTTGAAGGAAGCAATCTTTTATCCGCTGCTTGAATAAACATACAAATCTGGTGAGATCTAAAACATGTTTTCCAATGCATCTCCAAACCCAAAGTTGAATAGTAAGCTCTTGAGCTTTGATACCCAATTGATACCCAATTGACTTTGCCATTGTCTGCATCAAGCCTAGCGGATTCATACAATGCTGCTACAATGCAATTGTTCGTACTTAGACCGTGGTTATGCCCGATCTGATAGGATTCACACCATTGGATCTCACAATACATACAATTATTGTCAAATTCAAAAGGCTATTGATATTAATTTGCAAAATATTCTGATGCAGTTAGTATTATAATGACAAGCTGTGTGGACTCAGATTTTGATCGCACGGATGTGCGTTCTGGTCGGAGTCTACGCTGATTGTTTCACATTTAGTTGAATAGATGTCACGATTTATTCTTTTTGCAGAGATATAACCGATTGAACTGTGGACAGACTGCAGATATGAGCTGTCTGTTCGACGTAAAATTGGGTATTTTATACCAGGCCCGTACGCAGGAATTAAGTTATGGGGTGCGTTATCGACGGCGCGAAGGGCTAAACATTTTGTGTTTGCAAATCCACGGACAGACCTCGGCAGATTAAGCGTTTCACCCATAAGTAACTGGAATAGATTTTGATATGTTAATTTTGCAACCAATCCAATCATCCCATTTATGAACATGGGGTGTTTTTGTTCTCAAAATTCCGAAAATTACTTGCAAAAAGTGCAGATCCTGATGAGACGGCTCGTTACGAGCCGGCTCATCTGGATCTACACGTTTTGCCAATACCACTCTACAGGCCTGTGGTATTGAAGGGGTTAAGGGGGGTGCGTACCCCCTCTGCATACGGGCCTGTATATACATACGTGTATTCTTATGCTCATTAAAATAATATTTATTTTGTAAATTTACACGTACAGTGGAACCAAACCCGGACACCTTGAGATGTTCGGGCCACTGTAAATCAGACATGTTAGTGCTTTATGGCACATTCTAGTGTTTTGCATCAATGTAATCCGAGATACATAACAGCAAAACACATGCAAATTAAATATCCATTTGTTTCGAGTGTCCGGTTTACAGGGGTTGCACTGTATATATAGTATTTAATAGCATTGTTATATACTATGTACATATAATATTGGGTTGTAAATGTTCACAACAAAATAATATGATGAACAGTGTGGATTCCAGATCAAGACTGTTTAATTAACATGTGTATATTATCTCAAGAGTCACTAGTATCGGATATGTGACTAGGTTTTTCTTATATAATTGAAAGACAGAAAACAGTTAATATATTTACAAGTATATGTTATTACCGATCTGAGGAACAGCAATATAGACCTAGATCGGGCTTGTTCGGTGGAGACTATAATATATTTACAAGTAGATGTTATTACCGATCTGAGGAACAGCAATACAGACCTGGATCGGGCTTGTTCGGTGGAGACTATAATATATTTACAAGTAGATGTTATTACCGATCTGAGGAACAGCAATACAGACCTGGATCGGGCTTGTTCGGTGGAGACTATTTATTGTCCTATGCTTATAGTTTCATTGGTTGTATGGCGGATGCTGATCGGCATCTACGCTGGTCGCAAAATCGATAAGCCCCATTTCTTCAGACACAGCCACGTCATATAGACAGATTGTTGTCTTAACCAGGGGCCCGTTTCACTAAACTTCTTACGACTAAAATGTTCGTAAGTGCAAATTTAAGATCGTCTGTAAATTTCAATTTATGGATTTACATTTATTGAGCATAGGCTGCATATGCAGCCTATGCTCAATAAATGTAAATCCAATAATTATTTACAAGAAAACATTGTCAATGTGAAATTTACGGAGTATCATAAGTTTGCACTTACGAACATTTTAGTCGTACGAAGATTAGTGAAAAGGCCCCCAGGTGAATACATGGTACACATCGCTGTGTGGGTCTACAGTAGTGACATTAGACATGGCATCCGTCCGTTTGTGCCCGTCTGTCTGGGTTTATTACAACGCCGTGTCCAGGGGCCGTTTCACTAAACTTCGTACGACTAAAATGGTCGTAAGTGCAAATTTAAGATCGTCTGTAAATTTCAATTTATGGATTTACATTTATTGAGCATAGGCTGCATATGCAGCCTATGCTCAATAAATGTAGATCCAATGATTGCTTACAAGAAAACATTGTTAATGTGAAATTTACAGACTATCATACTTTTGCACTTACGAACATTTTAGTCGTACGAAGTTTAGTGAAACGGCCCCCAGATTATCAACGTTTTCTGAACACCTATTGTCAATGCCAGCTGGCAATCTCGCAATATGATTGTCTGAGCCTGCCTGTATAGTGTATAATCGATAGAAACACGAGCAATATGCGGTAACTAGGTCATAGACCACAGGTAACTGGGTGACGAGGAAATGCACCATATATGCTCCGTAATATGCGACGTAGACACAAAGGAAAATAAATAGAGAAAATTCATATTTTTGCGACGAATATGACATATATGTTCATCGAGTGGTGTGAAATGTCCATATTTCACGAGTGCCGTTATGTGTGCAGCCTATTTGCGCTGTTTTACTGCAGACGCGCATTATGAATATAGATTACGGAAGTATTCGCACCGGAAGTTGTTTATTTCATCGATGAGAACATATGACTTTTATTTACATCGTATAACTATGTATTTCATGGGTAGGTATATAATAAATGTTTATAACGTCAGCCAACATACGAAACCTGTGAATACAGGCCAGCCATGTAAAGAGAAAAAGCTGGCCTTTGTTCAAGGTTTGTCTTTGTTCAGGGGTTCTTTTATGTATTACTTGAATAATTGCGAATACAGTGCGTGACTGCTATGAATAGGTAATTGCTATTCGGATGCGGACTTTAGTATAGGTTTACTGAGCCCCGCAGGGGACGTAGGAATTTTTTTATTAATTCGTTCCCACGAAATAACAATTCGTTCCCTTAATTTAACAATTCGTTCCCACGAATTAACAATTCGTTCCCACGGGGAACGAATTGTTATATCATGGGAACGAATTGTTATATCGTGGGAACGAATTGTTAATTCGAGGGAACGAATTGTTAAAGTGAGGGAACGAATTGTCATTTCGTGGGAACGAATTATTGATTCGAGGGAACGAATTGTTAAACTGAGGGAACGAATTATTATTTCGTGGGACCGAATTAATAATAAAAAAACCATGTCCCGTGTGGGGCTCCGTACAGGTTCGACTGTAGTTTATTAATAGGTGAAACGTGTACAGGTTCCACTGTAGTTTATTAATAGGTGAAACGTGTACAGGTTCCACTGTAGTTTATTAATAGGTGAAACGTGTACAGGTTACACTGTAGTTTATTAATAGGTGAAACGTGTACAGGTTCCACTGTAGTTTATTAATAGGTGAAACGTGTACAGGTTCCACTGTAGTTTATTAATAGTGAAACGTGTACATGTTCCACTGTAGTTTATTAATAGGTGAAACGTGTACAGGTTCCACTGTAGTTTATTAATAGGTGAAACGTGTACATGTTCCACTGTAGTTTATTAATAGTGAAACGTGTACAGGTTCCACTGTAGTTTATTAATAGGTGAAACGTGTACATGTTCCACTGTAGTTTATTAATAGGTGAAACGTGTACAGGTTCCACTGTAGTTTATTAATAGGTGAAACGTGTACATGTTCCACTGTAGTTTATTAATAGCTGAAACGTGTACAGGTTCCACTGTAGTTTATTAATAGGTGAAACGTGTACAGGTTCCACTGTAGTTTATTAATAGGTGAAACGTGATATTAAGCCAAGCAAATAATGATTTTGTCAAATATGATCGTGCGCGTTTAATGACCTTAAACAGTGATTCAGCAAAATTCATATCGACTCTTGACATCGTAACGATACTTTATACAACCTGTTCAATTGTTATCGGTAACGATTACAATGTAGTTTATGCTCTGGCATACATGGCTGTGACTGGAAAAATGGGGCTTCTGGGGCCCCGTTTCACTAAACTTCGTAAGACTAAAGTGTTCGTAAGTGCAAATTCAGGATCGTCTGTAAATTTCAATTGATGTATTTACATTTATTGAGCATAGGCTGCATATGCAGCCTATGCTCAATACATGTAAATTCAATAATTGTTTACAAGAAAACATTGTTAATGTGCAATTTACAGACTATCATAATTTGGTACTTACGAACATTTTAGTCGTACGAAGCTTAGTGAAACGGCCCCCTGTTTTCGTTTGTGGTCAGTCTAGCTCCTGTGGCTGAGACTGGACAAATTTGAGCCGTGACTTTCAGGCTGTGACTGGAGAAATGGAGATTTGTGATCAATGTAGCTCCTGATAAAATAACACACTCCTGTAGCCTGATACAGATCTATATTGCACATGCTGATCAAGATCTACACTGGTCGCATAACCCATAAGCCTGTTTCTCCGGTCTCAGCCACATGTGCGGTCAGTCTAGCTCTTAACCCTTTCAACCCTAAGGAACTGGAATGGACTGTGATATGCTAATGTTCCAACCAATCCAATGGTCACAAAATGATTTTCAGATTCGTCCATTTATGAAAAGGGGGTGTTTTTGTTCTAAGAAATATTAAAATTACTTTCAAAAAGTGCAGATCCAGATGAGCCGGCTCGTAACGAGCCGTCTCATCTGGATCTGCACTTTTTGCATAAACCGCTATAGCGGGATTTCGGGTTCAAAGGGTTAAATGTGACTGGAGGCATTTATTTGGCTTATGGTATTTGTGGCCAGTCTAGCTCCTGATCTGTGACTGCGACTGGGAAAATACAAAGGGACCTCCAACAGTGAAGACCAGTGGGCCGTTTAACTAAACTGCGTACGACTAAAGTGTTCGTCTGGAAATTTCAATTAATGGATTTTCATTTATTGAACATAGGCTGTATATGCTCAATAAATGTAAATCCAATAATCGTTTACAAGAAAACATTGTTAATATGAAATTTACAGCCTATCATAATTTTGCACTTAGTGAAACGGGCCCCAGATCAGCCCTGCATCTGAGCAATAATTTATCTACACAATAACTGTTCTTCCGCAATTGCCGGAGTGAACTGTTCACATGAACTCCCATAAGGAGACACATCATTTAATTTTCTAGCTAATACCATGTGCGATTTTTCATGAAAAAATCGTTACAAAATTTACGAAATTTTCCGTAATGACGTCGACAAACGTTTCATAGGAAATGCGTAATTCGATTTTCTAATTTCGTCATCGTTCGACGCCATTTACAGATAATGTAATAAATTCAGTATAATAAAAATTAATAAATTCATCCTTAAATTGCAAATTTCTCCCTCAAAGTATACTTTGCTAGATAAGTATACTTTGCAATGTTGGTGAAATAGGCTATATATATCGCGTCAGGATGACTTACGGACTGATCATGCTGATTAAGACAAGTTCATATTGATCGTCTTTACTCGACGAGCAAGGGAAACAACTCCAATACTGATCTACAATAAACCGAAAAGAGTTACTTGATACAACCCTGTCAGGTATATTTACGAACCTGACAGCGTTGTATCAAGTAACTCAGGTATATTTACGAACCAGGGCGTCAGTATTTCTGAGATACGTTGTAGTTCCTGTTCTACTAGTCCTTTCGGATGGGGACTTTAAAAGGCGGTCCCGTGTATCAGATTTGAAGGAGAGTCCGGGCACGGTAAATAACCAGAGGGGACTATTATAATAAGAGCTCGGCCCCATGGGGCCGGTTTCCTCTGTATCGACCTCCTTCCTTTCTCCCCTTCTTGGTAGACGACATGCAAGGTCGTCGAGCCAGTGCCGTCGTTAAATCCAAGCATTTACATTTACATGTATTTACGAACGGTAATAAAAATAGATTTAAAGTTTATTTTTTTCTCACATTAAATATATTCTGAAGTGAAACAAATTGTATGTGTACACTACAACCTGCAGCAATCTTGCCAATGTTCGTCAATTTCTTTATTTAAAATTACTTGAATATTGTGTCTGAAAACAAAGCAGCTTGTTGGCTGAGCCTAAGCTGTGACACAGCTCAGGCTCAGACAATCAGAGTGTTTGATTGCGAGTTGGCATTGTAGATGTTCAGAAACATTGATAATCTGGGCAAGATTAACAGGCTGGGCCCGGTTGCTCAAAACATCCGTTAGCTTAACGGACTGTTAAATCCTTAACTGAATGGTTAAAATCTCTGTTAAACAGAGATTTTAACCATTCAGTTAAGGATTTAACAGTCCGTTAAGCTAACTGATGTTTTGAACAACCGGGCCCAGGTGTGTACCTTTGATCCAGCTCAGTCAAGTCACAGTGCAACCTCTCTACAACAGCCACCCATGGGATGACGTAAAACTGGCTGTTGTAGAGAGATGGCTGTTGTAGAGAGGTGGCTGTTGTAGGGAGGTTAATGCTGAATTAAATGTTTTCGTCCGCTGTTTATTTATTTTCTTCGATGATTCTCATCAAAAACATGCTTTGGCAACATTTTAGAATCATTTCCAGTGGAAATGATTCTAAAATGCTGTCAAGACATGTTTTTATTGAGAAAGAAGGCGAAGCAACAGCAGACGACAATTTTCGTGCTCAGCGGTCTAAGGGTTAGATACAGAGGAAATCATCCATTTAGGATATAAAATAGCGGCTGTTATGGAGAGGGTGTTGTTGTAGAGAGGTGGCCGTTCGGGAGGTTCTGGTATGCATAAATAATGACGTATGACTTTACAGTACACCGAAGAGAAACTATAATAAGTATAAACAGTATGTAACATTAAACTAGTGTGGACCGCTAGAATGCTAGCTAGATATATTTATTAATTCTGTTTAACGGGCTGTCAACCGGTATGGTCAGTTTAGGCACCCAACAACTGGGTAAATCCCGCATTTCATCTGTAAAGAGGAATCCCAAAATCAGAACCGAATATTTGCATGAATACAATATATATTCAGTCCTCAATTTAGAATATCCGGATCTGGGGGCCGTTTCACTAAGCTTCGTACGACTAAAATCTTCGTAAGTGCAAATTTAGGATCGTCTGGAAATTTCAATTGATGGATTTACATTTATTGAGCATAGGCTGCATATGCAGCCTATGCTCAATAAATGTAAATCCATTCATTGTTTACAAGAAAACTTTGTTAATGTAATATTTACAGACTATCATAATTTTGCACTTACGAACATTTTAGTCGTACGAAGTTTAGTGAAACGGACCCCCGGTCCTCAATGCACAAGAGTGACTTAGTCCCAGGACCTGAACGTAATCGGTGTACACTAACCTTACTAAACGTACAATTGGGATAACCGGCTTCAAGGCTCACGTACAAGGAAGCCAAATTGTAACTGAGGCCAGTGACAAGGTGTATGATCACGTGGTACTAACAACAACAACAAATACCGATTCAAAGTACGTATTATTTTATAGTGTCCTTATTACGTAACGGATTTTGATGACATATGGCGCATTAAACGCGTCTATTGTATGTTTCTAAAATGTGTGTACTTATATAATGTATGCAGTGCCCTGCAATCCATATGCATTACACACAGTATATAACTTGCACCATGATTGTAATATATATATATATATATATATATATATTTTAAGATACATATACATATATATATATATATATATATATATATATATATATATATATATATATATATATATATATATATATATATATATATATATATATATATATATATATATATATGTATATGTATCTTAAAACATAAGATCAGAAGCCGATTTCATCAACATTGCAAAGTAAACTTTTCTAGCAAAGTATACTTTGAGGGAGTAATCATTTATTTTTCCCGAAATGTATTAATGTCATATAGAACTAACCACTGCATATATTTGATGATTAAAAGTATGTATACTTTATACTTATATACTGAATTTATTACATTATCACAGCCAAACTGGCTGTGATAATGTAATAAATTCAGTATAATAAAAGATAATAAATTTATCCTAAAATTGAAAAATTCTCCCTCAAAGTATACTTTGCTAGATAAGTATACTTTGCAATGTTAGTGAAATAGGCTGCTGGCAATATCATAATATACGCTGATGCATATAGGCTTGCAGGCAAAACAACAGCTTTTTCCTCACAAATAAGTATTATTTCACATGAAATGTATATGTAATGTCTACAATGTACTCATATATACAAGTAATTATGGTAAAAGGAAGATACTTCTGAAACACTATGCACAGTTTGTTACAGAACAATATATTATACAAATTAGCAGGTTTTTTTCAAACACCCGTACGTAGATCTACAACGCTAAGTCGTGTCAACTCGTAACGTCAAACGTTTATTTTTTTTACTATCCATTTTTTTTCATTCCGTAAACCATCCATTTGGCCTTCCTACGCAAGGTCAATGTCAAACTGTCCGTCTGTCTACCTGTTTGCCTGCCTGCCAGCCAGCTGCCACCCACACTGCACGTTGGTTTACGTCTGTACGTCCGTCGGTCCCGACGAAGTTGCACCTAATGGTGTGCCATGTACGTCCGTCCGTCCGTCCGTCCATCCGTCTGATTGATTGTCTAACTTCTGTTTGTTCTTTATTTACAGAACATACAAACGATGGCAGCGGCATTTTCTATAATCCAGGCGCGCCATTTACGACGGGAACGTGTCTTTACGGAGGCGATTACTGGAGACGTACACAACATTAGCAAAGCAAGTGTGTGTAGAACACAGAAGTGAAGTATAACGTTTGCGGACTGCGTAGTGGCGTATTAGCCTGTGTTTCGTTTCTGATAAGGGGCTACCTTGTTTTCAGACTAGATGGAGAAACAGTCCTGACGCATTTACAACAATTTCAGACCCGTTTTATGCTGAATGCATGTGCACGTTAATTCATTCTTACACTGGTCAACATGTCAATAAAACGTATTTTCACAATTACAATTTCGATAAAATCGCATTACCCGTGCTAGTTAATAGCGATAGGCGGTACGATTCTATTGGTTCAGGGGCAATCCTATATGTGTGCCATTGACTCAAACAGTGCATGTATTCTAATCAACAAATGGAACATTACCGTTAGTGTATACTGTTATGTAGTTTTGCATTTTTTTTTGCTACATTCTTGTAACCAATGTTTTTTGTCATCTTAGACCACGGAGAACAAAACTGGGGTTCCTTTGGCCGCCTTCTTGGATTTCAAAATGGCTGCCTTGAAATGCTATATTCATTATATATACACTTCTAATACAGGTAGAAGATTGATTTGTTTTTTGGTGATAATCATCTTTTGACTACAAACAACAACACCAGTGTTATTTTAATTTTTAGCAACCCCCATGGTGGCCATATTTGATTTAAAAATGGCCGCCCAGAAATCGTATACAATACATTGTAATATTCATATCTACATTTATAATTCAGATATACTGTTTATTTTATTCGGCTATGCCATCTACATACTTCAAATAATAAAACAATGGTTGGTTCCACTTTTTCTGATAACGGCTATGGCCTCTATGTAAATAATATGTATAATGTCTTCACTATGTACTGTCTTTTGTAAAGTGTATTGATAACTAGGTTGTGTTGACTGTTTTGCTACGTTATTGAAACAAACGTTCTTTGTATCATCGAAGAAAACAGGAGTTGTTCCTATTTTATTCTAATTTTCAAAATGGCTGCCGTGAAAATCATATAATTCTGATATAATCATGCACAAACCATTTGAACTGGTTTTCCCCCAGACTATTATCATTATTGAAAGTCAATTATATATCACAAAAGTCTATTTCAAGTCACTGTTCATGGCAAACATGTTATATTTAAAAATGGCTACTGTGTGTATGCAGGAATTTTCTTAATTATGGATACAGCGCTTTCAATCAGTTTCATCACCATCTGCATTAGTCTCCATCTTGTTGGTGTTCCTGAAAGGCTGTGCTGGCACAATCACACTCAAAATTCAGTCAAAGGAGTTACTTGCATAAAATATATACCCTATACAAACTTGTATGCAGGAAAGTGTAGAAGAACTGTCGAAAAGGCAGTATTTGTGTGATTAAATGACTTTTCGGCATTAAAACGCCATTTGCGCATGCTAGGTATGTGTATGTAGACGACGTGAGTAATATATCGGATTGATTGCCAAAACACTGTCGGAGAGGTTGTATACACTCCATAGAGAAAAATGGCCACGTTCAAAAGGCAGTATGGTGATTATCATTATTTAGATTACCATATGGTCTTAAGAGATCACATCTCCTGTATCAATATAAAAGTGATCAGTGGTCCAAATTGCGTTTCATTTGTTGAAATTTTTATATTATGACTTGACAAAGTCAGATACACTGCCGCAGAAAACTAATATGCTCTGATTGGAATTGAATAATGGCATGCTATTTGGCCATAAACGGTTTCGTTATGTGTACGGACTGACTGTTCAAGTGGAGTAAGATCACTTGCCTCTCATATCCATGAACTAAACACTCTATTCATGTCGTCACAGATTACAGGATATTTTACTGTTACTGGAGCAATATGGCCTGTCAATGAAACACGGTTCGGGCAAAAACATACTAGTTACTGATACGCTATCCCACGAGTCAGTAACAGATATATATTCTAACTTTGTTAATGGTATGAATTCACAGGTACATGTAATATTCGTGAACTTACCTGTAAGTGATCACGAGTCGCAAGAAATTGGAAACTTGACTGAGTAAGATGCATAATTGATTATGTTAGAAAAACGAATCTAAAGGGATAGATCAATTTCAGAACGCAAACAAAATGGCGTTATGGGAAATAAACTGAAACGATCTAAATGCATAATTCTGACTCATCTCGAGTCAAAAATGTTGCAAGCCGTTCGTAATGGCCATCTCGGCATTCAGACATGTCTTAGACGAGCTCAAGATAGTATGTTCTGGTAAAATGGTAGGAAGTTGTTCAATTGAAGATAGAAACTGAAATACCAAAGACACTCTGATATCACCCTATGTACCAGGCCACCCATGACAAACTGTTGCTACACACATTTCCAAATGGAATGAAAAGGAATTGCTGGTATCTGTTAACAACAACAGTCACACAGCCTGTGTCAGATGAAGTCAGCAATTTGCCTACCAGGAATTTGCTGATTTTGCAAAAGAATCGGATTTCCTTAATGTTACATTATCTATGTAGCTAAGGGTTAGCTGAGCGAACAGTAATTATTGTGTAACACAGCTTCGTAAAAACAAAAGGTGAATGTACAGACCTATATTTTGGTATACTGGAATATCGAAACTCCCATAACCGGCACGAAATGGTCACCATCACAGTTATTGATGGGACAGCGGCTTCTATCCAGTTTACTGAGTATTTGCAATACATGTTTCGATTTGTGACAAGATCAGATCCAGTCATCAACATAGCAAGAAACGCTATGATAAAAACATAGTAGCTTTAAAATTAAAAGAGCTAAACATTGGCGACCAAGGAAACTGTTAACACCAGTAGCAGACTGCTAACGCAATGCCAGTTCTTACAGATTACAGATGGTATCGCCGTAACAGACGCTTTCTCATGAAGCAATGGAGAAAAAATGAGTATTTACCTTTGCAATGCAATATACAATACCATAATATACACTTTATTAGACAAAATGGATGATTTGCCATATTTTCATCTTCTTATTTGCTGACCAATATATCATTTGAAGACACATAGCGAAAAGCCACAACAATACGTGATACGTGATACATGTACATGTAAATACGTAATACAACAATACGTAATAGATGTACATGATTGAAGTGGCAATGCATGTGACACACTTAATTTCAGCGGCCATGTTGACGATAATGGTGTCTGGTACCACAGTACTAGTTAGCAATAATCTCAACAGTTTGTGTTCATTGTATTATGAGTATAAGCAGAAGAAACATACAAAATATCACCACTGCATTAAACATGTATCATAAATATTAGATTGTCAAGTTTAAATGGCGGTCATTTTAATAATACTATGGTCGCCATTTTAAAATATACTGAAATAATTATGCCACTATTTCTTATACATAATAAATAATAGTAACACACACCACATAACGTTGACGTTAGATATATATTAATTTCAATGGCGGCCATTTTGAAATTCAAAATGGCCGCCTTGCGCTCTTAAAAAAATGGAACCAACTTCAGTTTTGTTATATGTTGTATATGGATATGTTTTCAAGCAGACGTACACGTTCCATTAAAAATATAATTTGAAAAAACATAACTACAGCCACAGAAATACTAGAATGTGTAACAAATATTTGATGTGGTGATGTACATAACACAATTTTGAAGATAAAGATTACTCGTAGCATAAGACGAGTTAGAAATAATATCAGCTGACTGTGTACAAAGAAATACGCGTATGACCAGAAGGAAAATACAAAATCTTACCACGTCATTCAAAAATGTAAAATAAATATTGGATTTCCAATTTTGAAATGGTGGCCATTTTTAATAAAAAAAATGGCTGGTATCTCAAAATGTATTGAACTCATTCTGCCAATATTTCTTGTCCATAATAATGTGTTTTCCGCTGCAAAAACATTACAAATAATGACTTTAACTTCGAAATATAAATTTCAATGGTGGCCATTTTGAATTTTAAGATGGCGGCCTTATGGCTTATATAACAAAATGGAACCAACCCCGGTGTTGTTTCATGTGGTCTATATATGAAAAAATACCTTGGTTCAAGCAATGTAGCAAAACAATTCACAAACCCAAAAATAGCGACATAATAGATATATAGAGGATATTCTTATTTTTGCAACGAATATGACATATATGTTCATCGAGTGGTGTGAACTGTCCATTCATATTATTGCAACGAATATGACATATACGAGATGAACATATATGTCATATTCGTTGCAAAAATATGAATATTCTATTTATTATATACTGCTCCATGGATGAAATTAGCAGTTTTTTAGAATGTATACGGTAATGAATGTGTATTTGCATCCTATTTGCGCTGTTTTCCAGAACATAGATTTTATGAAAATAGATAGCGGAAGTAGTCGTATTTTCAACGGAAGTTGTTCATTTCATCGATGAGAACATATTACTTTTATTTACATCGTATAACTATGTATTTCATGGGTATGTATATAATAAAATATGTCATTTTGTAGTTGTTTAAGATGCATCCATAATCTGACCATTCATACCATTAATTGAAACTGGGAAAAAACATTGTTACATGTTTCTGTTGTTGCTGTTTCATGCCATATGACAGTTTATATTACAGTATAAGGCAATAAATATATATCCACATATGCATCCAATGGCGTCTGAATCTCGAGAAATAACTTTTATTATATACCTACCCATGAAATACATAGTTATACGATATAAATAAAAGTCGTATGTTCTCATCGATGAAATAAACATCTTCCGGTGAAAATACGACTACTTCCGCTATCTATATTCAAAACGCGCATCTGCAGTGGCGGACTGCAAATAGGCTGCAACTACACATTCATTATCGTATACAGTCTAAAAAGCTGCTAATTTCCATGGAGCGGTATATAATAAATAGAATATTCATATTTTTGCAACGAATATAACATATATGTTCATCTCGTGGTGAGAAATGCAAAAATATGAATATCCTCTATATAGTATTTTTTTATAAAATTAATAATATTCTACATTAGGCCTGAAATTCTGTAATGCATCCTGAAATGTTGTAAACAACAACTAAGTTGTAACTTATGACTGACTTGTTATGACCGTCTTAAAGTTTGTTTTGTGAAACCAAATAAGCAATGACTTAAGACGGTCATAACTTTTGTCATAAGTTATAACTTAAGTTCTAACTTATAAACAAAGTAAGATTTGTTAGTGAAACGGCCCCCTCTTATCCATCGTTCCTGCTATGTTATATGTTAAAGAGAGATTCAAAATGACTCCCATAGTTTAAGAATATTACATGCACATATCAAAAATAAATATATAATAAAATATAAGCAAATTAAATATATGTATATATATTTATGAAAAGCTAATATTCGAACTCACTACCTATGGCATTGAAGTCCGTCACTCTAACCCCTCGACTACATAAGAATTAAAGATAAATATCAAAATTAGTATTGAGAAGGAATACAGGCACGGGTATTATATTATTTATAGATGCAGCTTGGAACAACGGGGAGCACATACTTCTCTCTGGAACTCGATATACACTCTCGCATTTCATATTTGTGTTTACCAAACATGTTTTGCATTCTTTTCCACTGCAAACCAGTATTAACACAGCGTGTTTTAAATCATACATTACTGCGTGAATGAAAACATGTGAGTTGAACATATGCTACGCTAAGTGATAATGGTTTAACAATGTCCATTTAACCCTTACACTGCTGAATTATTGTTTGTCGTCTGCTATTTGCGTTTTATTTTCCATTATTCACATGACAAACATGGTTTGGTAGAACTTAAGAATCATTTCCATTGCTGTCAAACCATGATTTTTTTTAGATGAATGCCGTATAACTTGCTGCCTGAGGGAATATATATTTCACGAGTTCGAACGATTAAATCTTCTTTATTCAACTTTTCTAAATGTCACCACGTGTTGCGCACAGCTTCGATAGCAGTGACCAGTAAGCTGTCAGTTTCGTATAATGGCACCGGCACATGCGAAATTTATAAATATTACACATTCTGCTGATTAAAATCCATTTTAATTGTTTAATTTGTACTTATTTTTTTTTTTTTTATTCACCTTTTACATCGCATTAATTGATGAATGCTCATTCCAGTGCCATCTGACCTGTTCCCATTGATCAGAAATGGGCAAATACGAATTGAGGGTATGTTGTGATAAAAACAATAATCAAAACAACAGATTTTTCTGGGAGTTTCAAACAATAATTTATTTCAGAGAAAACTCATGGATTGGAACAGGTTTGCACCATGATAGTACATTTGCTTTTGGATGATGATTGAGAAAACATGCAACGTTCAATCTGTAGTTCTGTAAATGACGTGGCACGGCATGGTTTTAAAGTGAATATTTTACCTGAGAATTGGATAATTTTAAAGAGGCTGTACCGAGATATTTCACTTTCCTGCATAGGTAAGGAGCACTAATAGAGCAGCATATTTGTGTTCAGGTAAAAGTTTCTAGTGTGTCGTGTTCACAAATGTCGAATGCATATTGCTGTCTGTCCACTTATTTGGAATATTGCATTAAATACATACTGCCCGAGTCCGTGAAATGGATAATTTTAAATTAACAGGTCACTCCCCCCTTTCCATGATGTCGCTCCCTAGTTATCTCCCCTGACTGCATCCCAGCATCTCCATGTATCTGCCTAGCAGGTATCAAAGAGCTGGGACCCAGTCAGAGTGGGAGATAACTCAGGTTAGCTAAATAGTCTGTGTAAGGGAAACAACTGCAGCCAATAATATTGTAAGCATGGACAGGAGTTGCTTCCCCTACACATGCTTGATATTTCCACTCGGACTCCATAAAAAGCAAACATATAACAATCTTAATTATTAAAGCCGTAAATGCCGTGCTCCGATTGTCTGAAAATTGGCATTCCGATTGGATTTGTGTAGCTAAACATGATGCCGTTCACGAAAAATTTAAATGACGTCGAAAGTTTTAAACTTTGTACCGCGATTACAGCTTTACTAATTGAGATATCGAACTTCTGTAAACGGATTCTGGTTCAGGGAGGCAATATATATCCGTGTGCAAAGTTGAAAATTGGCACGCCGATTGTATTTCGCTCTCTAAACACGATGCCGTTCAAAAAATCGATATCTTAATTAACGACGCCATAAATGACGTCGAAAGTTTCAAACTTTCCACGGCGATAACAGCCTTACTAATTGAGATATCACATTTCTGTAAACGGCTTCTGGTTCAAGGCGAAAAGATCGATGCGTGTGCAAAGTTTCAGCCGAACCGGACTCGGAAAGTTGCCAAATTTTCAACGCCGTCCGATCCTACTGAAAATTTTCATGCCGATGGAATTTGGATCTCCGAACAATATGGCGTTTACTGAAAGTCGCTATCTCAAATAGTAAATCGTGATTCAGTTTGCAAACTTTACAATTTGAGGTAGCGACTTTCTGTAAACGCCATCTTGTTCTGAGATTCAAATTATATTGGCATGCCAATTGTCAGCACGGAACATTTTCAATTTTCAATAGGAGCACGGCATTTATGGCTTTATTAATTAAGATATCCAATTTTCTTGAACGGCATCGTGTTGTGTTCAGCAATCCGTTTTTTTTCCCAACAAAACATGATTTGACAGCAATGGAAATGATTCTAACGTTCTACCAAACCATGTTGTTGATGTGAACAATGGAAAATAAAACCGAAACAGCAGATGACAAAATTTATTTCAACAGTGTAAGGGTTAAATTGACATTGATCAACCGTTGTCAATTAGCGTGGCATATGTTCAACTCACATGTTCGCTAAAACACGGGCAGTAATGCATGATTTAGAACAGCCTATAAAACCACGCGTTCATGTTTTCATTTATTGAAAATGTGTCATATGTTTATCATGACGTATTGCGTTGGTTTCTTCTTTACATGGGTTTGTTGATATCCGTTGGGTATCTTGTTGTCTGTTTTACAACCGTTTGCTTGTGACTTCCAATCTCCCGATAAATCATTTTCCTACTAATTTCCGGACATCACCTATTTGCATACGAGTGACGTCACGGTGAAAGTATGCTTTGTTTCTGGCAAACACTGATTTGAGTAAGTTATCTGATTAGGAAAGTGGCGTATCGTGTAGTACCAGAACCCTTGTACTGTGTAGCTGTAGCTCCCGATGCTAAAACACTTCGGTGTCTTGACATGGGTCCACGATACATCAGTATTCCCCACTATATATGTTAGTCGTGACGAGTCACATATGTCCAACGTTAGTTCGGGACGCCTTAACGATATATATATATGGGCCGCGCTCTGTGAAAACCAGCCTTAATGACAACGTCATTAAAGCCTGAAAATGACGTCGCAAAGTTACGCTTAAATTTATCAACGTCACGCCGGATTTTGACACTTGAAATCGTTGCGTCATTGCAATAACTTGTCCTATGTATAGCCGTACGCATTACTAATTGTGGCTCACAAATATTTTAATGTTTGATATGCGTGACAGAATTTTACTGTTGTTTTCATAGTGGTTCAGTTGTCTGTTTTTTCGGTTTCCTTCAAGGAAACACGTAATGTTTGTATTGATTTTTTTTATACAAATGAGCATATTGCAAATGATTTGTAAAATATTATATGGACGACTTATAAATGACATTTGAAACTAAATAACCATATGACCGGTAGTTTTAGATAACACATCACAAAACCAGTATGATGTAATCATAATGCTAATATTTCTTTTAAACTTTATTTATATAACAATTACAAACAAACGTGAGAACATTGGTAGTCGGCGTAGATGGAGGCGTCTGCATGTTTCATAATTTGTGTTGAAACCGGAATGCTCAAAGAAAACAAACTTATCCTGTCTGGCGACCACCATACGATGTACATTTCCATAGGCGTAACAACGTTTAACCCCATGGAAGAGTGATTTTTTCAATCGGTTATCTGGCGTGTTTGATATGTTAGCAATATAAAACTGTCAAAGCTGTATCAATAAAGTATTAATAAAGAAAATACACATGCAGAAATTGGTTATTTTACCGTCTCAAGGTGTTTATCTGACATTTACATGTACATCTTATAAATTTGAAAGCTTCATTTCGTTATATTGAATGTTGAACAACAACTAGAGAAAAGATGGATTCCATGGGAAAATGATTTCCCTGTTCTATTATTTTGGGCAATTTACTAGCACTACATCAAAGATTATTTGTTTAAAGGTATAACATTTTTTGGCATTTTTGAATGTGTCAAATTGTAGCCGTAGATAACATATCGGAGGCGAATTTGTGTAGCTAGTTCCGTACGTACTGTTCCGTGAGATCTAAAGATAATGGCTGCTGTATTCATACGCACGAACTGTCTTGATTCGTATTTTCCAAAATTTAACTGATAAACTGAGCCTAAAACTGTGAAAACTATAGAGAATAGTATATGTAGAGTTTTAGATACAAAACAGGACGGACCAAAACACGATAGGATAATTTGGCACATGGCACTATTTTCTTGGTCGTACTCGCCGTTTAGGCGCAGCACGACAATGGCTGCCCCCATAGAAATTTGCGTGACATAATATGCTATCTCCAAGGACTTTACCACAGGTGGAAGACAGGGACCCCACCAACCAATTTCCGTACAATATACACCGGAAACGGGTGGGTGGAGTAACGTGTTTCAAATGAGCCATTTATTGGGTCCTATGTCCCAGTCTTCCACCTGTGGACTTTACATGACGTATGCAATATCATTTACCGGCGACGTGTGCCATTGTAACGAATTGTCATTGTTTCTTATATTATTTATAAATTAAATATAAATGTTTTGAAATATGGCTAAGTATATATTAATAATAATATACATACATATGTGCATTGTGATGAAACAAAGAGACGTTTCTGTGTGAGTACAATTGTAGCACGAACACGTCACGACTCGTGCGGTCCACTGTCCGCAAATATTGATAACCACGACGGAACGTACGTATTATCAAAACAACGTCGATGCTACAACGTGACGTCAGATATGTATCTCTGTTGGTCTAGCAAGATGGTTTATCAGTTGAATACAACATTGGTGTATATATCATATTGTTCGAGAGAGATCAAATTTTCTATTAGCATGGTTGAAAACTCAATTTCGCATGTTTGATTCATAATGGAGGTTTTCGCTTGGCGCGTCACATATTATGTTCACAGTTTTGATGAGTCACGGCGGTTATCACATGGTGTGTAATACTCCCTCGTTATTGATACATGCACGAGTTTAACAAATACGAACTTGTATTCACTAAATGCAATCTGACACACATAAATGAATTTAAATCAGAAACAGATACGCGTATAAAGCAAGGGAGACGCTATGTAACATGTACTGTAACGTTTACAACTACATGTACGTTTTTGAACTTTCACACTTTTATCCATATACTAGCACATATCTACTGTACATACATGCATGTAAAATCTCGGTAAACGATATACTAACACAAAAAAGAAAAACATGTATCTGGTCCATACGCGAACTTGGCTGCAGACACCACCAGCTCACATGCTACTCAACATTGCTCGTTTCTGATCATTTATTTTCATAACAACCCCGAGAACGTACATTTATATTTTGGCATAAAATGGTAATTAAAATAGTCAATGGTCTACATATAATTGGTTTGTTTCGCTAATAGTACACGCTAATACACGTATATCATATGTCATTACCAGCTGCCAACAACGACGTCAGCTATGTAAAAAGCGTAAATGGAAGCGACGAATCCGACCTCATTTACTCGATAACGTCAGTTTCGCCATAAGGCACCTTTTCGCACGACGTGGCTCATATAATGTTTGAAGAGGTAAGCCGATGTTCACACTGGTAGTGTACGTTTGAGGGTGTATTTGTGGCATATGTGTGGGGCATTTTAATAAAATATACACGTATACATAAAATAGGTCATACACATTCTGATAACGTAAGGAGAGCATACACTGATATGGTTGAGGGTGTATTTGTGGCATAGTTATATATATTGAACTATATTTGCATGTATTTCCCACATAATTGGTGATTCAATGTGCATACATCGAACATATGGCCAATTTAACAGATTTATTTGACTACATATGTCAATTATAGCATGTGTTTTGTGTCATAATATAAGTTATTGTGATTCTACACAGGCTATATGGTGTAATATTGCCCGTCTGGAGGTATGTTCACCCGAGGCGATAGCCGAGGGTGAACATACCTTCAGACGGGCAATATTACATCATATAGCCTGTGTAGAATCACAATAACGTATTTGTCATACCGCAGATCCGTTATTTGGCCGTATAAACATATCTCTTCTTTTGATCTTTGCGTTTTTTCAGGAAGAAAAATAATCCGAGATTCGATTTTCTACCGTCAGTCTTAATATAAAGGCGTAAATGAACATTTTGTTTTTTTATTAAACGAAAACAAACTAAATATGGAGTAAGAAATCCATCGAAAACGACTTTATGACAGTTTTTTTATATCGTGTAATTTAATTGATATTCCACTGCTCTATCGATCTGCTCTCCCTTTGGCGCCTCCAGAAGAATGCGACTGGTTCCCAAATATTCGCTGTCATTGCTACGCCGCGCCTCGTGCGTGGAACCCATAGTTTATGACCCAGTCACGAAGCCAATTCTGTTGAGATTTGAAAACACTAAATGGGACGGTTTGTGGCATTTTTCGCTCATATTTTGATGAGCGAAGAATATTTATGGAAAAATAAACAATAAGACTGGTTTTGAGTGTACAATTTGTTACTTTTATTGATCAATTCGGGGTTTTATTGTGTTTAGTGAGGAATACAATTCGCAATCGGTAGACGCTTGCAAACTGTGTCTGCATTGGACGCGAGGCGCCGGAGGGGAATCGCAATTCCTGTATGTCCGACGGTCTTGGCAGGTCATATAATATATATGACCAGGCAAGCTAGCCAATCAAAAGCCGAGAAACTTATCTGCGGTATGACAATATGCTTTACACTAATATCTGACACTATCTAGAGTGTATTTGTGGTATATTTATATGTATTTAAACTATATTTGGGTGCATTTGAGTGTATTTGGGTGTGTCGTGTAACCGTTCCCCCGGACTCCGCTAGCTTAGCTCGTTCGACGGTATGGCCGCACCACTTTTCAATACCCTCATACGACGCTGCGTCACAATTAACTGTCGTCAATTAGATTCTGAACTAAATTCTCCAATAATTACAATGTATCGTACATGTATATAACCTATCATAGTCGGCGATGGTAGCAAATTACGAGTCACATGTCGGCTAATTATAGATTTAAAATCGATAATGGTCAATTTGGTTTGTTCACTACATGTACATATATCATAGTTTTAATTTGTTCAATGTTTGATAGTATACATACTAACACGTGTAGATACATTTAATGTACCTTATCAGCAAATACAGTTTACAGCAAGCACAGTCAATGTGTCTATGAACACGCATTTCTACTGTAGGCTGCTGTGTTGCATTGCAAAATGTCGGCGTTCAATAACGTCATTTTCTCAATGACGTTACTAGTTTTTCCTTGCGTAATTCACATGGTGCTAAACAAAGTGAGATAAAACAAAAGCTATGAAACGTATTTGCATTTTCTTTTCAGCATAATGTTTTTGAAAGGTGTCCGCAACAAAAAGTGTAAAAAAATGCAAATCTAAAATGTTGTCATTAAGGCCGGTTTTCACAGAGCGCGGCCCATATACATGTATATGTGAAATTGGCGGTGTACCACCTCACGTCGTTCGGTCTTGGTCCAGAACTTTCCATTTCACATATATATGAAAACCTTAACATAACATATTATTAAGATAAATTAATTATTATAGTTCTATCATTCTTAATTTTCTACTTTCATCTAAGAAAGGTTTAATTATTTTAATATACTTATGTTTTGATTTAGCACCAATTATTCAATTACACCACCACATGAGCAACATATTTGATATTAGCAGTTGTGCCACCACCGCAATTTAGGCATCTTATTTTACTGTTACCCTTTTCATTTATATTATTGTGAAGTTTGCAGAAGTTTGATCATCTGGTAGTCTTGGCTTTTTTTTTCAATTTTATTTACGTTTAATATCTATATATTAAATATATTAAACAATAAAAAGTAATTATAAAATAAAATACAATGAGTACTAATGATGTGAAATACATTTTAAACCTTTACCGCGATGGTAAAATCGATGATGAGCAACTTAGAAAGATGATAGATGCTCTCAAACCTGTAATAACAAAACCTATATATTTTGAAATTCATAAACAGACATATGCTGATGTAATCAATGAACTTAAAAATAATAAAAGCACTAACTACTTAGTACTCACACAAAAACCAAAATATGACTATTTCAAAGCATGCAAAATATGTGTTAAACAATACAAAGATCCTCAAAAACTATTGTCTGATAAGAAAGATAGTATACACAATCAACTTATAGAGGAGATAAAAGAGATAAAAGGATTACAATTTCAACTTGTCCTTACTTACTGTAGATATATAAAAAGATGATGGTGAGGAAACAAAACGAACAACAGGAGAATTATATAGCGAACAATATGCTATCTTGTAATCAGAAAAAAAGTAAGTGAATTTTACGAACAATCGTCTTCACAAATTCAAAAAAGTATTGAAAACTTCACAAACACGGCAACAGGTATGATGATTGCCCACTGTAGTAAATTATTTTTAAATGTAGCAAAATACGAACCATTAACAGGTTCTTCTTATATTCCTCCACCTAAAGAAGTAGCAAATAAAAAAGCAATACTTAATGTAAAAAATAATGATGACAGATGCATTATACATGCTATAACCTCAGCTCTTAATCCTGCTTCACAGCACTCAGATAGACTATAATCTTATTCAAATCCTGATTTTATAAATACTAAAGGAATTGATTGTCCAGTCTCAATTTCTCAAATTCCAAAAGTAGAGAAAAAACAATTTAGCAATTAATGTTTATGGGTACTATATCACTAAAGAAAAGAAATGTCGATATTTCCCATTACACTTTATTTCATTTCAGAACAAGCTAAAGAAATAAAAATAATTAATCTACTCTCCTAATATGTGAAGATAATGAAGATTCCAATAATGAAAATGCTGGCAATGAAGAAATCAAAACCAAATGTCATTTTTGTTGGATAAAGAATTTCTATCGGTTACTTTTCAATCAAAATAAACATCATGGAAAAACATACTTCTGCGACCGCTGTCTCTACGGGTTTTCACAAGACGGTTTACTCATGAAACATAATGAAGATTGTGAAGTCATTAACAAAAGCACCACAATAACACAAATACCATCAAATAATCACATCATGTTAAAAAACTACCAAAACCAAATGCCCGTCCCATATGTCATATACGCCGACTTTGAAAGCATAATCAAGCCTATATCAAAGAAAGCCGGATATAAATTTGAAATCCAAAAAAAACACCAAGCATGTTGATTTGGCTACCAAGTTGTTAGATATGACGCGGTTGCGAACCGCCCAGTAAAACACAGAGGCGAGGATGCAGTAGTTGAGTTCCTGATGAGGTTAAGGCGAGAGAGATACTCCATAAACATAAAATTCGGAAACCCAGAACCAATAATAATGACAGAAGAGAATGAGGGAGATTATGAATACGCAACACACTGTTGGATCTGTGAAAATTAACTGGGAAATGATAACAATAATCACAACGTCCGAGACCACTGTCACTTCACAGGCAAATACAGAGGTGTGGCTCACAAGATCTGCAATCTGAAACTCAAAATAAAACCGGGCATAACTAAGATCCATGTGGTATTCCACAACCTAAAAGGATATGACAGCCATACCATAATGCAGAAAATACACAAGGCAAATGGTATCATCACCTGTATTCCAACCAACACAGAGAAATCCATAGAGGATATTCATAGTTTTGCAACGAATATGACATATATGTTCATCGAGTGGTGTGAAATGTCCATATTTCACTCGTGAAATATAAGCACATTTCACACCACTCGATGAACATATATGTCATATTCATTGCAAAAATATGAATATTCTATTTATTATATACCGCTCCATGGAAATTAGCAGTTTTTTTAGACTGTATACGGTAATGAATGTGTATGTGCAGCCTATTTGCGCCCGGCACTGCAGCTGCGCGTTATGAATATAGATAACGGAACATATGACTTTTATTTACATCGTATAACTATGTATTTCATGGGTAGGTATATAATAAATATCATTCAGCACAGGACAACTCCAATTCTTATATAGTTTCCTGTTGATGGCATCATCAGTGTCCAAACTTGTGGAAAATACTGCAGATCTGAGGATAACCAGAGAAAGATTTGGAGATCCACCATAGATAAGGAAATCTACAATGCTGGTAAATTTAACTCTGAAAATGAACGCAACATTACACTGCGTGAGTTAATTTATAAACCAAAAATGGAATACATTCTCTCAAACCCAGACAAGTTTGAGTTTCGTAGCCGTTTCATAGATGGCAAGAAAGTAAATAAAGATTCCCAGCTTGTGTTGTTGAATGAATAAATATCGAGAACAAACACACGAGGTGAATGTGAGATGAACTACTACCAACGCAATGGACTTGGTAGATACTGGACAATAGAACAAGTGGGCTTGCAAAACATGAGCAGGAAGATCAGACACACCATTTGCAAAGACACTACGATTGATATTGACACGAAGAATGTCCACCCAAAACTACTATCATCCTATTGCCACCAAAAACAATATATCATGTGAGGGACTTGACATGTACGTCAATGACCGTGAGAATTTGATAGCACAATACATGATTAAGAAAAACCTGACAAGATATGAAGTAAAGAAAAATCTCCTTTCAATCCTCAAGGGAAGGACAGTAGAATTAAAGCCAGACGACCCTGAGTGGTTTTTAAAATACTACAAGGGAATGCGACACATTATAGCCCGTGTGTGTGCGCTCAATTCAGACATGTATACAACAACTTGAAAGAGGACTCACACACAACATCAAAGGCTCAACTGTTAACCTACTCATGTGTAAAATAGAAAACAAAGCACTGATGGCATCATTTGATTACCTCAATGAACGCGGGGTAGAAGTCAGTGCACTTGTGTTTGATGGTTTAATGGTTGACAAGGACACAGTAAAAGACACACATGTGACTGGACCCGAATGATGAGGCGCTATTAAATTGCGAAACAAGTGTGACACGATATTTATTTTGAGATTTTAAAGGACCGTCCCTGTGGAGAAAATGCTGTGGAATGAAACGTAAGTTTTGTTTCCAGCATGACGTGTTAGTGGACCCAAATGATCTGGCGGTATTACATATTTTTTTGTTGAGATTTTAAAAGGTCGGCCCTGTGGAGAAATGTTGATTTTCAAAAAATGCTGTCGAATGATAACTCATTGGTTAACAATGACAATTTGTTTCCAGAATGATCTGTGACTGGACCCAAATGACAATTATTTTTTCTAGAATGACTTGTGACTGGACCCATATGATGTGGCAATATTAAATTGCGAATAAAGTGTGACGCGAACATTTCCAGAATGAACTGTGACTGGACCCAAATGATGTGGCGGGATTAAATTTCGAAAAAAGTGTGACTCAAATATTTATACATGTATATATTTTCGAGATTTTAAAGGGCCGGCCCTGTGGGGAAATGTTGATTTTCAAATAATGACGTGGAATGAAAAGTAAGTATCTTACAATGACAATTGTTTTTCAAAATGACCTATTACTTGACCCAAGTGATGTGGCGGTATTAAATTGCGGCAAAAGTTGACGCGAAAAAAAGAAGTTGTTTCTTTCAATATGTTAAGGGCCGGCGCTGTTGAGAAAATTTTCAAACAAGAGCTGTAGGAGAACAGCATAGCTCGACTACGAGGGTTGTCGATGTACACATAGTTTGACAAAGAAGGTGGCTGCGGCCTGCATAAAAACCTTAACCAAGGTTGACTAAAAACATTAACCAAGGGATTATTGATGTACGTCACTAGGAGATGAAGTTGTCCAAGTATGGTTGATGTAGGCCCAGAAGTATTCCATATACAAGCTTGACTATAAACATTAACCAAGTAATTGAAGGTTAAATGTAGGTGAAGGTAAAATAAAGGTCAGGAGTTATTGATGTACATCCCTATGAGAAAAAGTTATCCAAGTATGGTGTCTGTATGCACAATAGTATTCCATCTACAAGCTTGACTAAAAACCTTAACCAAGGTTGAGTAACTAGATGGCCGCGGCCTGCATGTCGCGCCTTGTGGCGAGGCATGGACATTAACAAAAAAGATATAGTATAACGAAAAACTTTAACCAAAAAACTTAAGCAAAAACTTTAACCGGACACACGTACGTACGTACATACGTACGTACGACAAAGTGCCGACTATATCGCGCTTTCCGCAAGCGGGCGCGAAAAAAACTTTAACCAAAAACTTCAAAGTAATTTGACCTTGACATTGGGCACAGGGGCCGCACGGGAGGGGGGTAGAATGAAAATATAGATGATGATAAACACCCATGTGAAGTTTCAAGGTAATGGGCAAAGCAGTTGCAGAGATATAGTACAACGAAAAAATTTAACCAAAAAACTTAACCAAAAACTTTAACCAAAAAACTTAACCAAAAAACTTAACCAAAAACTTTTAACCAAAAAACTTAACCAAAAACTTCAAAGTAATTTGACCTTGACATTGGGCACAGGGGCCGCACGGGAGGGGGGTAGAATGAAAATATAGATGATGATAAACACCCATATGAAGTTTTCAAGGTAATGGGCAATGCAGTTGCAGAGATATAGTATAACGAAAAACTTTAACCAAAAAACTTAACCAAAAAACTTAACCAAAAACTTTTAACCAAAAAACTTAACCAAAAACTTCAAAGTAATTTGACCTTGACATTGCGCACAGGGGCCGCACGGGAGGGGGGTAGAATGAAAATATAAATGATAATAAACACCCATGTGAAGTTTTCAAGGTAATGGGCAAAGCAGTTGCAGAGATATAGTATAACGAACAACTTTAACCAAAAAACTTAACCAAAAACTTTCACCAAAAAACTTAACCAAAAACTTCAAAGTAATTTGACTTAACCAAAAAACTTAACCAAAAACTTTCACCAAAAAACTTAACCAAAAACTTCAAAGTAATTTGACCTTGACATTGGGCACAGGGGCCGCACGGGAGGGGGGTAGAATGAAAATATAGATGATGATAAACACCCATGTGAAGTTTCAAGGTAATGGGCAAAGCAGTTGCAGAGATATAGTATAACGAAAAACTTTAACCAAAACACTTAACCAAAAACTTTAACCAAAAAGCTTAACCAAAAACTTAACCAAAAACTTTCACCAAAAAACTTAACCAAAAACTTCAAAGTAATTTGACCTTGACATTGGGCACAGGGGCCGCACGGGAGGGGGGTAGAATGAAAATATAGATGATGATAAACACCCATGTGAAGTTTTCAAGGTAATGGGCAAAGCAGTTGCAGAGATATAGTATAACGAAAAACTTTAACCAAAAAACTTAACCAAAAACTTTAACCAAAAAACTTAACCAAAAACTTCAAAGTAATTTGACCTTGACATTGGGCACAGGGGCCGCACGGGAGGGGGTAGAATGAAAATATAGATGATGATAAACACCCATGTGAAGTTTTCAAGGTAATGGGCAAAGCAGTTGCAGAGATATAGTATAACGAAAAACTTTAACCAAAAAACTTAACCAAAAACTTTAACCAAAAAACTTAACCAAAAACTTCAAAGTAATTTGACCTGACATTGGGCACAGGGGCCGCATGGGAGGGGGGTAGAATGAAAATATAGATGATGATAAACACCCATGTGAAGTTTCAAGGTAATGGGCAAAGCAGTTGCAGAGATATAGTATAACGAAAAACTTTAACCAAAACACTTAACCAAAAACTTTAACCAAAAAGCTTAACCAAAAAACTTAACCAAAAACTTTCACCAAAAAACTTAACCAAAAACTTCAAAGTAATTTGACCTTGACATTGGGCACAGGGGCCGCACGGGAGGGGGGTAGAATGAAAATATAGATGATGATAAACCCCCATGTGAAGTGTTCAAGGTAATGGGCAAAGCAGTTGCAGAGATATAGTATAACGAAAAACTTTAACCAAAAAACTTAACCAAAAACTTTAACCAAAAAACTTAACCAAAAACTTCAAAGTAATTTGACCTTGACATTGGGCACAGGGCCGCACGGGAGGGGGGTAGAATGAAAATATAGATGATGATAAACACCCATGTGAAGTTTTCAAGGTAATGGGCAAAGCAGTTGCAGAGATATAGTATAACGAAAAACTTTAACCAAAAAACTTAACCAAAAACTTTAACCAAAAAACTTAACCAAAAACTTCAAAGTAATTTGACCTTGACATTGGGCACAGGGCCGCATGGGAGGGGGGTAGAATGAAAATATAGATGATGATAAACACCCATGTGAAGTTTCAAGGTAATGGGCAAAGCAGTTGCAGAGATATGGTATAACGAAAAACTTTAACCAAAACACTTAACCAAAAACTTTAACCAAAAAAAAAAAACTTAACCAAAAAACTTAACCAAAAACTTTAACCAAAGAACTTAACCAAAAACTTCAAAGTAATTTGACCTTGACATTGGGCACAGGGGCCGCACGGGAGGGGGGTAGAATGAAAATATAGATGATGATAAACACCCATGTGAAGTTTTCAAGGTAATGGGCAAAGCAGTTGCAGAGATATAGTATAACGAAAAACTTTAACCAAAAAACTTAACCAAAAACTTTAACCAAAAAGCTTAACCAAAAAACTTAACCAAAAACTTTTAACCAAAAAACTTAACCAAAAACTTCAAAGTAATTTGACCTTGACATTGGGCACAGGGGCCGCACGGGAGGGAGGTAGAATGAAAATATAGATGATAATAAACACCCATGTGAAGTTTTCAAGGTAATGGGCAAAGCAATTGCAGAGATATAGTATAACGAAAAACTTTAACCAAAAAACTTAACCAAAAACTTTAACCAAAAAACTTAACCAAAAACTTCAAAGTAATTTGACCTTGACATTGGGCACAGGGGCCGCATGGGAGGGGGGTAGAATGAAAATATAGATGATGATAAACACCCATGTGAAGTTTCAAGGTAATGGGCAAAGCAGTTGCAGATATATAGTATAACGAAAAACTTTAACCAAAACACTTAACCAAAAACTTTAACCAAAAAGCTTAACCAAAAAACTTAACCAAAAACTTTCACCAAAAAACTTAACCAAAAACTTCAAAGTAATTTGACCTTGACATTGGGCACAGGGGCCGCACGGGAGGGGGTAGAATGAAAATATAGATGATGATAAACACCCATGTGAAGTTTTCAAGGTAATGGGCAAAGCAGTTGCAGAGATATAGTATAACGAAAAACTTTAACCAAAAAACTTAACCAAAAACTTTAACCAAAAAACCTAACCAAAAACTTCAAAGTAATTTGACCTTGACATTGGGCACAGGGGCGCACGGGAGGGGGGTAGAGAATGATATATGATGAAAACACCCATGTGAAGTTTTCAAGGTAATGGCAAAGCAGTTGCAGAGATATAGTATAACGAAAAACTTTAACCACAATTAACCAAAAACTTTAACCAAAAAAACTTAAACAAAAAACTTCAAAGTAATTTGACCTTGACATTGGGCACAGCCGCATGGGAGGAGGGTAGAATGAAAATATAGATATGATGATAAACACCCATGTGAAGTTTCAAGTAATGGGCAAAGCAGTTGCAGAGATATGGTATAACGAAAAACGTTAACCAAAACACTTAACCAAAAACTTTAACCAAAAAACTTAACCAAAAAACTTAACCAAAAACTTTAACCAAAGAACTGAACCAAAAACTTCAAAGTAATTTGACCTTGATATTGGGCACAGGGGCCGAACGGGAGGGGGGTAGAATGAAAATATAGATGATGATAAACACCCATGTGAAGTTTTCAAGGTAATGGGCAAAGCAGTTGCAGAGATATAGTATAACGAAAAACTTTAACCAAAATACTTAACCAAAAACTTTAACCAAAAAGCTTAACCAAAAAACTTAACTAAAAACTTTTAACCAAAAAACTTAACCAAAAACTTCAAAGTAATTTGACCTTGACATTGGGCACAGGGGCCGCACGGGAGGGAGGTAGAATGAAAATATAGATGATAATAAACACCCATGTGAAGTTTTCAAGGTAATGGGCAAAGCAGTTGCAGAGATATAGTATAACGAAAAACTTTAACCAAAAAACTTAACCAAAAACTTTAACCAAAAAACTTAACCAAAAACTTCAAAGTAATTTGACCTTGACATTGGGCACAGGGGCCGCACGGGAGGGGGGTAGAATGAAAATATAGATGATGATAAACACCCATGTGAAGTTTTCAAGGTAATGGGCAAAGCAGTTGCAGAGATATAGTATAACGAAAAACTTTAACCAAAAAAACTTAACCAAAAACTTTAACCAAAAAACTTAACCAAAAACTTCAAAGTAATTTGACCTTGACATTGGGCACAGGGGCCGCATGGGAGGGGGGTAGAATGAAAATATAGATGATGATAAACACCCATGTGAAGTTTCAAGGTAATGGGCAAAGCAGTTGCAGAGATATAGTATAACGAAAAACTTTAACCAAAACACTTAACCAAAAACTTTAACCAAAAAGCTTAACCAAAAAACTTAACCAAAAACTTTCACCAAAAAACTTAACCAAAAACTTCAAAGTAATTTGACCTTGACATTGGGCACAGGGGCCGCACGGGAGGGGGGTAGAATGATATATGATGTATAAACCCCCATGTGAAGTGTTCTAGGTAATGGGCAAAGCAGTTGCAGAGATATAGTATAACGAAAAACTTTAACCAAAAAACTTAACCAAAAACTTTAACCAAAAAACTTAACCAAAAAACTTAACCAAAAACTTTTAACCAAAAAACTTAACCAAAAACTTCAAAGTAATTTGACCTTGACATTGGGCACAGGGGCCGCACGGGAGGGAGGTAGAATGAAAATATAGATGATAATAAACACCCATGTGAAGTTTTCAAGGTAATGGGCAAAGCAGTTGCAGAGATATAGTATAACGAAAAACTTTAACCAAAAAACTTAACCAAAAACTTTAACCAAAAAACTTAACCAAAAACTTCAAAGTAATTTGACCTTGACATTGGGCACAGGGGCCGCATGGGAGGGGGTAGAATGAAAATATAGATGATGATAAACACCCATGTGAAGTTTTCAAGGTAATGGGCAAAGCAGTTGCAGAGATATAGTATAACGAAAAACTTTAACCAAAAAACTTAACCAAAAACTTTAACCAAAAAACTTAACCAAAAAACTTAACCAAAAACTTTAACCAAAAAACTTAACCAAAAACTTCAAAGTAATTTGACCTTGACAATGGGCACAGACGGGAGTAGAATGAAAATATAGATGATGATAAACACCCATGTGAAGTTTTCAAGGTAATGGGCAAAGCAGTTGCAGAGATATAGTATAACGAAAAACTTTAACCAAAAAACTTAACCAAAAACTTTAACCAAAAAACAAAAAATTAACCAAAAAACTTCAAAGTAATTTGACCTTGACATTGGGCACAGGGGCCGCACGGGAGGGGGGTAGAATGAAAATATATATGATGATAAACACCCATGTGAAGTTTTCAAGGTAATGGGCAAAGCAGTTGCAGAGATATAGTATAACGAAAAACTTAACCAAAAAACTTAACCAAAAACTTTAACCAAAAAACTTAACCAAAAACTTCAAAGTAATTTGACCTTGACATTGGGCACAGGGGCCGCATGGGAGGAGGGTAGAATGAAAATATAGATGATGATAAACACCCATGTGAAGTTTCAAGGTAATGGGCAAAGCAGTTGCAGAGATATGGTATAACGAAAAACTTTAACCAAAACACTTAACCAAAAACTTTAACCAAAAAACTTAACCAAAAAACTTAACCAAAAACTTTAACCAAAGAACTGAACCAAAAACTTCAAAGTAATTTGACCTTGATATTGGGCACAGGGGCCGCACGGGAGGGGGGTAGAATGAAAATATAGATGATGATAAACACCCATGTGAAGTTTTCAAGGTAATGGGCAAAGCAGTTGCAGAGATATAGTATAACGAAAAACTTTAACCAAAATACTTAACCAAAAACTTTAACCAAAAAGCTTAACCAAAAAACTTAACCAAAAACTTTTAACCAAAAAACTTAACCAAAAACTTCAAAGTAATTTGACCTTGACATTGGGCACAGGGGCCGCACGGGAGGGAGGTAGAATGAAAATATAGATGATAATAAACAACCATGTGAAGTTTTCAAGGTAATGGGCAAAGCAATTGCAGAGATATAGTATAACGAAAAACTTTAACCAAAAAACCTTAACCAAAAACTTTAACCAAAAAACTTAACCAAAAACTTCAAAGTAATTTGACCTTGACATTGGGCACAGGGGCCGCACGGGAGGGGGTAGAATGAAAATATAGATGATGATAAACACCCATGTGAAGTTTCAAGGTAATGGGCAAAGCAGTTGCAGAGATATAGTATAACGAAAAACTTTAACCAAAAAACTTAACCAAAAAATTTAACGAAAAAACTTAACCAAAAAACTTAACCAAAAACTTTAACCAAGGAACTTAACCAAAAACTTCAAAGTAATTTGACCTTGACATTGGGCACAGGGGTCGCACGGGTGGGGGGGTAGAATGAAAATATAGACGATGATAAACACCCATGTAACATTCTTCAAACGACATCCCATGAATCGACCAGCGGATTTCTATAAACTTTTGCAAGAATGATCACTGTGGGATGGTGTTTCAAGATTGTTCAAATGGGGACCCTGTGATCAAAATGGGCGTGGCCTGGTCAAAGGTCAAGGTCGAATATTTTGTTCAGTCATGTCATATATTAGACAGGAGATATTGAAGAGTAGATAGCCCCGGTTTGATTTTTATTGCAATCGTACAATTAGGTCATCCAAGATGGCCACTGAAAGGCAAAAGGATCATTATTCTGTTACCAGCATTAAATTGATATATTTCATGAACCGCTTGGCGGATGTTGGTCAAGTGTTACAGATATGATTCTTTGCGGAAATTTTTAAGAATTTAATAAAAATGGCGGCGCCAGGAAATTTAATATTGATGCACCCCAACGTGCAACCCCAACGCGAGTCAAAAGTTTAACCATTTTGTCATGAACTGACTAACCGACGCGAACGACACTTTACAGAATTGATCGACCACTGATGCTCTTCCAGATTCGTTAAACTGGTGACCCGTGGTTCGTGTAAGGTCATTCTTTTATTACCAACTTCAAATTGCTTTGGTTGGGGCGGCGATATGAAGGGTAAAATGTACGATGGATTGATCCTTTACGGTTACATTTTTGCACCTGGTCTGGCCCTCCGGTATTCGCAACATGTATCTCAGCGTTGGATCACGTTATGCCTATTGATAGGGTATGGAATAAGTGATCTGGTGTGACTTTTGGGCAGCACCCCACACCAGATCAAAATTGTTATAAGGGCTGCCAATGGGGACAACATCAGTGTGGGCAGGCACACGTTAATACTTTGTTTGTTTCTGGCGATACAGTTTCAGTTATTTCAGTACTTTGATTAGACTAAGTAGGCGGAGCCTAATTTTGATAAGCGTAGTAACGCCGATCCATGGACTGTGCACGTACTTATAATACGCTTGCATGTCATGTACCAGAGTCGGGGATAACACTTTATTATATACCTACCCATGAAATACATAGTTATACTATGTAAATAAAAGTCATATGTTCTCATCGATGATGCAATAAACAACTTCCGGTGAAAATACGACTACTTCCGCTATCTATATTCATAACGCGCATCTGCAGTGCCGGACTATGAATAGGCTGCAATAACACATTCATTACCGTATACAGTCTAAAAAACTGCTAATTTCCATGGAGCGGCATATAATAAATAGAATATTCATATTGTTGCAACGAACATGATATATATGTTCATCTCGTGGTGTGAAATGTCCATATTTCACTCGTGCCTAACGGCATTCGTGAAATATGGACATCTGACACCACTCGATGAACATATATGTCATATTCGTTGCAAACAATATGAATATCCTCTATGTATTAAATACTTGCATGCAGTCTACGGCCGTGTAGCCTGATCAGTCTGATCAGAATCTACATTGTTCGAGGGTTTCTTGGAAAAAGATTCATTTTAAATAAGTATTATGCCTCAAACAATAACTCAGGCTCCGTAACGGAATGTGTTCGCTGATCAGGAGCTACTATGCTAAATTTCATTATACCCAGTTTGTCATGGGTGGTCACAGTTCTGTACAATGTGATTGTATGTGAAAATATTATTATATAAAACAAACATTAATTATAGTCCACCCGTTAAACAATGAAATACAAAACAACCTATTTTATTCAGCATAAAGCAATACAATGCTTCTAGCCATTAAACAAAACTGTGTAGTGCACATGAAATAAAGATTTTCATAATGGAAATGAAGGAGCTTTTTATTAACTGTAGTTAAAACGAAATACCACGAAAAATTGTGTAGATAGCGAGGGTTTAAAATAGCGTATATCGAGCCAGATTCCAGATATGTGCAGTCTGATTCGTGTATGTGCTGGTTGCAACGATAAATGATTATGCTAATCACATATATATGTAATGTGTAATGAGATACCAAAGTTTGCTGGGATATTATAAATGACATAAATTAGGTTCGGGTATTGCAAACATCCTTCTCATTTCAAATCACACACTTGTGTTGTATATATATTGTAGTACATACGTATGTGAAATATTAATATCTGAAATGAAAATCATGTCTTGATTATTCCTCTAATTATTTCTTTAAATTGTTAGCAAAATAAATATATTTGTTGATGTCATTAACATGATTAAATTGTCATATTTATTTAGTGTTGGCCATCTGCAAAAATAAGGTTTGAAATATTTGTCTTATTATGTTTGAGTACAGAGGACATACCAAAGAAAATGATATTCGCTTTCTACTGAGCTTAGGTTACAGCATTTACATTTTCTTTAGTCTCTATGAATATTTTGGTATTTAATTCTTTCTATTTCCAAAGTATGGGAAGATAATCGAAATCGTGATAATGCAATTTTATATTTTATATTCATTGTAATGTCTAAGTATGGTTCTAATGTAAGAGTAGTTTTATATCTCGCATACGATGAGAGTCGTTCAGAACTATTTATATCGTTATACCAGGATTGATAGTAATTGTCTAAAACCCTTTGTCTTATTTGCACGTTAAGTTTATATTATTATTTATCAATCTGTCTTGATCCACCCATAACTCTGTTAACCCTATATCGTTAATCATTATTTTTATCTGATGAGCCCAGTTTGTGTTATATAAAGATATATTATTTTCTGCGTCGTTTTTTTTAACATGTTATACATTATTTTGGTTATACTATCGTCATTTAATTGTAATAGTTTTATCCAATATCGGGTTATGTGAACGCATTACACTTAGTGGACCTCTGTCAAATTTTCCATATAGTCCTATTAGATTGGTCGATTTATTGACACATAATAGCTGTCGTAGAAATTTAGTACGTATGTTTTTAATGTATTTTCCAATGTCAAACCCCCATATTTCTGATGAGAAATTTAACACACTATACACTAATTTATAAAATAATTATAATTACTCATGTGTTGTAAATTCATATTGATTGAAAAAAAAAAAAAAAAGCATGTACATCGCTTTCCCGGCATGCTCAGCTATTCATTTTTGTGTTCTAGCCCAGTTGCAATTTTATACCTAGATATTTGAAGGAAGAAACAATTTCTAGTTTTTTTCTATATAGATAAGTCGTATTTGGTATGACGTCCTTTTTAAAATACTACTACTTTCGTTTTGGCTGTATTTATTTTTAGTCCCCATGTGTTACAGTAATTTTATAAGTCAGTCAAATGGTGAGGTTGCAAATAATACTTGATCAGCAGCATAAAGAAGCAGAACTATTTCATTTATCGTAAAAAATCCATCTATATTTGTGTTAATATTTTCAAGTATATCGTATTCAAATATCATGAATAATAGGAATGAACTGCGATCCCCCTGTCTTACCACACGGTGTGAATTGATGAAATCAGATGTTTTCTGGTTAAGTGTTATTGGTGTTCGAACAACGGAATACATACTTAGCTTTTATTGCTTTTGTCATTTTTCAGCTAGCAAGTGTTGCCATAGAAATGACCGATTTATCTTGTCGTAGCATTTTTCATAGTAAAATAAAATACTATATAGCTTTTGACCAGAATTCAATACCTTAGATATTATTGATTGTAACATGAAAATACAGTCAGTGGTAGATTTGCCAGCTTGATACCCATATTTAAAGTATGTTATGTTTTCATATTGTGTTGTCCATTTTGTTAAGCGGTTTAATAATATTTGTGAATATATTTTGTGCTAAAATATTATTCAGAGCTATTCCTTGATAATGTTTAGCTTTTGTTTGGTCGCCGCCTTTAAATATAGGTACAATATAGCATATTCACCAGCTTTCTGGAGTTACTTAATTCTTTTATTATACAACGCTGCCAGATATGGCGAGATAATATCGTACGATATTTTAATTATAGATGCGAATACGCCATCTGGCTCGTTTGCCATCGAGCTATTTTGTTTGAAAACTGTTTTTTTTACATTCTAATTCAGTTATTTCCGAATCAAACTCAGTGTCATTTTTATATTGTCAAAGTTTGCATTATCGTTTATATCATTATTTCCCCCTAACAATGAATTAAAATGATCAAATAGAGCTTCGACTGTAATATTGTTATTTTTATTTTCCGGCTTTGAATAGCATTTTTTTTCAATGCTTTCCAGAATGTCCGCGGTTGTGCCTTAGCAATATTTTCTAAGCGATGGCCCTCATTTATTTGAAATCGTTGCTTGTTCTTCGTGTTTGACATTGTTATATTTGGTTCTTGTTCTTATAAAACAAAATGATATACATATTGTGTTTACATATGATTTCGTTCGTCAGCTTGTATCGCCCATAAGTAGGGGGAACTAATGAACTAATTTTACACAGTTAATGCCAGTTGATGCCAATAGCTACCTCTGGTAATTGAAAAAGAACTGTAATTGTGTAGACAAGGTAATGTTTGGCAACAAAAAGGTGTTAGTAAAATGATACATACGCGAGTCAATCTTTAAAACAGAAAAATGATTTAGCTAAACATGCTAATTTTCCCCAATATCTGCCAAAAACGTGTGCGTGTTTGTTTGCCTGTGTGCGGTGACGTCATGACCTTTTTCCTTTCTAAGCTCACCCGAGTTGGGAGAGCCCACTTTACAAAGGAGATGTGGAACACCAAAAAGCCATATCATAGCTTGTGATTGTCTGCAAAATTGCAAATAGAATGATCACTGGGGTAATTTATATTGGTTCATTTTGTTCTACTTTTTTATACTGTAACAGTGTAAAACTGTGCACAAATTTACACTGCAGTGTATTTGCAATTTATATCCATTGTCAAAATGTTATCTCTCCATATGTATGTATGTTGAACCATTCTGCAGTTACCAGGAACCCACTCTTTCAACGATTCGATACAAGGCCTTTATCTTGGAAAGTAGTTTATACTAAGCGCTAAGTGGCATCCATTTTCGAGTTTACTATGTTTATGTGCCTTGTTGGAAGAGTTGATTCTTGGTTACTGCAGAATTGTTCAACATATCGTATTATTGCGGAAAGAATGTTAATATATGCAAACATAGTGTAACGTGTTAACACAAATTCTCATGTAAGTGATATGACGTGACCAAACACTCGAATCCCCTTAGAGCTATTCAAATACGAAACAAGACAAACATGACGAAAACACATTTCTTATTCAAATGACATGATGCGAAAACCACTCCAAGCTCCTCCAGACGGTTCAAATGAGCGATCATATCATGATACTCTGTTGACAAACAATACGACTTAACGACAATAGTTCACATACAAGGGATATGACGTCACCAATTGAATTGTCTCTATACGACGGTTCAAATGAGTGATCACAACATAGTGCTCAAAATAGTAATATGATAAAAGATGACGAAAGATAACGAAGGTACATTTTAGCTGATAGAGAAACATGTGTATTCTTATTTATCCCGTCAACGGTATGTGCCGTGAAACACGGTGCCGTGAACGATTTTGATATCCTGCCAATACGACCTAATCACTGCGTAGGAATATGTGCGGTGGCTGGGGTTATTTTTTTAAAATTTGCATTTTAAAGCTATTTGTAGGTGTTGACGGGATAAATAGAATAGTAGGTTAGTGCCGTGAATGGGAAAACATATCTGGCGCGGCACGGAAACGGGATGTGCTCGGCAGAGCCTCGCCCATCCCGTTTCTTGAGCCTTGCCAGATATTTGTTTCCCATTCACGGACTAACTACTTTCTTTTCTCTATTTCACTGCACAGATACATTCTGGTGACTGACATTTGAATTGTCAAATGAGGGTCACATCGTATAATGCCATTCTACGTGGAGAAACAAACATATGAACATTTTTATATGCATATTTCGATGGTCTAGTTACATAAGGTCGTAAGTGCTATGCTTTAGCATAGCAGTTAGGACCTTATGTTACTAGACCATCGATTGGTATTTAGGCTCCGTATCTTATACTGAAATATAAAACCATCATCGGCTAATTCGCTTGTATGACAGATGCTAGATTACGAACACCAAGGAGACGTATACATTAACAAATAGTTCCGGCTACTTCAATTACATAATTACGTTTCCAGCTGAGCCCAGTATTGCATCAGTAAACAAGCACTATTGTTATCATATCATTACACGCAGATCAGAACCCGACTGTCCGGCTGTCACACTTCACTAATAAGTGAAATCAAAATGGAAGGGAGGGAGTTGGAATAAATAGAGGATATTCATATTTTTGCAACGAATATGACATATATGTTCATCGAGTGGTGTGAAATGTCCATATTTCACGAGTGCTTAACTCGTGAAATATGGACATTTCACACCACCAAGTAAGTGACTAAGTACATCTAATTAATTAGAATTACATTTCACATCAGTGATGTCTGAAACATGCATTATTATACTACTTACATATTCATTACCATAAAGCTGTAATTACATATGGACTAGTACATAACAACTAGCAGCAGGCTCGGGGAGGGTTGTTAGACAGTACATATTAGGCCGTCAGCTAGAATTGCACCCCCTCAGGGATTTTTGCAGATATATTTTTACGAAAAGCTACATTCAATTATGAGTGTTTTGCCGTATGTCTGCGCTCTGTAACCCACTGGATGAATATTTAGCACCGTTTTGAAGTATACCACCCTCGGATCTTTCACGATCGTTAAAAATCACGTTTATCACTGAAAATTCGACTGTTTGTGTTATATGTTCGCGGATGCGTTCATATCTCTTCAATGGTATATAGTTCACTTAACAAATATTGTATTATTCAAATGTTGAATTGTGCATGTTTAATTACCCAATCCCACTGAATTTCAATGGCAAAACATCTACCACAGACCTGTACATTTTTGTATTTTCTCTGTACCAATGGTACCTAGTAATGGTCATTAGACCTGTTCTTTGCAAATATGCTGATTATCTGATGTCTACAGACGATGGTACAATGTTAAAAACATATCTTTCACCTTACCCCACCCACAAATTTTACAATGGGAATATATAGTGTATTGAATATCAATAGTTGTATGCATTACCTCTTATAGTCGGTGTCAGAAAGTGAAAACATATGCATTTGCTGAATTTGTTGCCATGAATGGGAAAACATATATAGCAAGGCTTAGGAAACGGGATGGGCGAGGCTCTGCCGAGCACATCCCGTTTCCGTGCCGCGCCAGATATGTTTGTCCCATTCACGGCACTCACCTACTATTCTATTTATTCCGTCAATACCTACAAATGGCTATAAAATGCAAACAAACAAAATCCAGCCACCGCACATATTCATACGCAGTGATTAGGTCGTATTAACAGGATTTTGTATTTATTTTCATTCTGAGACACAGTAAAACAAAATACAAATTGGTACAATTTTTTTCCATCACTATCGTGGCCGCCATCTTGCATTCAAAATGGCTACCATTATTGTCAATAATACTGCTTTTTGCAGAATAATTTCGTTATAATTATGTTTATATTTCTCCATTATACATTTTTAGCTAGTCTATGGAAACAGATATCGGAAAATATTTTCTTTCTGTATTGTCCAATTCACATAGGGCCGCCATCTTGGATTTCAAAATGGCCATCCAATCCAAAATATATTTTACAATAACATTGTTCACTATTGGGACATAAAATTAATTTTTCAACACCATTCCACTTGATACCATTTACAAATAGTGTGTTATAAAAGCCAGCAATGCGTAGTGCGTAAAACATGACCTTATAGTACGTCAAAATGGCCGCCAAGATAAGTACAGTTTGGTACATTTTAAAAATTCAGTATTTGACTTCCTTAAATGTTACATATTTGTACGTGACTACCAGCACAAACACTGCTTAAGTTATTATCAATACTCGTATATTACTAACTAACAAACATATTCAATTTGGAATGCCTTAAATAATTCAAAATGGCAGACATATAAACACGTGTGTGTGCGTGTGTGCGTGTGTGTGTAGAAGATCGGGGCCAATCCCAGAACGGGGGTCTAAAAACGCGACGTCAGTTCCACAAAGGAGGATAATCGGAAAATGGCCAGAAAATTGCACACATAGGGCATTTGCAAGATACGATCGTCATGGAAACAGGCAAGGAAAACGTTTAATTCACTTCATTACTAAACAAGTTCTTGGAGAAATTGACCACCGTTTTGTGATTTGGCCCCGTTTTTCGGGCTGACCCCCGATCTGAGACTGAGCCCCCAGTCTTACATATATATATTAATATAAGAGAAAACTCGTAATAAACTCCTGACAAATAATACACATTGACGGAAACACCCGTAATCGCGACCTATAGAGCCCAATAGTGTAACCCAACCAATAGTGTAACCCCAAATAGTAATCGGCAATATTTGGGGTTACACTAGTGGTTGGTAGATTAGTATCTACTGTCTATTCCACGTTTTGCTGCCGACGAACCTTTGGCTATTTAACACTTTAAATCAAAACAATTTTTAAAAGTAAGTATTGTTTTATCAATAACAAAAATGTCACCCTCCCCCCAAAAAAAATATTTGATGAAATTCAATCAAATATTGATTTTAATGATTTACTTTTTTTAAATACTTTTTTTATTTGAAGACCGATTTTCAAGATCTAACTTTTGTTTTCTTCGTTACATCATTTTCAAGCTATTTCGCCAGGTTTCGGAGTCAATTTCCAAATTGACTCCCCATGTTAAATTCCCATAGGAAAATTTTCGCAATACAAATCAATATTTGATTTTTTTTTGGGTTAGGGTGTCTTTTTTGTTATTGATGAAAAAGTACTTACTTTTAAATATTTTTTAGATTCAATGTGTTTAATAGTCAAAAGTTCGTCGGCAGAAAAACGTGGGACAGACAGCAGGCGCCTATATCAATCACTAGTGTAACCCACCACTAGTCTCACGGGGTTAACACATTTCAAACATGCACTCACATATATCTAGTTCATGGGAACCGTTGCGGGATTTAAAACAAATAAACCATGTCACGTTTGACGTCACACAACGTAGACCTCGTTGTGTAACTATTCATGCGCACAGCACAATTAATTTATTATAATCTCAATAATAGACCCGGCAAATGTTCATTTATATCCGCCGTGGAAGTGTAATAAATAGGATATTCCATCGCACATCTTTGAATAGCGGAAATAATACGGCTATCTTGGATTCCATATTTGCAATGCTGTGCTAAGTTGTCTTCTGATTGATTGCTTTAATGCAGAGATGCACAACTGCCAATAAATTCGGATTCACGTGACAAATATGAATATTTCGTAATCTTGTCATAAGTTTGTACATATTCGTAATGGCGGCCATCTTGAATGCTCAGACTTCCTGGTATATACTTACTTCAAACTTAATTCAATAGTGTAACATGATGTCGTTGACACTAACACGTTGCTAAGATGGACTTTCATTTAAGAAAAAAATGGGGGATGGGGTGGCTTTTTTTGTTATTGATTAAAAAGTACTTACATTTAAATATGTTTTAGATTTAACATGTGTAATAGCAAGAAGTTCTTCGGAAGTAAAACGTGGAACATACTGTAGACTATACTGGCGTAGGGAGTCGTTTGAGAGTCGTCCTATTCCGCCTCCATCCTTCGTACCCTGGAGAACGAATAAACTGTCAAACCAGCTTTATCACCATGGTCATAGCATGGTGCCTACACCGATACATGTACGATCAGACAAAATGGGGTTATTCATGTGTATACCGAGACTAGCCAGTTCAACAGGCCAATCGAGGCAGTCTACATATACATTTCACCAGCTTCAGTGTTTGCAATTAGATCAGCAAATCAGCCAGCACGATTTTATCAGATCGTGTATCACAAAGGGTCCTCCGGCTATGAAAAGTACTGCAGTTGGAGCAGCTTGCAGATCTTGATTATCACCAATCATGCCTCCACCATGCATCCAACAAGCAATACAGTTACATGTCAAGATGCAGGTGTGCGATGGCAAAGCAGGTGATAGACGAGTCGCAAATTAATAGCTGCATACGCAATGCCCATTTGAATTATTATTAAAATGTGTTGATGCAAACAAACGTATTTGTTTTGTTTTGTTTCTTTATATATTTAGATATTACGCATGTTATCTAGTAATGAAACATTACATGCATATCGAAATGTATATCTGTTTCACGAAAGCTGCCCAAATTTTGCGGCCATATAAACAATTAAAAAACAATATTTTTTTCGATAATATTAAATTAAAGGAAAATTTAAAAATGAGCCTTCTTTTTGTTTCGTGAAATTTGGTCAAATATTGATTTTATTGCGAAAAATTGATTTCTCTATGGGAATTAACATGGGGGAAAAGAGGTAGAGGAGTGTGGGAGGAGTCAAGAAACGAAACATTTTGGAAATTGACTCCGAAACCTAGCTTGGAAATGATCTAACTAAGAAAACAAAAGTTAAATTTTGAAAATCGGCCCAGGATTATTGAAATTCTGAAACAATTCCACATGTTAAATCCCCATAGACATCTTCACTCTGTGCTTCACTCTGTGAAGATGTCTATGGAGATTTAACATGGGGAAATTGTTTTTTCATAATAAAGTCAATATTTGACCAAATTTCACGAAATAAAAAAAGGCTCATTCTTAAATTTACCTTTAATTTAATATTGTCGAAAAACATATTGTTTTTTAATTGTTTATATGGCCGCAAAATTTGGCCAGCTTTCGTGAAACAGACAGTGAGTAGGATATAAACAGCGTCTATGTTGAATACCGGATACATTTATTAGTATTTGTATTTTAACAATTCCGCATGGCCACACCATTTGATAACGCAAAAGAGGGATCAAGAATCGTTATGAGATGTCTTGCTGGATGAAAGATGCCATATACATGTAATTATGATTACAATGTAGAAATGTCATCTCATATCTATATATTTGTATAGCCGCAATCGAAGTTGTTTGTTACTTGGTTACCATGACCTTAGAATCACCTCTATATATACATATATATATATAAATGATTACAATTTAGAAATGTCATCTCATATACATATATTTTTATAGCCGCAATCAAATTTGTTTGTGTACTTCTTTATGGTACCTGGTTACCATGACATTAGAATCACCTCTATATACATATGGGCCGCGCCATGCGAAAACCGGGCTTAATGACAACGTCACGATAAGCGGTAAATGACGTCGCAAAGAAGGACGATTCAAAACGTCGCCGCAAAATAATTTTGCCGCCACGTTTACGTTTAAAGTGTCGTGATTTTCCCCTGATTACAGTGCTAATTCGTCGTAGTTTGGATGAAGAACACTTGCCAGATGGAAGAGGAACTTGAGGTGAGTATAGTTTATTTTTCTGGAAAATCAACACATTATATTCGCTCACTGAGTAAAAGTTTGCAGATTCGTGTCCGAAACCCGAGTCTGAGCATCTTCAGACTTCAAAATCGTATGTTCAAGGTACATGCAATAAGCCTATAAGGTGCGATCTTTTCTACATCTGTGTACGATTTATGTAGATCTATTCAGTCAAGCAACATTATTAGCAGCTTATTATTAATAATATACATGACACAAATAATAAAAGAAAGACAAATAACAACAGTGTATATTGAAAGATTTCCATCAGCCATGATTGGCGGAACTATATGGGATACATCCTGCGCCCCATATCGCAAACGTACCCTCCCAAACAAACACTCACACCACGCATAAAACATGTCAGAATACACAATTCACTGTTAATTTAGTTATGAGTAAACATAATCAGGCGCACCAATGGCGAAATAAAGCTCCCTACGCCACACCAAACACAACGGAGTGGCTCGCATTCATTTGGCGTACATTTGACGTCCTTTCAACTGTTGAAAACTGAACCCCTTACTACAACGTTTTAATAATGTTTACAAAATATGCCCTTAGTCTTAGATGTTCTCTTCTCTGTTCGCATGTACATGTTTCCACTTCTGTCTGATAAAGGCATAATGACCATCTTAATGCCCTGACCCCATCCCCCTCATACATTGTAACACTGGATCCGCACATGAAATGACTATTAATAGAAATTGTGTTAATCGATAAACAGATAAATGGATTAACTTTAAGTAGATGTAAATGTTATATAATATTTATAAGATGGTTTGGTGTAGTGGGTAAGCGTTAAACTTCCGTGCGGAAGACCCAGGTTCGATTCCCGTTGTCCACTTTTTTTTTAAATTTATTTTAGCAAGCAGTAATATTTTTCTACATGCCTTGTGATCGCGCAAATCACTTTTGACCGTCAACAGTATAATTTGTAAACCTGTTAAGAACGTCTAGAATATACATAAATTCAACTTTAAATGTTGTTCGTGTTTATTCAATAAGTATAATTCAATAAGAAGACTATGGGCGAATTTATTCACGCGTCCTTAAATCTACTGTAGATCCATTAAAATTAATAGATACATGTAGCAGGCTAGTATGCAGCCCGTCCATTTTGATATCACATATAAACAATAATTCCCATACGGCCATAGAAAACCTTCAGTTGGTATCTTAAAGTTACAATAACAAAATGGCTATTAGCGCCATTCACAATGATTAAATTTCATCTAGTTGTGTTTGCTTTTCCAGGAATTGGAGAGTTTGTTCTCCGAACATTTCGGGCGAACACCGCTGACTACTCCATGCGTATCACAAGAGGCGGAATTCGATGACGATACAAATTCGAGTGCCAGCGACGAAGATGCTGATGGAGAAATTAACATAGAAGAACGGGCAAGACGATTTGTTGAACACATCCCGCATGAAGAAAACTTGGGTACCGATAGTGATGTAGAGGGACCGAGTATCGTCTTGCCAGACGATGATATTGATGTAATAAAAATAAAACAACAATTGAAAATAAACGGATGTGGTTGTCGAAACAACTGCCATACCAAGTTTGAAGACGATGTACTATTCAAACACGTCCTAAATGTTAAAGAAATGGAAAAGTCTGAGAAAGAAATGTATATCATGGCGACGCTTGTTGATCACTGCGACCAGGAAACAAAACGTGGGAAAAAAAGAAAACGATTGCGACATGAGTTCATGCTTCTTGGAAAACAAGTATGCAAGAAAGTGTTTATGATAGCATTTGACGTTGGGAAGCATAGTCTTCAAAATATTATGTCTCACGTCAGTCAACATGGTGCAGTTTCGAGGACACATGCAAATACAAATCGAACACCAGCGAATGCATTAATATTTGACGATGCAAAAGCGGTGGTGCAGTACATCAGCAACTACGCTGATGAGTTTGGTATGCCTCAACCAGCCGCACCCAGAGGACGGGACAATACACCGCCCATATACCTAACGTGTGAAACGACTAAAAAAGAACTACATGGCCTAACTATGTCTCAAGTTGCACTACGCCAGAGGGTAATAGGCGATCTGTGAAACTATCTGCGTTTAACAACATTTGGAAGCAGTGTTTACCTCACATTAAAATCGCAACTCCAAGGGAAGATGTGTGTGGAACATGCGAGAAATTGAGGAAGTCAATAATGGATGCCGTAACTGAGGATGAGAAACTAGAAACAACAGAAAAATTGAGGCGACACATTCTTAGTGCACAGAAGGAAAGGGAGGTGTATAATGACTGCATAAAGCGAGCAAATGATACGCATGATGAAGATACCACCACGCGATATACACATTATACGTTTGACTTTAGTCAAAATATTTGCTTACCACATCACGCGAGACAAATGGGCCCATTGTATTTCGCAACCCTAAGGAAAATCCAGGTATTTGGAATACGCATAGATGGACTACCCAAGCAATTGAATTTCCTCATAGACGAGGACGAGACTATCGGCAAGGATGGGTCATCAACACACGGTCCCAACGCAGTGATATCGATGATAGACTGGGCACTGGACAAGTACGGAAACGGAGAAATCACCTGTTCCTTCCATGCAGACAATTGTCCAGGTCAGTATTGTCATGTAACTGGTCATTTGTTTCGCTAACGTGACAGACGCGCTTCTCACCAGCTGCACGTAGTCGTAGCTTAAGTTTAATACAAGGTGCTGTTTACTCATACAGTCTGTAGCTATATAGCTATATGTACATAAATATATACAAAAATACGTATCCGCAGTCCGAGCAGGGTCAACACTAATCGCTAGTCACTCAGTGAAACACCCACCTATACTTCTAATAACTATAGAAGGTGAGCAGAGACTCACGGATACCCTCGGCCGCCGCCTGGACCGAAAACAAAAATGTTAACGCAAATATTACGGGCGGACGGACGGAAATACAAAAACGATATACCCATCGTATATCGATCTGAACTATAGGCCTAATTTGCATGGGGGTATAATCAGTATAGCTTATCATCATACTGCGGGTGCTGTGGTAGCGGATATTGATTTTGTCTTACGTCAAAAGTTATCCGGCTTCTCCAATGACCGCCACAATTGTATTAGGGTTCTTAATGAATTCATATTTCAGGTCAGAACAAGAATGAATTCATATTTCAGGTCAGAACAAGAACCAGTATGTGATCGGTTACTTCATGTGGCGCGTGATGACCGGCAAGCACCAGGCGATCGAATATATGATGCAGGTTCCCGGACATGCACGCTGCCTCGTTGACAGTGGGTTCGCTGCAGTAAAGAAGTTGTACAGACGATCAGACTGTGACACGCTGCAGCAGCTACAAGACGTCGTGGAATCCTTGTCAGCCAGCAACACCGCCGTGCGCTATCCAGCCTGGCAGTGGCGCGACTGGAAGGCCTTCCTCGCTCCAGTATTCCGCCCAGTCAAGAAAATGACGTATGTCTATTAAAATGGTTCATCGAATTCCTACCATAACAAACACAGTGATCGGTTGTACGGTAATTTTTTCAAATATTCCTCAGAACTTTCACTTTTTTCCTTGTTAGGTCCCGGACCTACTGATAAAAGCTGATAAAATAGCAGCTTTTACCAGTAGGTCCGGGACCTAACACCGATCAACAACTAAGCATACACAGCTATTATACATGTACTACATAAAGGTATGGGCTGCCAGCTAACACAATGTACGTTATGACGTTTGCGACCAGCACAACCCCATATCAGCTTTAAGCACTTGCGCAACCTGATCAGGGCCTACACTGATTGCCATTAAGTTACTATTAGAAAATTATATTGTGTCAGTGTGCATTATATTTATAATCCCGATGAGCAAATGTTGCAAATGTCATACTGTACCTTTTCTCAGCCATTTTCGAGGCGCATACGGTAACACAAGTCTTAGAGTAATTAAGCATTGTCCAATTACAGGCAATACCAATACTAACGAGTTTCCGCAGCGGCACCAGGTGTGGTAACCCTGAAGACAAACAAAGACGCAGAGGAGACGACGTACACAATCCTCCGCCAGAAAGACTTTGTGTTTGACCAAGCCGCTTCCCCAAACATTATCACACCGAGTGGTTTAAGCTACGAACGTCAGAAATATCTGTACAAAGTTGTACGGCCATTCGTACGGCCAAATTACCAGGACACCACATGCCCAACCCCTGATGATCGCGGATAGCTAGTTTAGAGCCATTTAATACTCCATAGTTTTGCATTTAAACTTAGTGTATACCTGTATTTGCAGATGACTCAATTTAAGCAGATTATGCATTTGTACAGATATTTTTGGCGTTCGTAGTTGTGCAAAAAAGTACAAACAAGATAATGTTGACTTTGCCCAAGGTTACGTGTCATTTGTCAATTATTCACTAATAGTATAAACTTATAGATACACTACTTAAAATCAACCTACATGGTAGGCCTATTCGTTTACTATTCCATTACGCTTAAACGTTCTTATTGACGTTGAAGTCGCCCGTTAATGTTAACGTCGTAATTGCGACGTCATTGAGCTAAAACGTCGTTTGCGCTTCTACCACGTGTTACAAAAATACATGTAGCATGAAAAATAATTGAGGTACATTGATATTTTTTCTGGCATATGACTTTTAAAAGATGCGCTATTCAGAATATGCAAAAAAGTGAAAAATTAATTTGTTGTCATTAAGCCCGGTTTTCGCATGACGCAGCCCATATATATATTGCGGCTATAAACATATATATATATGAGATGAAATTTCTACATTGTAATCATTTATATATATATATATATATTTACAGAGGTGATATACAGAGGTCATGGTAACCAGGTACCCTAAAGAAGTACAGAAACACATTCGATTATATAGAGGTGTATATAGAGAAGTACACAAACAAACTCGATTGCGGCTATAAAAATGGACCTAACCACACAGAGCTGCGACAAGTGTAGCCCCAAATCAACCAGTGCAACCATAATTAGATAATTAGTATTATGTTTTAATAACAATTGGATCTAGATCTGACTATACACATGGTGAGCAGGGTCTATACTGGCATAATAATGTATTGGAGTCACTTTTTACGGCCCGTGACCCTATAGATGGACTTCATTAAATCTGACAATATCACGATGACAGGCAGATTTATTGAGTCATGCCGAGTATCTCGGGTGTTCTGACAACTGTTGTTTATTTTAATCCCGCATCGACGCCGTCTGATCTGGACCTAAACTATTCGCCATTCCATCAAATAACGACCTAATATTAATCCAACAAACAACCAGTTCACTATCCAGCTGTATCAGTGCACATGCTGATCAGATCCTACACTTATCAGGTTTTGTCAGAACGATTCCCAAAGAAAATACATGTAGCTCGGCAAAGTACGGTGACACAGAGGGACATTTTTTACTTTCGCGTGCGCACGAGATAGCTATTGCGTGCGCACGCAATAGCTATCGCGTGTGCACGCGAAAGTGAAACTGTTTCCATGTCCCCCTCTGTGCCACCGTATGTAAGTCCTAATTTTGGAGAAAATCACATGATACCGAACACCTTCAAGAGTCATTACAGTTATAGCAATTCGAACACAGATAAATATATTGCTAAACACTTTTACAGAAAAAAACAACATGGAAGTGGCAGATATTTACGCAGAATCTAAGTGGGTAACAAAGACATGCTTTTCCAGACACGTGACTGGATCCAAATGATGTGGCGGTATTAATCGAAAATTAATTATATATTTTTCGAGATTTTAGAAAGCGGCCCTGTGGAGAAATGTTGATTTTCAAAAAATGTTGTGATGAAAAGTAAGTGACAATTATTTTCCAGAATGACATGTTTCAGACATTTTTCACTTTTTTTTTCGAGATTTTTTAGTAAGGGCCGGCACTGTCGAGAAATGTTGATTTTCAAAAAATGCTATGGAATGAAAAGTAAGTGGGTAACAAGGACAATATTTTTTCCAGAATGACCTATGACTGGACCCAAAGAATGTGGCAGTATTAAATTGCGAAAAAAAGTTTGACGCGAAAGATTTTATGGGCTGGTAACATTTTTTCCAGAATTATCTGACAGAGGAATAATCCCAGCTTGTGGTATTTCTTTGCGAAAAAAAACTGTCAATCTCCGAATAAATCTCCCTCAGCCAGATAGCGATCTCGACGGACTGGTCGTATTTATCCATGCCGTCAAACTCTCCGACCAATCCCTCCTCGGTCTGGATGGACAGGAGGTAGACTACAATCCGCCAGGCCAGGTCCATGTACTTTATCTTCACCGTTTCCACGGCAACCAAAGACGCGGCGTACGCCAGCTTGTGACTGTAGGTTAGAACACACCAACTAGTTTTATAATATGCATCGGAACCTCTCTAAACCGGACACGCTGGGAAAATGTTTGTTTAATATAGATGGGATTTTCAGTAATTCATCCCATTGTCATTTCTGTTCTTAATTCAAAATAACATAAGTGTTCATGGAGACATTATTACAATGGAACCTGTATACACAGGGTGTATGGTTTGGAGAGGTTCTCATGTACTTAAGAAAATCCTCTAAATATGCCCAGTCTCTCTTATTTTCACTATTCGTATGCATATGGATGGTGTGTACTTGTACACAACCTGCAACCAGTCTGCACTGGTTCTGCATGAATTAAGCAATAGGTTCACTTACTCCTAAGTAAGAAAAATTCAACCTTGTCATGTCCCCCAATATTCGTTACATTGTTTGGCCACGGAAAGTCTGTTTACATCCCGTGACCAAGAGGTTCAGTGTTTTGTTTCAAATGCTACGAATCTGCTGTAAAATTATGCTAAAACACCCCCAACATGTCCCTCAAGACATGTTTCTCAAGTGGAATTGAGTTGTAATGGACCAGGCTTTGCAAGCAAACTGTGTCTGTGACCTCAAAACATACGAAATATATTTTTATATACCAGACTACGTTAATTTGCATAACTCTTGGCGATTTCGCACCATTTAGTGTTTTGTTACCTGTAGCTAGAAGTATACATGCTCTCGTTGCATCCGAGAGCGAAGTCCATGATTTCTATAGCGCTCTCCATGAATCGGGCGTCCCCCGTCGCCTGGTACAGCTTCGTCATGAAAAGGCCATGGTAGCCAAGAAAGAAGTAAAGCTGGTTCGGCGCGTCCTTTACTACGGTATAATATGGCGCCATTCCATCGGGTATATCAGTGATAATTGACCCGTTAGTAGCGTACATTCGGAGGAGGAGTTCTTCCTTTATGTCTGGTTGGTTCGCGATGAAAGTTAGCAACGTTTCTCCGCTGTCGATGGCGATGTTTAAGTCTGAAAGTAGAAAGAATGCATTCGTTGATTCGCAACACGAGATAACAATCAATTGCGGGTTGAAGTCTGAAAATATAAAATGATTGCATTGTTTGGTTGGCACCCAATATGGTCGTGGTGTGGGTGGGGTGGGTTTTCGGGGTTGTTGGTGTCTTCGGAGTATTCCGAATGTGTCAATGTTATGCGCACGCGAGAGGACGCGTTCGGTGTTGCTACAAATGATGTAAATAAACATGACCTTGTTGACATTTTGACAATTAAGAAAATGCTGCTAAAACAGGCATTATAACACTTTTCCATGATTTAAGCTAATTTGTCCTTGTTGGACAACAATCATTTTAGCATGTTCTGACATTACATATCCTAATAAATTGTTGTAATCGCGCAATAAACAAATAATACTGCAACCATGTCTTATTCTCCCTCATTCCGCTTCATTCATTTTGAAAGTAAGCTATCAGCCAATGAATATTTTGACATTTCCTAGCTGTTACACCCCATACCAAATTCCGAGTGGGAATGCTTCTGAAGTACAGTAAATTCAAATAGAAACATTACAATAATTACCTGTAAGATGCCTGACATGTGTTGTGATGTTATGTAATGAAAGTAGAAAATAATGGCATTTGATTGGTTCGCAACAATGAATGGCAATGTTTATCTGGTGTCGATGGTGGTGTTCAAGTATGAAGGGTTGAATAATGGCATTGATTGGTTTGCAACAATGGATAGCAAGGTTTCGCCGCTATCGATGGCGGTGGTTATGTATGAAAGTAATGGCATTTGATTGGTTCGCAACAATGGATGGATAGCGACGTTTCTCTGGTGTCGATTGCGGTGTTTAAGTCTGAAAGTAGAAACTAATGGCATTGATTGGTTCGCAACAATGGATAGCAACGTTTCTCCGCTATCGATGGCGGAGTTTAAGTCTGAAATAGAAAATAATTGCATTGATAGGTTCGGCACAATGGATAGCAACGTTTCTCCGCTATCGATTGCGGTGTTTATGCATGAAAGTAGAAAATAATGGCAATGTATAGCTATAGATAGCGACGTTTCTCCGCTATCGATTGCGGTGGATAAGTCTGAAAGCAGAAAATAATTACATTGATTGGTTCGCAACAATGAATAGAAAAGTTTATCTGGTGTCGATGGCGGTGTTCAAGTATGAAGAGAGAAAATAATTGCATTGCTTGGTTCGCAACAATGGATAGGAAGGTTTCTCCGCTATCGATGGCGGTGTTTACGTATGAAAGTATAAACTAATGGCATTTGATTGGTTCGCAAAAATGGATAGCGACGTTTCTCTGGTGTCGATTGCGGTGTTTAAGTCTGAAAGTAGACAATAATTGCATTGATTCGTTCACAACACTCGATAGCAACGTTCTCCGCTATTGATGGCGGTGTTTAAGTCTGAAAGTAGACAATAATTGCATTGATTCGTTCACAACACTCGATAGCAACGTTCTACGCTATCGATTGCGGTGTTTAAGTCTGAAAGTAGACAATTATTGCGTTGATTGGTTCACAACAATGGATAGTAATGTTTCTCCGCTATCGATGGCGGTGTTTAAGTCTGAAAGTAGGAAATAATGGCATTGATTTGTTCACAACAATGGATAGCAACGTTCTCCGCTATCGATAGCAGTGTTTATGTATGAAAGTAGAAAATAATGGCATTGAATGGTTCACAACAATGGATAGCAACGTTCTCCGCTATCGATGGCCGTGTTTATGTATGAAAGTAGAAAATAATGGCATTGAATGGTTCACAACAATGGATAGCAACGGTTTCCGCTATCGATAGCGGTGTTTATGTCTGAAAGTAGAAAATAATGGCATTGAATGGTTCACAACAATGGATAGCAACGTTCTCCGCTATCGATAGCGGTGTTTATGTATGAAAGTAGAAAATAATGGCATTGATTGGTTCGCAACAATGGATAGCAACGGTTTCTGCTATCGATTGCGGTGTTTAAGTATGAATGTAATAAACAAGTGCATTGCTTGGTTGGCACCCAATTAGTTTGGGGGCAATTGTTAAGAATCCGGCACTTACTTTTTCTTTCTTAGTGGTTTTGTATTCACCTGGGATCCAACTTTCCCAAAACTCCGGGTGCCATTTTTTAAAGACACTTTCAAGGTAATTTCAAGGTCATTCAAAATCAAGGTCAAAATCATGGTATATATGCCATAACACCGAGGAATTAATCCAGTTGAAGTATCAGTCTCTTCGATAATATGCATAACAATAATTACAGATCAACTGTAATCAAGAAATCAAACAACAATAATCAAGGTCAAGGTCACAAAATTATTTGTTCAAGGTCAACAAGTGAAAACGGGCATGTATTCTTCTTTGTCTTTGTAATATTGTCGTTGTACTATAGCATACATTTATCGCTACTTATTACAATAGAACATATATCTTTCATAGCTATGTGGGATACTGTTCATTAGTTCACCAGTCGTGACAAAAAGAGACGTACTTGGTTTATTATTAGTTGATGTCATGATTGGCTAGTACACGAATACACCCCGGTATAAATCTAACGTTTCGTTATATTTCCGAGGCAATCAGAAACCAGCACTTCATTTGCATATATATTTTTAGTGGTTGTTTTATAAAGATTCAACTTTCAGAAAAATGTGGGTGTCACTGCTTCCAATAGGTTCAATGTCATTTCAAGTTCATTGAACATCAATATAATTTTTATTCAATATATATACACAATGTACTTTAAGAAACTTGTAAATCGTCTTCATTATTATTGGACATATTGATATTATTAAATTTATTTATTGAATAGAAAATCAGTCGCCAAAGTTCAAGGTCACAGAAAGGTCGAGAATGCTGATCCGTTTAAATTAAACCATTAACAATGCATACTTATCGAAGTTTTGTCATAGTTTCGCATGTATTATTAAAATAATATCTTCACGAATGGAGTTATCAAATGTGCATGTATCCAACTATGCCATACTGTTCATATTATGTATTGTTTAGAGTAAGTGTTCATGGTTACATCGGTCTCCTCAATGTCTGTTGTTTTCTATTGTTGATAAGGTCTCAGTCGATGACTGTCCACACGAAAGTGCCGACATCATTCCTAATTTTAAACTACGAATATTTACAACGATAACCTATTAACATATGTATAAAATGAAACACACGGTTCAAATGAAAGGCAAATACGATATTAATTTAAAAATCAGTCATACACAGAGAGCAGCAAAGCAGTATGTGCAGTTCAAATAAAAGGGTATCACGACTGACGGTGTTTATTAGTAAAATATACTTACAAGAAAAGAATAATCTATAACGTGAATTAAATGAATGTTTCATAAAACACAAGCCCACTGGAATTCCAATAATGTCGAGACGTATGAGGAATATATGACATTGTATAATGCCAATGGTTACATACAATACAATCCATATATTGATGACAAACATGATATCTACATGGAAGGTAGAATGAACATAAATTCTAGCTCGTGCCTTAAATTACTTGACCTGTGACATTGTGAAGATGTACAGTGTAATATATTGGTTGTAACATCACTTGTGTTTAGCAAAATGCCATAGATGACGATACACCTCTATTACCCACTGAATTGACCATATCGGTGCTGCGAGTTATCCTTACCGCATCAGATATTGTAGCAGTATACTAAAAATTCAGTAATAAATTCAGTATAATAATAATAATAAAAATAAATTATCCTTAAATTCAGTATAATAATTCAGCATACTTTAAATCATCAAATATGTGCAGTGATTAGTTCTATATGAAACAATGCATTTTGTGAAAAAATAAATGATTACTCCCTCAAAGTATACTTTGTTAGAAAAGCATACTTTGCAATTTTGATGAAATAGGCTACGGGACCCCGTACACATTTTGGTTGCTACACAACTGAAAGTCGAAACCCCACGATTGTGGAACGTTATTAAATTCTAAGAAGATCATGTAATGATCATCCCGCAATTATGTTCTACTTTCAGACTGAATAAACACAGCCGTCGACAACGTAGTTATTTTAACATACGTTTGTTTATATGAAAAAGCAGTTTGGTGGCCATTTTGAAATTTGAAATTTAATGTATACAGGGTCCTACAAATTTCAATTGCTTCACAGACCCGGAAAGTTTTTGTTTTGATTTCTAGAAAAAAAATAGTGAATACCAGTCTTGTGTCTTTTGATATCACGTTTATCAGGCAAGGCTAGGAAACGCGTAGGAATTCCGAGGCTTGCCGAGGAATTCCTACCGTTTCCGAGCCGAGCCTGATAAACTTGATATCAAAATACACTAGCCTGGTATTCTATTTATCAGGTAACGTTTTATGCTCGAAAATGACCACAAATGACGTCGTTATCTATGGACAGAACGCGGACTTCTTTATGTTGCGTCATTACATTGACGTCATTCGGTAACGTCACGTGACGTCATCCGACCAATGGAACGTCAGTTTTCACATCGTTGTAACCCGGATGTTTATATCAGGTAAATGCCTGATACAACACTATGTTATCAGTCAGTACGTATTCAGTCAATACAGGGCAGGTTACTTGATAAATGGTATGCTTGGACAACAACTAGCTCCTGGGCGAAGATTTTTGATCAACTGAAATAACGTAAAGTAACGTGAAGAAATAAATTGGCATATTGAAATACGGTTGGATTCGCTTGATTGTGATTTGTTAGTAGGACATTTTAATAGTATAATGTCTGCAGATTCAAGCACTGAAAATTACTATCGCGGACCTCATATATGTTTTAAAAAATACCGCTGGCTCCAAAAACGTGGGTTCGTCAGGATATCAACTCGTACATTCCTATTTATTTAATGTTTAATATGCCGATCTGTCTCTTCAATTAACACTCGACAAGATCGAAAAGACAGTCACCAATACGAGTGACGGAGTGTATTTGTCGAGACCTGTTCGTACGAACACATCGAACCTCACATGCCGACGCCTTTTGACTTACCGCCCATATACAGACTCAAGAGTCCAAGATGTGCTGTGGACAACGCATCCATTGTAGACGCATCGGTGATGGCCTCATATTCCTCCGTCACGCACGCGGCCTTCTGGATTGGGTTGTAAAACCGCTTCGAATATTCAAACGTCGGTATGGATATGTCAAATCTGCAAATGCATTGTGTAAATGTATTATATACCTACCCATGATATCCAGTCACACGTTCTCATCGATGAACATACACAAGTTCCAATGAGATATCAGTACTTCCGGTATCTATATTCAAGTGTGCACGTGCCAAGCTAACGTAAGCCAATACACATTGCCTACCACATGCAGTCTAAATAAAAATACTGAAAGTATTGACATATGTTATCTCCACAAAAACTAATCGGTGTGTGTGCTAAGTTAACTGCGTAAAATACACTGGTGTAACTTGCAGGGTCAGTACTGAAATATATAGAAAATCATCCACCCACTTTACTGCTAGCTCCGCACTGTCCCGTGAGACCTAAAGATAATAGCTGTTATATTCATACGCACGAAATGTCTTGGTTAGTATCTTCCAGAATTTAACTGATAAACTGAACACAAAACTGTGAAAACTGTAGAGAATAGTATATGTAGAGTTTTAGGTACAAAGCAAGACAGACCACAACGCCATAGGATAAGTTGGCACAGGGCACTATTTTCTTGGACGTACTCGCCATTTAGGCGTAGCACGATAATGGCTGCCCCCATAGAAATGTGCGTGAGATAACACATAACAACTGACTAATTTGCTTGTTGAGGTATACAATAAACATAATGTTCATAGTTGTGCAACGAATATGACACATATCTTCATCTCGTGGTGTGAAATATCCATATTAAATTTAATGTAAAAATATGATTATCCTCTATATATTGTACTGACTTTAAACATGTTTCATCAACAGTACGTTTGTATGTTGCTATATTTGGTGTTGTCGTACTCGTAGTGCAAACGACTGGTACATGGTCTGGAAGGAACTACCGTCGAATTGACGGGCTGCTTGATTTCAAGCACAATTTCCAAGTATTTTGAAATAAAGAAATTAACAAATATTGGCCAGATTAGCGAAGGCTGTAGTGTCTTAATGTATTGTGTAAATTTTACCATCCTACTCGATGAGCGGCCATGGCGATCCAGTTATTCATATACGTCCAGTAGTGCGCCATGGGAAATGATGAACTTTTCCTGTCCCTGTCAATTTTCCCCGGGTATGACCAAAAATCGCCATTACACTGGAAAATGCAGTTAGCAATAAGTACAATACAATACCGTACAGTTAGCAATAAGTACAATACAGTACAGTTAGCAATAAGTACAATACAATACAGTACAGTTAGCAATAAGTACAATACACTATATACCGATACACTACCGACTGAGCTCATCTTGCCAATTTGTCACTTTCTTTATTTCAAGCTACTTGAATAGCGTGCTTGAAATCAAGCAGATTGATTGTCTTAGCCCGAGCTGTGCTTGAATGCGAATTGGCATTGACAATACAAGTTTGAAATGTTGATATTTTGGGCAAGATTAATGCAGGCGGTAATGGTGTATGGTGACAATGAAAGGCATAGCTTCATCATGCAGTTAGCCTTCATTTGTCAGTGACCCTTTAAGTACGATTTCACGAGATTTGACCGGTTTAGAGATGTTCCACTGTTAACAGATATATGACTACACCTGTAGCCGATTTCATCAAAATTGCAAAGTATAATTTCCTAGCAAAGTATACTTTGAGGGAGCAATCATTGATTTTTCCGAAATGCATTATTTCATGCAGAACTAACGATTGCATATATTTGATGATTAAAACTATGCAGAATTATTATACTGAATTTATTACATTATCACAGCCAAAATTGGCAGTGATAATGTAATAAATTCAGTATAATAAAAATTAATAAATTTGTTCTAAAATTGAAAATTTCTCCCTCAAAGTATACTTTGCTAGGAAAGTATTCTTTGCAATGTTGATGAAATAGGCCCCAGGGCAAGTGGATGTGCTATGCGAACATGGACAGGCATTATCATCAGAGATAGGTGACAATGAAACCCATAACATTAAGGCGTGTCCGGCTTAGAGAGGTTTCACTGTATATTTAAATAGCCTCTCCGATGCAGTTGTGTTTCAAATGCACATCATAGTCCTTGACCAACTAACACGATTGGTAAAAACGCATGCAAATATTCCATGTCCGTCACAAGTCACAGTATAGAGGTTTTGATGTGTGCATATTTATGCAAATGAGCTGTGACATCACATAAATTTCATTTAAATAATTTAGTTATAGACATGTGTCCGTTGCTTCGACCTGTGAATTTTACATGCATGAAATCCTGTTTAATTATATCCAAGAGCCGCTGGCCCGCGTAAATATGACCGCTAATCAGGAGAAATGTGCACGAGTAATTTATATTGCGATGCTAGGTCCGGGGCCATACATAACTTTATCAGGTAACCTGCCCTGCATTGACCGAATACGTACTGACTGATAACATATTGTTGTATCAGGCATTACCCTGATATAAAACATCCGGGTTACAACGAAGTGAAAACTGACGGTGCATTGGTCGGATGACGTCACGTGACGTTACCGAATGACGTCAGTGTAATGACGCAACTTAAACAAGTCCGCGTTCTGTCCATAGAATACGACGTCATCTAATGTAATTTTCGAGCATAAAACGTTACCTGATAAATAGAATACCAGGCTAGTGTATTTTGATATCAAGTTTATCAGGCTCGGCTCGGAAACGGTAGGAATTCCTCGGCAAGCCTCAGAATTCCTACGCGTTTCCTAGCCTTACCTGATAAACTTAATATCAAAAGACACTAGCCTGGTATTCTAGCGATGCTAGGTCCGGCGCCATACATAACTCTAGTAATACTCGTCGGGGCCCACTTTGCAAGCAATGTAATCGGTGGCTTTAAAATGCATGCATGGATTGTCACATTGTTTAAACTATTGGCTATTTACGGGTTATAACTTATATCTGATCTATGTGATGTGTCAATTTCACCTGCTTGAAATAATTACGTTTTATTCTATACAATTGACCGACCTCAATATGACCACTGATCAGGGTTTCGATTCGGCTTATATTTAAGGGTGGGAATTGGCTCGAACAATTTCCATGCCCTAACTGATCAGTGGGAGAGGTGAGTAATTCATATTGCAATGATCATGATGATAGGTACGGGGTCACACTTGCATCTGATAATACTCTGTCGGGCCCACCTTACCGGCAACTTTACGCAGGAGCAGTGTGTGTAATTTATATCACTATACTGTGACAATACTCCGTCGGGCCCACCTTAACGGCAACTTGAAGCAGGCGCAGTGTGAGTAATTTATATTGCAATGCTAGGTCCGGGGTCACACTTGACTCTGAAAATACTCCGTCGGGGCCCTCTTTACTGGCAATTAATTTTTTAGGATACATGCATGTTTTAGGATACATGCATGGCTTGTCATATAGTTGTAAGCTATGGGCTATTTTATTGGTTATATGTGATCTAGATGGTGCCTCAATTGTACCTGAGGACACGGGTATGGATTGTCACATTGTTTTAACCATTTCACCGTTTCAAGTACATTTAACTGGAATGGATTTTGATATATTAATGTTGCAACCAAGCACATCCAACCGTCAAAATATTCAGACTAGTCCATATATGTAAAGTGGGCATTTTTCTTCTCATAAATATGAAAATTACTTTCATAAAGTGCAGATCCTGTTGAGACGGCTTGATCCGAGATGGATCATCTCGATCTGCGCTGTTTGCATCAACCACTATAGCGGGATTTTGGGTTCAAAGGGTTAAGTTGTGGGATAGTTTATGGGTTACATGATTTACAGTGGAACATCTCTAAACCTGACACCCTATATCTGATCTCGGCGGTGTCTCAATTTTACCTGCATGAAATCCTGTTAAATTCTGTCCAAGAGTCGTTGACCAGCGTCAATATGACCGCTGATGAGGAGCAGTGTGGGTAATTTATATTGCGATGCTAGGTCCGGGGCCACACTCGACTCTGACAATACTCCGTCGGGGTCCACCTTACCGGCAAGGTAGTCTGCGGCCTTGTCGCTCGCTGCCAGCAATATGTCCGTATCTGTACCTAGGTATAAATATACCAAGCTAGACCGCGTAGTAATCAGATAAGAAATAATTCCTACACAACGGCTTGCGTTGATCTTACCCAGATGTTCTGGACACCTATTGGCAAAGCCAACTCGCAATCAGGCTATTTGATTGTCGGAGCCTGAGCTGTAGCACGGCTCAGGCTCAGCAAATCAAGCTGCATGGTTACAAGCACTTTGAAGTTAAGACATTGAGAATTATTAGCAAGATTAGCGCAGACGGTGGTGTATGAAAACACCAAATTGGGCCGCGTTGTAATCTAGTAAGAAATACTCCCTATGATGTTGGGTGACAGGCGCAGTTTGATTGCAGTACCCGATAATATGCAGGGCTCCAGATAAGCTTTGCGTCTAAAGAGTTCTAAACCCCCTGATTTCAAAATCATTGCGTATTTTACTTTTACAAATGGATCATTGATTTTCTGCATTACTAAATAGGGAAAAAATGATTAAACAAAATATAACAAATTTAAAACATTCGCTTATTGAGCTGCAAAAGCAAAACATTGTTTGCTTTTTATTTGCAGTTCAACTAAGTGAATTTTCAACTTTATGACATTATTTTCTCTACTCAATTTGAAAATCAATGCGTATTTTCACATTGCTGTGCGTATTTTCACATTGCTGTGCACATTGCTGTGCGTATTTTCACATTGCTGTGCGTATTTTCACATTGCTGTGCGTATTGTGTACACCCACTTATGATAATCAATGCGTATTCAGCTAAAATAATTGCTTAAAATACACGCCAATACGCGCCTTATCTGGAGCTCTGAATATGTTGTGCATATCTGCTTGAGAAACACCTTTGACTCCCATTTTCATGCACATTTAACTTGTAGAATATATAAATGGCATTCTTCGCAGTATGCGTGTGTGCATGACACATATACCAATAAGTAATCTAGAGTGGAAAGCGTTTCGCGAACTTTCGCTTTCAAGCTTTACCGCGCGGAAGCCAACACATTGACATTTACAAACAATACGAAACCACTGTCTCTGTCTCCATATCAATGGTAATCGAGAACATTGAGGTCTTCCTGTTTCAGATATTAAGTTTACGACAACAATAGCTCATGCATCATAATGTATCACACTGTGTCATGTAATTTAAACCCTCCTCCTAAATAAATCAGTGATATTACAATGAAAACTCGGAAAGTGCAAATCAGAAAAAGAGAGACGGCCAAACCCTTTCAACCCTACTGTTCACAACGAAAATTTGTAAACACAGATCCAGGGGGCCGTTTCACTAAACTTATTACGACTAAAATGTTTGTAACCGCAAATTTAGAATCATCTACAAATTTCAATTGATGGATTTACATTTATTGAGCATAGGCTGCATATGCAGCCTATGCTCAATAAATATAAATCCAACAATTATTTACAAGAAAACATTGTTAATGTGAAATTTACAGACTATCATAATTTTGCACTTACGAACATTTTAGTCGTAGGAAGTTTAGTGAAACGGCCCCCAGATGAGCAGGCCTGCAACAAGACGTCCAATTGAGACATTCAGTGTTTGTCAACAATTTTTCACATATTGCATTTCTAACAATTCCCCAGAACAACGACACATTTCACAAACTATTACAAAACTATCAATGCCAGATATTTAAGGGAGAAAGTGTAAATTTACATACATGATGTTATTATTTAACACATCTGTATCTTGTATATAGAGAATAGTAGGTTAGTGCCGTGAATGGGAAAAATAAATGACAAGGCTTAGGAGACGGGATGAGCGAGTCTCTGCCGAGCCCATCCCGTTTCCTAAGCCGTGCCAGATATGTTTCCCATTCACGGCACTAACATACTATTCTATTTATCCCGTCAACACTACAAATAGCTTTAAAATGCAAAAATAATAACCCCAGCCGCATCATCAACATCGGAGAATCGACTATTATGACAACCGCACATATTCATACCCAGTGATTAGGTCGTATTGACTGGATTTCAAAAATGTTTCACGGCACCTTGTTTCACGGCACATACGAACTGTGTAAAATGTAATATCTAGACATGAAAGTTGTAGTATTCTTGTTTGCCTCGTCTATCAATTTATTTTAACGTGTACCTCATGATGCCATTTTGTATAGAATAAAGTGTTTTGTACTTTTTGTACTTTGTGAAACACGAAAAAATAAGCGCGGGAATTTCACAGCAGCAACAACAACAACAACGAGTAAAATAGAGTTTTGGTAAACCCACAATGATCAATATATTTATATTCTGAGACCTATTCTGAACCGAAATTGAAGATTGTATTCTTGCACCGAACCATGGAGTTACGAATCGCGAATAATCGAGTATGGCGGTTAATCGTCGCACCCTTAGACTACGGAAACATATGCAATAACACAAATGTAGCACAAAATAAGCAAACAAAACGTATATCACACAGAACAGGCGATCACGCTAAGTTGTTAGAACTATTTTTTTGTGGCATAAGACCCGTGTTTTAAAAAAGTTCAACCCGCAAAATATATGCTGCCACTGACATAAGCTCATTTGCATAAAAGATGTTAAATTCCCAAAGAGAATAGAGAAATCAATGTTTCGTAATAAAATCATTATTTGACCAAATTTTATGAAATAAAAAGAAGGCTCATTCTTAAATTCTTAAATTTTGATAAAATTTAACATTATCAAAAAAATATTGTTTTTGCATTGCCTATATAGTCGTACAATTTGGGCAGGTTTCGTAAAATAGACAGTAGTTGTGTCAACACCTCAAACAAACCGTAAAGGCTCACTACGATCTATATGTATATACGTACATGTATATGTACTGCATGCAATTTATTAAGCACGATATTGCCAGCAAAGGCTTCAGAGGCCAAACTGCATTCAGTCTAAAACCATTGTCACTGTGTCCTTCGTACTTTTGTTAACATAAGGAAGGCGTTATAGGTACATGCTACTCAGTAGGCACAACATGGTCTTTATATCAGAGACATCATCTGAGACCATTGACACTGTGTCCTTCGTACTTTTGTTAACATAAGGAAGGCGTTATAGGTACAAGCTACTCAGTAGGCACAACATGGTCTTTATATCACAGACATCATCTGAGACCATTGTCACGGTGTCCTTCGTACTTTTGTTAACATAAGGAAGGCGTTATAGGTACAAGCCACTCAGTAGGCACAACATGGTCTTTATATCACAGACATCATCTGAAACCATTGTCACTGTGTCCTTCGTACTTGTGTTAACATAAGGAAGGCGTTATAGGTACAAGCTACTCAGTAGGCACAACATGGTCTTTATATCACAGACATCATCTGAAACCATTCACTGTCCGTCCGACTTTTGTTAACATAAAGGAAGGGCGTTATAGGTACAACTACTTAGAGGCACAACATGGTAAATTTAATATCACAGACATAACTGAGCCATCTGTTGTCCTTCGTATTTTGTTACATAAGGAAAAGGCGTTATAGGTACAAGCTACTCAGTAGGCACAACATGGTCTTTATATCACAGACATCATCTGAGACCATTGTCACTGTGTTCTTCGTACTTTTGTTAACATAAGGAAGGCGTTATAGGTACAAGCTACTCAGTAGGCACAACATGGTCTTTATATCAGAGACATCATCTGAAACCATTGTCACTGTGTCCTTCGTACTTGTGTTAACATAAGGAAGGCGTTATAGGTACAAGCTACTCAGTAGGCACAACATGGTCTTTATATCACAGACATCATCTGAAACCATTGTCACTGTGTCCTTCGTACTTTTGTTAACATAAGGAAGGCGTTATAGGTACAAGCTACTCAGTAGGCACAACATGGTCTTTATATCAGACATCATCTGAGACCATTGTCACTGTGTCCTTCGTACTTTTGTTAACTTAAGGAAGGAGTTATAGGTACAAGCCACTCAGTAGGCACAACATGGTCTTTATATCACAGACATCATCTGAGACATTTTCTGCCAAAATATACATTCATTCATCATTACCCTACGTATTGATTGGCATTATTACGCATTTTATATCAGACGTAAATTTCCACACTGAAATCAGGCGCGATAAACATGTTTCCTTAAAATGTTAATGGACATTACTATATATTCTCTGTATTTATTTTTGGATGTGCAATGATCATACTTTATAATCTGTCGAAAATATTTTTTTTTTCAGGTGACACATTTAATTAGTATAAATAAATAAAATATATCATGCCTAATTTGCATATGAAAATAGCCTGATACACTCCCGCCTGCGATTCTCTTACCAATACTTGCAATCCAGCGGTCATTGAATTGCAATTCGTCCCCTCTGAAATTGCAGTATAATTGCGGTCCAATCGCGGTCCCGTTTTTGCGGTCATTCTTTCGCGATACCGTTTGTGCGTTCATTCTTTCGCTATTTGCGGTAAAAACTTAGCGTTACGCATCATACACCTAATTCTACTATTTACGTATATTTTATTGGATTTTAAATGGCTAAATACAGATAGGAAAATATATCTTTTCGTCAGAAAAAATCAACTATTTCGATTTTATTGCCGCATTGGTCAAGCAGAGCGGTCCGCTGGTTTGACCGCAGAGTGCAGCGTAAAGCGGTCATTCTTTCGCAGTTTAAATAAAAAAAGGAGCATCAACTGCAATTAAAAGCGGAGCGCAGCGCTAACTGCGCTATAAGTATTTCAATTCCGCAACCAACTCTTTGGACCGCAGTCACATGATTGCAGTCCGATTGCGGTCCAATTGCAATTAATGGGAACGCGAATTGCAATCCTGCGCTCCAGGAATTGCAATTCGCCTGGTAAGAGAACCGCAGGCCACTCTGTACCACCGCGCGTCACTATCAGTGATTGGCCCTTTCTATCATTGTGAGGTGTTATCATAAAAAATTCACCTGACTTTGATTGCCCCATTCCATCATTGTGAGGCTTTAACATAACACACCCACCGGCGTTTGAATGGCCCATTCCATCATTGGCAGGCGTTAACTTAACAAAAGCACCGTCTTGTGATTGGCCCATTCCGTCATTGTGAGGCGTTAACACAACAAAATCACCGGCTTGTGATTGGCCCTTTCTGTCATTGTGAGGCGTTAATATAACAAAATCACCGGCTTGTGATTGGCCCTTTCAATCATTGTGAGGCGTTAACATAACAAACGCAACGGCTTGTGATTGTCCCATTACATAATTGTGAGGCGTTAACATAACAAACTCACCGGCTTGTGATTGGCCCTTTCAATCATTGTGAGGCGTTAACATAACAAAATCACCGGCTTGTGATTGGCCCATTCCATAATTGTGAGTCGTTAACATAACAAACACACCGGCGTTTGATTGGCCCATTCCATCATTGGGAGGCGTTAACTTAACAAAAGCACCGTCTTGTGATTGGCCCATTCCGTCATTGTGAGGCGTTAACACAACAAAGTCACCGGCTTGTGATTGACCCTTTCTATCATTGTGAGGCGTTAACATAACAAACTCACCACAAAAGTCTGATTGGTAAATTCCGTCATTGTGAGGCGTTAACATAACAAACTCACCCATCAAGAATGCACCACCAGAGGAGGACCGTCTGTTTATCCTGGCGGCCCCTACTTGGAGGACCAGGACACAGCACATCACCATGGTTACCTGTCAACGAAATTTGCATGTACACTATCGCCTGTGCTAATCTTGCGAATATTTGTAAATGTCCTTATGTCAAAATACTCAATAACACTGTCCTTCAAACCAAGCAGTTCGATTGACTGAGCCGGAGCTATGCTACAGCTCAGGTTCAGACAATCAAATTGCTTGATGGCAAGTTGGCACTGACAACAGATGTTCAGAAACGTCTTTAATAAATTGATAGCAACCGGATTGGTTGGCTTATCTTGTGATAACTCACTAAACCGGACTCCATGGGACCCGATTTTGTTTAGTTTAAATGGGATTCACAGTAATGTATACCATCATTGTCATGTCTGTCATAAATTCAAAATAACACATTTGTTCATGGAGTGTTTGTTACAGTATAACCTGTCTAACCCGGACACCCTGTGGGTCCTCACAGGGTGTCCGGTTCGGATATGTTCCGGTGTAATAACAATATGTTCAGCACTCGACTGTCGAATTATGACAGGTTTGGTATACATTGTAAATATAGTTTTCGATTTAGTTCAATTTCTTTATTTCCTCTTTACATATTTTTAGACAAATAACCTTCTCCCATTGGCGGAATACAGCATCGCCCGCGCTAATATTGCCACACGCCCGCGCTAATATTGCCACAATGTTTCGATATTTTTCATTTGAAAATACATGTACATGTGGTTCGATATTTCGCGAACAAGAAAGTTTAAAAACCTGATGTAATTTTTTTTTGAATGTACTTGAATATTGTACTTGAAATCCAGTAGCTTGATTGGCCGATCCTGAGCTCTGCTACATATCGGGCTCCGCCAATCAAACTGTTTGATTGCGAGTTGAGATTGCCAATAGAAGTTCAGAAACACTGATAATCTCAGGCAAGATTAAAGCAGGCGGTTGTGTATATAGAGGATACAAGGCTAGTGACTTTTGATATCAAGTTTATCAGGCGAGGCTAGGAAACGCGCAGGAATTCCGAGGCTTGCCGAGGAATTCCTACCGTTTCGGAGCCGAGCCTGATAAACTTGATATCAAAATACACTAGCCTGTTATTCTATTTATCAGGTAACTTGTTATGCTCGAAAATGACCACAGATGACGTCATCATCAATTGGCAGAACGCGGGTTCTTTCTTTACGTTGGCGTCATTACACTGACGATCTTCGGTAACGTCACGTGACATCAACCGCCAGTGGAACGTCAGTTTTCACTTTGTTGTAACCCGGATGTTGATATCAGGTCAATGCCTGATACGACAATATGTTGTCAGTCAGTGCGTATTCGGTCAATACAGGGCACGTTACCTGATAATTATGGAGGCTCATACAATAAAACTGCTTGATTGTGAGTTGGAATTGCCAATAGATGTAAAGAAACGTTGATAATCTGGACAAGATTAATGCAGGCGGTCGCATAGCGACCAGTGTGTTGTCGGGTCAAATTGTGCGGTCGCATATGAGACACGCCATGCGATTTTGTACCTTCGGACATCTGCGTAATTTCAATAAATACGTTTACACAAATTACAATATTTGCCGTAAATATTGTCAACAGTTGACACCATTTTCAGAGTAAGTGCGGAATTATATTCCGCATGTACTCTGACAATTTGGGCAACTTTTGACTTTATTTATGAAATATATTGTAAATTTTGTAAACGTATTTAATGAAATTACGCAGATGTTCGAAGGTACAAAATCGCATGGCGTGTCTCATATGACGTCAGGACCAACGTTTCATCGGTTGGTCCAAATTTAATAAACTGGCGATACATTAATTAAATGTGAGTATCTACCGACAATTAATATAGATAAATTTTCCCCACGATGATTACCGCCAAGAGGTATTGAAACGAGGGTAACATTCAAGGATTGACACCATTCGCAATGTATGCACACCACATGCGTTAAACCTTTCACCCCTAAGTAACTAGAATGGAATTTGATATGTTTAGTTTGCAACCAATCTAATAGTCACACAATTATTTTTCAAACAAGTCCATTTATGAAAATGGGGTGTTTTTGGTCTCAAAAATATAAGAATTGCTTGCAAAAAGTGCAGATCCTGGATCTACACTGTTTGCCTATACCACTACATATGGTGTGGTGCTGAAAGAGTTAATGTTGCCAATATAACCAATGTTTCTGAACATCTATTGACAATACCATATCGCAATCAAGCAGTTTAATTGTCTGAGCCTGAGAACAGTCTCAGCCAACCAAATTGCTTCAATTCAAGCACACTATTCAAGTATTTTGTAATAAAAAAATTGAAAGATAGTTGTAAGATTAGCACAGTTGGTATTGTATGTGTTGTACAATATTTGATGGCGAATGATGTAAATGCATAATAAAATATTTGAAGTTCAATATGAATAATGTAAATTCATAGTACATGTACAAAATATTTGAAGTCAAAGTTGAACAATGTAATATGCGTAGTAAAATATCTGAATTCAAATATGAATAATATGTAAATCTATAATGCAACGATGACGATAGTACGATAGCATGGTGACGATAATTCGATACTACGATATAATATCATCATGGCATCGTATTATCGCCATCGTACTATCGTAGTATCGTCATCGTGTTATCGATATATCGATATATCGTAGTATCGTCATCGTGTTATCGATATATCGATATATCGTAGTATCGTCATCGTGTTATCGATATATCGTAGTATCGTACTATCGTAGTATCGTCATCGTGTTATCGATATATCGTAGTATCGTACTATCGTAGTATCGTCATCGTGTTATCGATATATCGTAGTATCGGCTCGTTATCGACATTACAATGGCATTAACGGAGCACCGTAGTTTTACAAACTTGGATGGATTTAAAACGTCAATAAATAACTATCGGTAAATACAATTCTAACCATTAGAAATAAAAATAATAATAAAATAATAATTGTCGCCTGCTGTTATTTTATATGCTGTCTTCTTCCTCAATAAACATAGTTTGACAGCACTTTAGAATCATTTCCTTACTTTCAAACTATGTTGTGTATGAGAAAAGCGGAAAATAAAATATAAACAGTAGAAAATTAAGTCAATATTGCACGAGATGAATACTCACAGTAGCCATAGTAAATCTGGACACAGTCGTTCGGTTTTAAGTTATACGAGACGTTCACATGCACAGACCCGCTGAAACAAATGAGACGCGCTCGAGCTTCAATCTCCTTATACGTGGGTGTACCTGGATAAGTAGAGATATCATATTTGTAACCAGCATAGCTTCTGATAAATCAAAGGACTGAACGTCCTCACATTATTCGCAGTATGTATTTGTGGATGACAGTTAGACTAATAATTAATCTACAGTGAAAAGCGTTTCGCGACAAAATAAGCGTGGGAATATCGCGGCAACAACAACGACAACAACAACAACAACAACAAGTTTTCATAAACGTTATCGTAATCGTGCACCGAAACATGGAGTTGTGTATCGCGAATAATCGAATATGGCGGTTAATCGTCCTACCCTAAAATACGGAAACATTTGAAATAACATAATTTTAGCACAAAAAAAGCACAACGAAACATGTATTACACTGAACAGGCGATCAAGCTAAGTTCTTAGAACTATTTTTATGGCGTAAGACCCGTGTTTTTAAAAAAAATCAACCCGCAATTGTACAGTGCTGGGGCTATTTCACTAAACTTCATACGACTAAAATTTTCGTAAGTGCACATTTAGGATCGTCTGGAAATTTTGAATTGATGGATTTACATATGCAGCCAATGTTCAATAAATGTAAATCCAATAATTGTTTACAAGAAAAAATGAAATTTGCTCTTGCGAACATTTTAGTCGTAAGACGTTTAGTGAAATGGTCCCCAGATCCTCATCAGACGGTGTGGTCGCGCAGCCTGATCCGGATCTACACTGGTCAAAAATACCATGAACCCGTTTGCTCGAGTGACACTCACATACACGCACGTGCGTGTGACTGAAGAATGTGACTTACGACATATAAGACACGCCATGAGGTTTTGTACCTTCGGACATCTCCGTAATTTCATGAAATACTTTTACACAATTTACAATATTTTCAGTAAATGTCGTCAACAGCTGACAAATGTTTCATTGTAATATAATTACGCATGTATTCGTGTTAACTTTTGACTTTATACATGAAAATACATTTATGATCAGTCTGGCTCCGGTTCTGCACGCGCTTCTATGCATGATTATCAGGATCTATACTGTTTGTTAGAAACATGATGGGTGATTCAGTGGCTGAATTGCGAGCGGTGCAGACCCTGATCAGGGTCTGCACCGCTCGCAATTCATCCACTGAATAGAAGCAACTTCCTATGTCACATCATGGACATGAAATTCTGCCTTTTCCCACGCATTCTTTTAGCAATACATGTAGTTATATAGAGGATGAGGATCTTACATGAGTGATGATTCAACATGATATTTATTAAACGAGGCTATGCCGAGTTTCTTATGAAATATGTTAACGAGTTAATCAATCTCATATTTATTAAATCAACTCATATGTTATATTACATTCATTGCATAAGCACATCACCATACATTGAAGATGTACTGGTCACCAAACGTGTTTTCTGTAACAAGCTCGTTTGCATATTTGTTACACTAGTGTAATATGATTGTTATTACACTGTGTCAATTCACTGCGAGCATCCATTTCATGCAATAACGGTCATATAATTATTGAATTATAAATACATTAATTTGAAGTTTATTAAAAAAGTCAATATTCTAAGTGTTTAGTGTTTGGCATGCCCTTCACGTGCACTTGATTGATTTACATTTATTGAGAATATACATGAATGTATCCCCGCCCATAAGCACGCTGTCAAATAGCGATACTAGTATCCAATTGGCGGTTTGACAAGGACGTGTGTCTGTCTATACACGTGATAACAGGATATGCGTCTCTCGAATATAAACCAGCAAGGCAACCTCTGCAATAAATATAATGTTGTACTTGTTGCGAACAACTTAACATGATTAGTAGAATAAATATTGGTATAATAGTCGCAATATGCGATTCATTTAGGAGAGAGAAAAAAAGCTGTGCATTCATTGTACTGGTCGGGAAACTAGAAGAAATAAGCTATTCAATTGTTTCAACACTACATACCTCTATAGTGGTGTTTGCAAACAGTGTAGGTCCAAATGAGATAAGCCGGCTTGCAAAGAGCCGTCTCATCAGGATCTGCACTTATTGCAAGTAATTTTCATATTTTTTAGAGAGAACAAATGCCCCCTTTTTATAAATGAACTGTTCTGAAAATCATTTTCTGATGATTGAACTGGTCGGAAAATTAACATTTATCCCGTCAACACAGTGACCTAATCACTGCGTATGAATATGTGCGGTGGCTGGGGTTATTTTCTTGCATTTTAAAGCCATTTATAGGTGTTGTTGACGGAATAAATAGAATAGTAGGTTAGTGCCGGAATGGGAAAAAATATATGGCGTGGCACGGAAACGGGATGTGCTCGGTAGAGCCTGACCCATCCCGTTTCCTAAGCATTGCCAGATATGTGTTCCCATTCATGGCACTAACCTACTATTCTCTATATCACAGTCCATTAGTCCTTAGGGTTGAAAGGGTTAAAATGATTAGTAGAATAAATGTTAGTATAATAGTCGAAATTGGCGATTCATTTAGGCGAAACTATTCAAAATTAGGTGATTTCATTGGTAGAGAAACTAGAACAAACAATAGGCTAATTAACGTTGTCAACACTACATACCTCTATACTGGTGTTTACACATAGTGTAGACCCAGGTGAGCCGGCTCGTAACGAAAAAAACGCCCCCTTTTTATAAGTGGACTAGTCTGAAAATCAGTTGGTGATGATTGTATTTGTCGGAAAATTAACATATCAAGGTCAATTGGTCTTTGTGGTCCAGCCGGGGTGGGGAACGTCACGGCAGCTCATTCACACAGTCTAATCCCTGACAGCTGAGTACTATAACGGATCAAACTATATTAAACAACACGACCTCCGTCATACACCATACAGAATGTGTGAGTGCGCAGCCGAGATTGACCTCACGCTGGTGACAGGCGTTTTGGGTTCCCATTTGACAGCCGACAGCCTACTCCGCCGTACTCCGTTACATATCACAGCTTATTCCCCCAACCACCATGTTAAATCGTTGTACTTGACACTATCGAACAACACGGGTTCTCCAATAGTGGCAACGACAACAATTATACATGCACATATAATTTTGCAATTTATGAACAGCTGTTAAGCAATTTCCACCCTCAAAATACTTACTTCTTCAAACTCATGCAACTAATATCATGTTTCACTCATTACCTATCATGTTATTCATATATTGCTAGAAATTGAGCAAGTTATTATGACTAGAAACTGTATATAGTTTATGTCAATAAACTCTTCTTCTTCTTCTTCTTCTGTTGAAAGGGTATAGAGAATAGTAGGTTAGTGCCGTGAATGGGAAAACATATCTGGCAATCCCGTTTCCGTGCCGCGCCAGATATGTTTTCCCATTCACAGCACTAACCTACTATTCTATGTATCCCGTCAACATCTACAAATAGCCTTAAAAGGCAAAAAATAACCCCAGCCGCATCCTCAAAATTTGAGAATCGACTAGTAAGACAACTGCACATATTCATACGCAGTGATTAGGTCGTATTGACAGGATATCAAAAATGTTTCACGGCACCGTGTTTCACGGCACATACGCACTGTGTTGACGGGATAATAACCTATATACCTTTGTAACTGTTTAATTACTTGGTATTTTCATATTCGGATTTCAGCACTGTTTTCAGTTTACCATGCACTATCATATTAAACATAACAATATACAAATTTAGTTTTAATTCTACTTCAGAAAGGTTTCCGCTTGTCAAGATTGGATTTCAATTCATACATTGTTGTTGACGTACTCTCTCTTCAAATTACCACTCGTCCGGATCAAAATTTCACACCCATTGTACACATGTAATACAACACATTGCATTGATACAAAACCATCAGTCGGGCACGTGTGTGACCATCGTTCACTGAAAACACTCTCTTAGCTCGATAAACTCACGACTGCTACACTCTGCACCAGCGTAACAAAACAAATCCCCCTTTTAGAAAGAAATGTAATGGTCTGTAACTAATATATGAGCTGCGTCGTGCAAAAAGGTACCTTATGGCGAAAATGACGTTATCGAGTAAATGACATCGGAAACGTCACTTCCATATAAATGCTTTTGACATATCTGACGTTGTTGTTGACAGCTGGTTTACCATTAGCGAAACAAACCATATGTAGACCATTGACTATGTTACCATTTTATGCCAAAATATAAATACGTTCTCGGGGTTGTTATGAAAATAAATTATCAGAAACGAGTAATGTTGAGTAGCATGTGAGCTGGTGGTGTCGGCAGCCCAGTTCACGTATGGACCCGATAAATATTTTCTTTTTGTGCTAGTATATGGTTTACCGAGATTGAATATATGTACATTATGTATGTGATATTATATGGATAAACAGTTATGTAATGCTATACTAAGTGTTAAGGTTATACAAAGTACAATGTAGACGTAAACGTGCGTTATACACGTGACTGTCTGTTTATGATTTAATTTCATTTATGTGTGTCAGATTGCATTTAGTGAATACAATTTCGTATTTGGTAACTCTTACGTGTATCAGTAATGAAGGAATTGTATTACACATCATGTGGTAACCGCCGTGACTCATCAAGCCCGTGAACATGTATCATGTATAAGTTAGATCACGGTTCGTCCGCATGTACGAGGAGATAATCCGCGAGCTTTAGCGAGCGGATTATCGCTCGTACATGCGGACAAACGTGATCTAACTTATTTATCACATCCTCATGCACATACCTTGTACACCAGCTGTGTCAATACAGAAACAACACCCGGAAATGTGTCAAAGATGTGATAAGTGATAGAGGTAAGGTGGGATTTCATTTTGCAGAACCCTTTTCTATGGAAGCGTCCTGATGCCAATGTTAAAATATATGTATCTCCTAATTACTAAGTCCTAATTAGGACATACTATCTTCTAATTAGGAGATAATAAGTCCTAATTAGGAGATAATAACTCCTAATTAGGAGATACTATATCCTAAGTAGGACGTATTATTGGGAATTAGGAGAGTTTTATCATTGGCGAAAATAGTAAATCCTAATTAGGAGAGAGTAAGTCCAAATTAGGAGATACTAACTCCTAATTGGGAGATAAGTCCTAATTAGGAGATACTAAGTAGTAATTAGGAGATAATAAGTCCTACTTAGGAGATAACAATATTTTAGCATTGGCACCAGGACGCTTCCATACTTTATATCAATTCAAACACGGCATACACGTACGACGATACGACACCGTCGTATTTGATTGGTCAAGGCAATCGTGCGTCCAAATTGTTGCATATCGTGTGATATTGGTGTCGTGTGCGTGCCGTGTGGAGACGGTGTCGTGTTCGTTCGTGTGTGCACTTACACGCTGACTCTACTGTACGACCATACGCTGTTAGAAAACATTGACGTTGCTTCTGCATATTTCTATGTAGCTACATGACACACACATGTGTAATGGCAAAGTCCCTCGAGTTAACAATTCGTTCCCACGAAATAACAATTCGTTCCTTCGTTCCCACGAAATAACAATTCGTTCCCACGAATTAACAATTCGTTCCCACGAAATAATAATTCGTTCCCGAATTGCCCAAATTGTTAAATTGAGGGAACGAATTGTTAATTCAAGGGCACGAATTGTTAAATTGAGGGAACGAATTATTATTTCGTGGGAACGAATTAGTAAAACAATTCATGTCCCCTGCAGGGCTCCGTAACAAACCAACTATGTAAAGTTGTGTGTGCACATGTCCACATACAATCATGTTTCATTGAGACCTAACTAGTACCATTGTGTCATTCACATGCTATATACCATTCATTGTTACCCCATGTTGTCATAATGTTATGAACTTAATAAGAAATAGCGTTTGAAATGATTATCGTGTAATAATGAATTAGTGAATGGGTCCTTATGTTAAATAAACGAGTGAGCGTAGCGAACGAGTTTGTGTAGTGGTAGGACCCGAGCACGAGGACATTATTTCAAGATAATCTTCTGAGCTATTTAAGTAAACATTGTCTTACATTTACATGTATGATGTTTTTGCAATCAATCGATTTCCGTGTCAGTAGATTCTTCGCAAAAACGACAGAAGTTTGGGCCAAAGTACCCAGACCACCAACTGGAGCTTAACAAGACGCGTTCGATGCGCCGTACTTCATCAAAATACGTTAAATAATAAGGACAAAATAAAATAATACGTATTTGAAATCGGAGAGCGAGTCGAGATTCATCTCGCATTCCGTAGATTACACGATTCTAACTTACTTTTATAATTAAACATGTAATACATATTATACAGGTTCTCGCATCCATCAAGTGTTCTGATTTCACAAGGAACGAGGCTGTGGCGAGTTTCTTACGAGATCAGTCATAAGTCACTGTGTTAACACACTGTGAAAGCACATACATGGAGTATGCAACGATTAATAAACATACAATTGGGGTATTCTGGGATAGTTTAAAAAACAGTGGTAAAAATATGTGTAGATCAGTGAATACGAGATTGTGTCGAATTGTGTAGGAGTTCAGTCATACGTCACTGTGTTAATACACTGTAAAAGCACATTACATAGTATGCAATGATTACTAATTATACACTGGAGTATTCTGGGATAGTTCTAACAAAGGTGGCAAAGAAAATCTGTCTAGATCAGTGAATACGAGGCTGTGCCGAGTTTCTTATGAGAACAGTCATAGGTCACTGTGTTAATACACTACGAAAGCACATATATGCAATGCTATTATACATACTGTAGGTGTATTCTGGGACAGTTCCAACTACGCTGGGAAAAACAATTTAGTAGATCTCTGACTTTGAGAATCAGTAAACCAGCTGATTGGTGGATATTACTGGTCCAGAATTTGACGAAAAAAAGATATGCATATTTCCTAAGCGAGCAGAGTAGATCAGTAGCCTATTTCACGAACATTGCAAAGTATACTTATCTAGCAAAGTATACTTCGAGGGAGCAATCATTTATTTTTCGCGAAATGCATTATTTCATATAGAACTAACGACTGCATATATTTGATGATTAAACGTATGCAGAATTATTATACTGAAATGGCTGTCATAATAAAAATTAATAAATTTATCCTTACATTGAAAATTTCTCCCTCAAAGTATACTTTGCTAGATAAGTATACTTTGCAATGTTGGTGAAATAGGCTACAGGTCAGCTTAGTCTTTCGTGAAATTTGGTCAAATATTGATTTTATTACGAAAAATTGATTTGTCTATGGGAATTTGACATGGGGGAAAAGGAGGTAGGAGGAGTCAAAAAACAAACGAAATTGGAAATTTACTCCGAAACCTGGCTAGATAGCTTGGAAGTGATCTCACTAAGAAAACAAAAGTTAAATCTTGAAAATCAGTCCAGTATTTCTGAAATTCTAAATTTTCCCAAGGTAAATCCCCATAGAAATATTGATTTTATTATCAATATTTGACCAAATTTCATGAAATAAAAAGAAAGCTCATTCTTAAATGTTCCTTTAATTTAATATTATCGAAACAAACATTGTTTTTGAATTATTTATAAAGCATTAAAATTTGGACAGGTTTCACGAAACAGATAATAGTTGGTAGATCTGTAGACATTGTCAGCAGCTTACAGTAAATGGGTTTCATCATGCCCCCCCACCCCCCCCACCCCCCCCCCCCCCCCCCGGTTGAGAAAGAGTATCTCACGACAACTTGTAAAATAGAGAAATAGAGAATACCAGGCTAGTGTCTTTGATATCAAGTTTATCAGGCAAGGATAGAGGATAGGAAACGCGTAGGAATTCCGAGGCGTGCCGATTCCTACCGTTTCCGACCCGAGCCTGATAAACTTGATATCAAAAGACACTAGCCTGCCAGGGCCCGGTTGTTCAAAACATCAGTTAGCTTAACGGATGGTTAACAATCCGTTAAATATCGGTTGTTGAAAACATTTTAACGGATCCGTTAGTTAACGGATCTGTTAACTTTTAACTGATGGTTAACCATCCAGTTAAAGAATAAACACATCCCACAATGCACTGTAACCACTTCCCCTTCCTGTAGAGTACACTGAAAAAATGGCTGCAATAAAATCAGAAAAGAACAACAGAGAAAGACAAAAAAACTGGTCAGTAAGCGAAATAAACCTCCTCACAAATTTATATGAGGAGAACATGTCCGTAATTAACGATAGGCATGGGACCGATGTAACGAACAAAAAGAAAAATGCAGTATGGGAGGCAATTTCATCAAAGATAAGTGCTCTTGGTGTAACATTCAGAACTGTTGAAAATGTGAAAGTGAAATGGTGGAACCTTCAGAAGAATGCGAAGAAAGAGTTCTGCCTAGACAAGAAGAGTATGTGCCGAACTGGCGGTGGTCCCAGGGCCCAATCTCCGTCACCGATGTCTCGAGTGATTAACATGTTGGGAGACACTGCCAGCTTTTCTGGAGTTCCTGGGGGAATTGAAACCTTCGTTTTGGAAGGTATATGTACACAATAATGGTTTAATGGTTTAATGGGAAATGTTTGCATAATAATATTAAACACCAGTCCCGGTATATGCAAGTGTTTTTTGATTTTCGAAAACGAAACTGTCCGTTTTGACAGTGATCGTCTGCGCTATGTTTACACTTCTATTTTTAGAAATAAGGAAAATCCCGCATTCCAAATGTTACAGCCTCGATTTGACTTAGAATCGAAACGAATGTTTTTCAATAAATCCTGTGGTAAAATAAATCCCGGTAAATGCAGACAGTAAGCATATATACTAAATGAAACTGCATATTTATATACCAACCGCAAATGTCAACGTTAAGTTTTTACTTCTTAATATTGAGGACATGAAGTTCCACAGTTCTATCACGTGCACGTCATTCCTTCTTGCTGTATTAAAATAGCTTGTATAGCCTGTTTCAAACATTGAAACGGTGGTACCTGGTAGATTCGTACCCACACCATTTCGTACCTAGTTATTTGCACGAATTGGGGACCCAGCAAGGGTTATATTTAGCCCACATTGATAAACATAATTGTGTCTGTGACAGGATAATGTGGCTTATGTGGTTTGTGGCCAATGTAGCTCCTGATCTCCGGGACATGTGGTCTGATAACGATATACAGATTGATAGAAGCATGACGGGTGCTTCATTTTGGTGGAATAGCGACCAGTGCAGATCGTGATCAGACTGCGGATGCACAGGCTGATCTGTAGGTTATCTGCGCTGGTGTCATAACCCATAAGCCCCCTTTCTCCACTCAGTCACATGTTTTTGTAATCAGTGTAGCTGCTGATCAAACAGCATACTCGTTTAGCCTGATAATGAACTATTGTGCTTGCTAGAAGCATGACTGGTGCTTCATTGATAAAATGGCGGATAGTGGAGGTCCTGAACAGACTGTGCCCAGGCTTATCTGGATCTAGCCTGTTTGCAAAACTCATAAAAAGCCACATTTCTCCAGTGAAAGTCAGTAGTGTTATATTCCTTTTGCCGACAAGCGAGTTGCATTGTTTTAATTATGACAACTGTGTTCAATATGTGTTCAATATGCCATTTGTATTTACATGTTTATATTAAATTACAGACATTGATGGTACAACGTGTATATCGGATTTGCCGACAGACGAAGCAGAGACTGATGATCGAGAAGTCTGCCACACTTCCTGAACAGGTATACATTAATAATTAAATATATATACATATATACATGAAAGTTGTATTGCTTTCAAAGATAGCTGCTTCATAAGGGTAATGAGGTGTTGTGCAAAAACTATATGTGAACATTATATTGTTATATTATTATTGTATTTCATATTCTACAGTCAATTATTTACAACTCCCTCGCACCGCTCAGTCGACAAATGAGCATATCCCGATTTTTAAAAAATGGCTTCCTCAATTCAAAAATTTTCAGAGGGGGCATGCCCCCGGACCTCCCTAGCCAAATCCCTCGCAACGCTCAGTCGACGAACAAGCATACCTCGTTCAAGTTCCATGTGCCCCCCCCCCTTGGTGAAATCCTGGATCCGCCACTGATACTCGCATACAAATATATATGTATGTTCGGTTAACTTAGTACAATAAATAAACATAACCTCGCCCATCCAGTTTCCTAAGCCTCGCCAGACATTTTTTCCCATTCACTGCACTAACCTACTACTATTGTCTATATGTAGGTTCTGTTAACTTAGTACAATAAATAAACATAACCAAGTGTTGACCAATTACTGTTTATTACAAGTTGACTAGGTTTCTATAAATATGGAAGCGTTATGAGATACTAAGTAAAAGCTAATAAGTCATATAGCTCCTAATTAGGAGATAGTAAGTCATAATTAGGATATACTAAGTCGTAATTTGTAGATACACAATCCTAATTGGGAGATTGTGTCAATTGGTGTCCTAATTAGGAGATAGTAAGTCCTAATTAGGAGATAACGAAGTAATCCCATAATTAGGAGTCATGAACTCCTAATTAGGACTTACTAACTCCTATTAATTATGAGATACTATCCCTAATTACGAGATAGCTAAGTCCTAATTACAGATAGTAATAGAATATAGCCACTCCCAACTAATTATGAGTTAGTATCTCCTAATTAGGATGACTTAAAATATTTCAGCAACTGGGACCAGGACGCTTTCATATATATGTGGGATTTGTGACCAGTGTAGCTCTTGATCAAATAGCACACTCCTGTAGCCTGATAACAATCTCTATACTGCTTGTTGTAAGCATTGAAGGTATTTCATTGATGTAATGGCGAATAGTGTAGATCCTTATCAGAATGTGTGAATTGTTAATTCGAGGGAACAAATTGTTAAATTGAGGGAACAAATTGTTATTTCGTGGGAACAAATTAATTAAATTAACAAAAAAAATCCATGTCCCTGCGGGGCTCTGTAGATATCAGAAATAATTGACAACCAAAATTCGAGAAGACATTCATGACATGTACGATGATGCATCATGTAACTACTTGTACACTAAGAGGTCATTGCGTGGATAATTTGATATCAACCTAGACATCAACCTCATGTAACTTAAAAACAGACGGAGATCGAACTAGCCACGTAATCATCTGGAATCGTAGTAATAATATGTATATTATTACAGAGTGCACAACACAGTACAGATCTGAAAGTCAGTGCCGTTTCGTTAACAACAAAGATAGCACAGGCAAATAGGTAAAGTAATACATTTGGACGTACGTTAAAATTTTGCATATCTATTGATCCCTTTCTCGGATAATTACTAACGCTTCATCAATAGTGTCCTTACATTCATACCTAAGGTCAATCAAGTGGCATTGACCTACATTTTTGAAATACATGTCACGTCCGTCCAAATATCACATATGTCTTAAAATTATTATAGAAATTAGAATATCCCGATCTTGTGAGAGGTCCTCACCACAGCAGAGACACATAGCCCACTCCCTAAAAGTCATATTACTAATCTTACTACTTTTATAACCAGGCGTAAGGGATTTGTGGCCAGTGTAACTCCTGATCAAATAACACACTTGTGTAGTCAAATTCCTGCTCCAATCAGATATATAATTACAGCTGCACCTGTAAAAATACAGGTGAAGCTGTATATGCAGGTGCACATGTATATAGATTTGCCTGGGTCAAATTCCACTTCAATCAGATGTATACTTACAGGTGCAGCTGTATTTTTTATAGGTGCAGCTGTATTTATTACAGGTGGAGCTATACATTTACAGGTGCAGCTATACATTTTACAGGTGCAGCTATATTTTTATAGCTGCACCTGTAAATTTAGTATTGACCCCGTTCGTACCCAGTGCATTTAACAGGTTTACTTGTTGCAGGAAAAGGAAGCAGAAAGCGTCTTTAGACGATCTGCAAGACGCACAGTGCAGATGGTTCAAAAACGACATTGAGAAACAGGAGCTGGAGAAAGAGAAACTGCGGCTTCAAATTCAGCTTTTGAAGGGAGCAATCGATAAGCAAAATTCGCAGACATGCGAGGAACTGCTCCACTCTATTATGTTCAAATAAAGGGCAATTTATTGTCCAGTCCGCTTGCGGAAAGCGAGACATAGTGATCACAATGACGTCAGGGTGTCCGTGTTTTTAAACACCTTATATCTCTGCAGTCCTAAGTCACATTGACTTGAAACTTCATATGCTTATTAGTCAACATCCATATATTCATTCTGTGTCCCACATGAAACATGACATGTGACATGAAACTTCATAAATATATATTCATCATCCATAATTTAATTCCATAGCCAACCCTATAGAGTTTGTTAGAAGCAGGCCATGTGATTCACTGACTGAGCGATTTTCGGGCTATTGGTCTAAATATCAGATGCAAAATACATACAGTGTCACCATTAATTATACAGTTTATTACTTTGTACATGTTTTGCACTGTACAACTGCAGATACCATGTGCAAACTACTGGAAGAAGCTATGTATACACTTATATTGTCACTACTGTGGTGATTAAATATATATAGTTTATGTAACCATTTGGAGGCGATTGTCGTGAACTATTGCACGACAGATTGTGTACTTACGCTAAACAAATGAGCGAACGTAGAAAACCGCGTTTGTTTAGCGATATGGATTCAATCAATAGTGCATTACTTCAAGAAATTCAGCCCGCCTGATTTCATTAACGATATATTTTTAAGAAGACGGGTAGTAGTAAACCCGTTCATGAAAACATGCATCTAACTCACAGTGAGTGAACATGGGGTCTTTTTCAGTCAATAAGATATCTGTTTGTCAGAAAGAGATATCTTGTTGATTGAAAGAGATATCTTATTGAATGAAAGAGATATCTTATTGACTCAAAGAGATATGTGTAACTCTGAAATATATATCTCTATGATAATAACAATATATCTATCTGTTTCTTAGACGATATCTCTTTCAGTCAATAAGTATCTCTTTGACAGAACGAGACAGAACGAGATATCTGTTCAGATTCAATGAAACAGATATCTACTTCTATGAATAAGATATCTTATAAATCCAAACAGATATCTTGTTGTATGAAACAGATATCTTCTATGGTGAAATAGATATATTGTTGATTGAAAGAGATATCTTCTTGAATGAAACAGATATCTTATTGACTCAAAGAGATATGTGTAACTCTGAAATAGATATATCTATGATAATAACAATATATCTATCTGTTTCAGAGTTACAGATATCTCTTTCAATCAATAAGATATCTCTTTCAGATATCTCTTTCAGTCAATAATATATCTCTTTGACAGAACGAGACATATGTTTAGAGTCAATGAAAAAGATATCTACTTCTATGAATAAGATATCCTATAAATACAAACAGATATCTTGTTGTATGAAACAGATATATTCTATGGTGAAAGAGATATATTGTTGATTGAAAGAGATATCTTCTTGAATGAAAGAGATATCTTATTGACTCAAAGAGATATGTGTAACTCTGAAATAGATATCTCTATGATAATAACAATATATCTATCTGTTTCAGAGTTACATATATCTCTTTCAATCAATAAGATATCTCTTTCAGATATCTCTTTTAGTCAATAATATATCTCTTTGTCAGAACGAGACATCTGTTTAGAGTCAATGAAAATGATATCTACTTCTATGAATAAGATATCGTATATAGTCAAACAGATATCTTGTTTATTGAAACAGATATCTTCTATGTTGAAAGAGATATCTTGTTAAATCAATTATATATCTATTTGAATATCTGTTTGGTCGACTACTTAACAGTGACTGTTGCTCCCTGCAAGTCATATAATTATTGTCCAATTGTTTAATAAACCTTCACTATATTGTTACAACTTTTTTGGTATTTAATGGCGTGCATTAAAATACTGAGAGGCAAAGTGGTCCCGATACCTTTGCCAGTCTCTGGCCCATTGTATACAGGCGTCTCCGGTTGCTGATCGACGTCGTCTTCGTCATTAAATGTCTCTTTCAACAATATAGCAATATTGTGCAGAACTGCACATGCCATTATAATGAGGCATGCTTTGGTTGGTGTCATTCTTATCTGAAATGGATGATCTCATCTATTATAGACAGGATATGTTTTAATTAAACAGGGTAGGTTGCGTTTACTGGGGTGGACGATACATTTGTATGTTTAAAGTGCGTAGAGTCCGAAAGACTCCTCGTAAACATTAAACAGATCAAATGTATTGAATTTGCATTATGAATTTAAAGGGTGTTTGATCTGTCTTGCTTTGTATATAAAACTGTACATATATTATTCTCTACAGTTTTCACAGTTTTGTGCTGAGTTTATCTGTTAAATCCTGGAAAATACAAATCAAGACATACATGGATGCTATTATCTTCAGGTCTCACGAGACAGTACGGAACTAGCATGGGTGGAAGATTTTTTATATATTCCAGTACCGACCCTGCAAGTGACATCAGTGTGTTTTACAAAGTTGACTTACCCCACACACCGATCAGTTTTTGTGAAGATAACATATATTTCAGTACGTTCAGTACTTTGATGATTTTAGTATACGAAAACATTAACACACATACCTCTGTGTGGAGTACGTGGAATAACGTTGGCGACCTCGATCTTGTCCAGGATCACGGTATGGCGTCATCATGTATGGTTTGCATGCGTACCTGTAATCACATTATATGGTTGTAACTGGAGAAATGGAGATTATGGTATTTGTGAATTGATTTGTATATATTTGTAATTGGTGGAATATTGAACGGTGCATATCTGATTAGACTGTGGGGATTGTACATGCTGATCTGATGACCCACTGCATGGTCGCAAAACCAATAAGCCCCATTTATCTAGTCAACGTCACAAATATTAATACCAAACCGTCAATTCTGTATTCATATTACAATTACCCTGTACAAATTGCTCGAAAACATGTTCAATCATAATTATTACCTATTTGTCTTGTTACAAGCATGACAGGATCTACATTCGTCGCAAAACCCATAAGCCCCAAAACCCATAAGCTCCATTTCTCCAGTGACATGTTGCTCAGTTTTGTGGATGAATACGTACCCGCTATCTCCCAGCAATATGCCATCTTCTAAGGATCTGTGATTTCTTTCAAGGTGGTCCCCTAGGCTCGAGTTCGTAAATACATGGCTGTCATGAGCTGATCCGGGCCATTTTGCGTTTATGGATGTGAATCGTCCTGTCGAATATAGGTATATGTCAATAATTCCAGCAAAAATATATTTACACATTTCCCTAACATTTGATTGGTCCGTAGCAAGTCTCTGTGCAAAATTTATATCCCAGTAAACTCCAATGCCGAAGTACTTTCCGTAACCGTCAGGCGCAGTTAAAATAATTCTTAAGAAAACGGAAAATAAACACATTTTCTTGATGAATTTATTTCAAATGCTGGAATTATAAGGAATGAATGGCCTTTTTTTGGAATTTATCGGGGATATAAACTTGGAAAAGTCGCGGGATACTGGACGAGGCCTTCCGGCCTACGTCCAGTATTCCCGCGACTTTTCCAAGTTTATACCCCGATAAATTCCACAAAAAGGCCATTCATTCCCATAATACATGCAAATGTGAAATATCAAAATACCATACTCAAGTACGTTGGTTCTCAGATATCGCAGCGTCAGAAAATTCCCTGCGCCTCGAGCATTTCATCTTCATGGATAAATAAAACCGTACTATCAATTCGCCACATGATCAAGAAAAGCCAATCCCATGCAAAACACATGTTAAATCCAATAATGTCTGATAAAAGATGGAAACTTGAATTTTTTTTCGAATAGAACATTTTAAACAAACAAAAAGATAGTCAACCCCCCTCCCACGCGTCACATTCCGCAAACCCCGTGTCTGAGAACCAAAGTACTTTTTTATTTTTATGAATGGCCTAACATTGGTGAAACGAAATATATTTTTAAGGATTGTAACAATTTATCACAAAAAAAACAAGCGCAGTTTAGAGCGCACATGCTCGAAATTACCCGTAATATAGAAATTAAGGTATGTGCGTAAAGGTAAATGGATTGGGTTAGTACATATTTAAATGCAAACCGGTAATCCAATTAAGGAACACCCCAATTTAAAAGGTGAACATTAATTAGCATTAATTAATTGTATGTTTGTATATGTATGTGTTATGATTCGTAAGTGAAGATCTACACCATGATGGTGTAGAATCAGAAGGCAGTATGAAGATAAAAGTGTAGATCCTGTTGAGACGGATCGTGAGATCTACAGTAACACTGTTATACACAGCTAGTTATAATATTATAGCGAGGATATATAGTTACTAAGTAATGCATTTGTGCAATATGATGATATTAGCCGTAAAGGCAAACAAGAAATTATATGTGATTTGAGAAATTCTTACACAAATTTTCAAATAATTAAACGGACGTGCGGGACGGACGGAGACAGTGAGACGGACGGACAGGGTGAATTCTCGACAGGGCCCTAATAAAAGATATACTTAGCAAGCACCTCTGCACTGGACCATTTATATTTCACCTGGCTCCCCGTTGGATACCCCATTTAATGAAATGGTGTTTTATGAAACAGACTATAGATTACACTTGCTGCGCATATCTGGGTCACCGCTTTCCGGTTACACGAAACACCCAAATACACACAAATCTGACAATGACACCATTTTCATTAATCGAAAATATGGCGAATTTAACTATTTTGTCAATTATATGATGTGTTTTTGTGTAAATATATGATTTATACTACTATCTGACACTAACTATGGTGTATTTGTAGTATATTTATCTGTATTTAGACTGTATTTGGGTGTATTAGAGTATATTTGGGTGTTATTTTAGTGTTTCGTGTGACACCCCCGCTTTCCACATGGACGTAGAAATTCATCAAAACAAAACAGTGTTGTTTCATCTTAAATAAATAACGTGACATTATGTGATCCTTATATCGTTATAGTGTAAGTCAACACTGTTTTTTGCAAAGTATATCTGCACTACATATCACTAACGGAACAAAAACATACAATAACACTGAACTTTGGGCGAGTTCGTTTGGGATAAAATAATTTATGGGTGGGTGGGGAATAATACTCAAGAAATACTTGCCTTCATGGTCGCATACTGCCATAACATTAATGCTATGGTAACATTTTCTGTTCACATAGCTCTTCTCGTCCTCGACGGGTGCTTGGATGCGTATATGTGAGCCATCCACGCATCCAATGACGTTTGGAAAGCCGCCGATGGTGTAGAATCCATCCCGGATGGTATTTTTTTGGCCCGTGGAAGAAGGGAACTTAATAAATGCATTCATTTTGGACACTAGTGCACAGCACACGTTGTCAATAGCGCGGCTCACTGACGACTTGTCAACAGCCAGTGAATCGCCAATGACTTGCAAGAAGTTGCCAGAGGCCAAAAAACGTAAAGTCAATTTTAAGTTTTTTATTTCCATACATAGTCATATACAAACAATAAATGAGTTACAAGCAGTTTAACAACATGAATTTATAGGTTACACTCCTTGTTTGCAATCAACTATGAGTACATGTATTGTAAATAATATATAGATTATAACGTATTGTTCATTGGATTGGATTTATTTAAGAATGTTATTTAGATGAGAGAATAGAGTTGAAAATGAGATATGGTGAAATAGGTTTAGTAAATAATAATTGAGCAACACATCACGATACAATATTATTATGGTATATGAAGAAGAAGAAGAAGAATGTTTTATTTGACTTAAACTGAATACAGTTCCTCGTCATGAAACAAAATACAATCAATGTAATACATGATAGGTATGAGTGAACATGAGCTGAGATGGATTGCAAGGTAAATACTGTTCTAGAGGGTGAATTTTTCTATTCTGATAACTGTCAATGTTGAATAGGTATATACAATGACCAGCACTTATTTGGTAGATACTGCAATTGTTTAACTTAATGCGAGTTGTATTCTGACAAAGTGGGCCATGCCACAACCGCGACCAGCATACATCCCGGCCAGCCTGCGTATTCACACTCTGACAAAGATGTAGACTGATCAGGAGCAGGTCCCACTTTGTCAAGACACGCCTCGCAACTCTATATGTGACTTCAACAGTCTGTGGTATCGATATTGGTGGTGGACATGGTGTATGAGAGTATTATCCAACTATGAGCTACACTGCCGACAGCTATTTAGGCGTATTTTGTCATAGCATATCACACTCTAACCTATAATCGTGTACTATGCAATTTGCATGATTAGACGTTTTCTTATTGCAAATGCTTCAGATAAAAATTTACATAGATTGATCAATTCTTTTCTGTTAGTCGACTGCAATAATAATACAAGTTTATGTACACTTGTGTGATTGAGGTAGTACCGTTTATATAGGACCGTCTAATGTTCTCATAAACAGGACATTTGAACACAAGATGGTACTCGTCCTCTAAATCGTTTGTATTGCACAGCGGCACACGCGTTCATGTCTCTCTATTCGGTTTGGTCCATATCTTCCAGTCTCTATACGTAACGTATGTGATGATAACACAAGTTTACTAATTGAAGTTCTGAGCCACCTGCTCCGAAACTTTGTCCAAATAACACGAATACTGAAAATCTGGTTTTATGTACTTGTCAATGTCAGTACTCTATTACTTTGTACATCGGCATGCCATTTTTGCACGAAACAATCAAACAACGCTTGTCTAAACTGCGGTATGAATGCATTTTCTGAAACACAGTGAGGGTCATTCCATACATATGTGAAACCTAAATTATCTAATAAGCACTTCACTTTAGTTGCCCAATTGTTAACCCCGCGTGTACAATCTAATAGAATACCATTGTATACCACTTTCAAAATACAGTTATCCGTTTTAATCAGCTTAAACCAGTACTTTATGATTCTTGTATATCTATTAATGTACAATGGATAACGACAGAGTTCACCATAAACGCCTACATTACTCGTCGATATTTTCACGCCCAGAATAGTTTTACAAAACTTGAGATGAATTAGCTCCATCTCTTTCGATTTTGTATGGCCCCACACTTCACATCCATAGGAGAGAATTGCGGATACGCTGTATGCTGTTATACCTAACTGTAATATTTGTATGTATAATCAGAAGGTTCGTGTATCTCTAAATGAGTGTTAGTCTAATTGGATAACATTCCATTTTCGTTCATGAACTATGAGCTTATTTCTATTCATTGCAATTTCTTTTTCAATATTTTGTGTTGCCTTTAGGTAAGACATAAACTCTGGAAATTTGGGTTCCGTGTTTCGTAATTTACATGTATATATAAAGTATTTTCCTAGTATGATACAAACGTTGAAAAACTTGTTGTCTTGCTCATATTGCCCGAAGCAAACAGTGTGCCAATCAAAATTACATACAATATTTTAATTGTTTAAAAAGGTATTCAGCTGTGACCAAAAATGTTGGCTTATAGTGCATTCCCAAAAAAGGTGCTTATTTGTTTCTGGAGCCATGGCGCAAAAATCACACAAATTGGAGCTGACAATGTTACACTTAAGTAAATAATCGTTTGTAGCAACAATTCTCATCAAAAATTTGTACTGAAAATTCCTAAGTTTAGAACTTATAGTGTTTGTAAAATGATTTGTGTAGACTATCTTCCAATTTATATTTTTATCCGCGAATTCGTCATCCCATTTTGTCTTGGCTTTATGCATAGCCGGTTTCTGTTGATTAAGAAACATGTTATATAGCTTCTTATTACATTTGGTCGTGGTTTTTTATTTAATTCGTGTTCTCCAGTCTTGAGGAATGCACGAAATCAGTTTGAAGAATTTTAGGTAATCGTTATTACTAACATCAAATTGTTCTTTTATTTTTGTAAAATTGAAGATTGATGTAGTTCTATAATCGTATAGTTGTTCTATATATTTAATCCCCTTATTAGCCCATTCCTTGTAGTAAAACATTCTTCCATTACCTTTTATTTTCGAATTGTTCCATAAAATTTGCTTTGATATTGTTTCTGGATTATCGCAGAAGCTTAGCTTGCACCATGATTTAAGAACATCTGTCAAAAATTTATTTTTTATCGAATGTTTTACGTCTGTTTGGTTTACATTTCCTTCAAATATATGTACACCACCAAAAGGCTTCAAATAATTTAAATATAGTACTTTCCATTTTCCGTGATTTTCAGTTTCTGCAAGTCGTTTGACCCATGTAGCCTTTAGTGCATCCATAAACGATTCTAATTCTATCATTTTTACCCCGCCTAACGTAAAGTCAGTAGAACTTGCGTTTCTACAGTCAGCGCAAAACTTCTGCAAGTCTTCATCTCAACGTCATCGTTGATGAGTGAACATAAATACTCGATGCCATTTTTAGAAAAGCGATACCTGTCTTTGCACTCTCTCTCTGTCATTTCTGATAATTTGTATACATGTTGGCGATTAATTCTTATTTTAGGCCTCTGCGGCAGAAATCCAACAACTTGGGCGGCCATATTGGATACAAATTTTAACTGATCAGTTAACCGGTTAACAGAGGTCCGGACCACTGTTAAATGTATCGATCAGTTAGCGATCAGTTAACCAATCAATATTTTTGAACAACAGTTAACTAATCGGTTAAAATTTAACAGAGATTTTAACCATTCAGTTAAGGATTTAACAGTCCGTTAAGCTAACTGATGTTTTGAACAACCGGGCCCTGGTCTAATTTATTATCAACTTTCAACGCCATTTACAGAATATATGGCTAATTTTGGAAATAAAAAACAGCAAATTACGATGACGTCTGCTCTGAAATATCTGTGGACGTAATTTACAGAAATCGATTATATTTTAAGGCTACATCTCTGACTAATTACGAATTTATGTATGGTCTTTGTTTACAGCCGACACATTACACAGATCTAGTTATAAATACACGTCGCTTTGTGTTGATTTGATGACACCACACAGCTTCTATCACCGTATTTAGTTGTGCCGATATTGTTTTAAAAAATCAGTAATTTTTTCCGTAAATGGTGTTGAAAATTGACACAAAATATATTGCCGCATTTCTCCGATAATCGTTTAGAAAATCACCAATATTTTCTGTAAATAGTGTTGACACAAAATTCAGCGCTCACGCGGAATTCAAATAAAATAAAAATCTATAATTTAATAAATAGACGCCGAATGCTACTGTGTTTGCGGCCAGTGAATTCTGGTCGTGGTAGCCACATGCGCAGTTCGAACAGTGTTGTGATCAGATGGAGGACAATAATTATTTCAAATTCATAAAAAAATGTTTGCTGTCAGAAAATTAATTAATTGTGACAGCCATAAAAATAGATTTTGGGACAGTAGCAAATTATATGGTATAGACAGTACCTCAAACTTAAAAAAACAGTAACAAACTGTCTGTGTATATATTACTTAAAGACGGACACTTTCATCGTTGGTAAGTTTCTATCAATTTATAGCTATTTTTATTAAAATCATAAAATTGTGAAAATATTAAAATAAAAAAAAATAATATATATGGAGAAAAAAACAAAACTTTCGGGAATCGGTAATTAAATCATAGAAGTCGGTGACCTTAACCTCACGACTATTGCGCCATTTACGACGGTTTCATTTATACAGAAGTGCTATCAGTATTACGCAACCATTTGAACGTAATAATTATTAAATTATTTGCAACTCCATCTACAACGATACCGTTACAGAGATAAGCTATTGAAACAGCATGTATTAGTACCCATAACATAACGAAGTAATGTATCATTATATATCACAGGAGATAGATTAAAACTATATATACTAATAAACAGAACAATCCGCTTGGCTCGTATGAAAAGAGTGATATTGATTATCTCCATTGCCGAAAGTAGTTCACTGATTTATTAATTCCAAATAAGACGTGTTTGCGTAATGAAATGTTCAGCCACTATATTTAGAGTTGATTGCACACGTTGCTGCCATCAGTTCACATACCACAACGCATATTACCGCCCACACACGCGCTCACTACGTGTCGCACCGCCAATCACATACTAGTATAGCGATGCGAAATCACGTTTAGGGGCGGAGCTTCGCGAATGGGCTGGGTAAACAATAAGTAAGTTATAATTCACATATTGAATTTTTAATAAAGTTATTAAAAATTAAATATGTTATCTATAACTATTACGTAAAGTGGGGCTTCTGCGTTTCCAGGTGGAGTATTTCTATAATTACTTACTGTAAGCGAGCTGCAGCGTGACCTGCGCACGCATCCCTGATGTTGTTGTAGACAAATGCGTCGTCATGGACACCGGACGGATGGACCTTGGCCAGGGTGATGTGGCCGGTGGTGTGGAGGTGCATCAGTTTACAGGCGTAGTCCTTGGCCGTGGCGTCACTACACGTGCCACCTGAAAATGGCGGGAACCTATATAGTGATTATTGCCAACTGGCAGATTAGTCGCGAACAGTAACTCTTACAATCTACGGACGGTACGGGGTATGTTTCAAGAGTTTCTTTTCGCAACTAACGACAGATATGTAATGCTGAGAGCACGATTCGTCCGCATATATGCGGAGATATTCAGGGAGCGGATTGTCGATCGTACATGCGGACAGCCAGCCTCTAAGTACATGTAATTTATCTGTTCATACTGCAGTGAAACCTCGCTAAACCGGACACCCTTGGGGTCCCCTTGGTGTCCGGTTTAGCGAGGTTTCACTGTAAATCAGGCATTTGATTATTCAGAGGAACAGTTGTATGCTATGCGATCACGAACATGCATTATCACCTGAGATAAATGACCATCAAAATTATGATCACATATGTTTCTTGTTGTCCGGTTTAGAGAGGTTCCACTGTATGTCTCTTTCTACTAACACACGGGTACAAACTCCGAAAATGTGCAGCCATGGAATACGTTACGTTTCCCTCGTGCTTTTGCAAATGTTACGCAATCCTCGTATGTTACCATAGCCTATATTGTTTCGGGTATTTGCATGTATCTGAATATTAGTATAGTAGTACCACTTTGTCGTGGCGTTTACATGCTTTTGTTTACATAACAATCAGTTATAAATAATAAATGAATTCCTTAGGGATTGCCCACGTCTGTTTCAGACAACGACAAAAAGTATACCACTTTGTCCTGCCGTTATTACATGCCTTTGTTTATAAAACAATCAGATATAAATAATAAACGGAATTATGTCGGCATTTCCCATGTCTGTTCACTCATCATACATAAATTATCGATACAATTTGTCAATTCACAATTCAATTCAATTTCTTTCTTTCCTCTTTACAGACATCATGGTATAACCAAATGCAATATAATATCAGAAGCAAATACTAATGGGGAACATGCAGTGAAAATATACATGATTCTACTGTGAGTACGGTGAGAAAAAAATGAAGTAAACTTTGTACACATGTACACAGTTATCGATCATGGCTACTAAACGCATACGCATTTGGACATGGCTTCGCATTGTTTAGATAATTATACGCTTCTTATGTGAAGTAAAACTTAGTAAACCGTAATTGTTGGAGACTAGATTCGAAGCGCCCGCCGTATTCTTTCTTATTTTTATATATGTTATGAAAATAAATAAACATAATTTGCCGATGTGGGAATCCAACTCGGAACCCGCTGTTTCAAAGGCAGCATGTGTACCTAGTATACTAATGGACCATATATTTACAATCTTTGGTATTATTTGTATACACTCGTCAGCACGGTATGTATAACAGTGGCAAACGTCATGTGATCTATGACGAATGTTTATTTTTAAAAATACCCTTTGTTTACAATAATATTTACAATAATAGCGAGTCAGCACAAAATGGCGGACCTATACATGGACGGTGCGTGTTTATCTGCTTTTACAGCTAAATATTACACTGTCCTTAATTGCATAATAGAAACGCCCATTCAAACTATTGCGTGTATATCCCAGTACATTATATTTGCCCCATGTGACGTTGTTGATTCGTTAATATAAGGTTCGATCATGTCCAGCCGTGTGCAAACGTTTGCTGTGGCCCGAGGGAACTGTTTGAACCCAAGGCCGCAACAGCCGTGTGCAAACGTTTGCTGTGGCCCGAGGGAACTGTTTGAACCCAAGGCCTGCCGCAGGCCTTGGGTTCAAACAGTTCCCTCGGGCCACAGCAAACGTTTGCACACGGCTGGACATTATCAAACGTTATTGTTACATTACCAACAACAAACTGATTTTTATAAATCGTCCCATTCACGTAGATCATTTTCAGTATTCACATTCCGGGGCCATATGTTTGCAAATATGTGCAAACAACGGAAACCATGTATTACTGACAATGTTTGTTTGACGTCATTAAATTGCAGGACGTTCATCGTCGTTGTCAATGTCGTCCCGATATTGACTGACAACGTCGCTGTTCTGTTAATTGCGACAAAATAACGTAAAACAATAAGATACCAAATTTTAATTTTACATTTTTTGAAAATAATAAAACATGCAATAAGAAATAAATCATGGGCAGTTGCGTTAATTGTAGTCCGAAAAAACATTGAAAAAAAAACATGCCAAAAAACATTTGGCATGTTTTTTCAATGTTTTTTGGTTACTACAATAAACGCAACAGCCCATAGTTTATCCTATGCCATTTCTAGCATTGATGTCACGTGTTATTTTATAGATCGTTATATCTTCGCCCGAACAGCTGTATATATTCATTTCCATGTCTGTAATATAAGTTATTTACAGCATGCACATTGTGCAGCATGGCGGGTAGCTAAATAATTAACAGTCTATTATATTAATTGACGAGGGAGCGCAACTATGTCTCCGGAAGTATATAGCAAATAATAATGGACTGCGTAACACTAAATACAGTGAAAACTCTCCAAACCGGACACCCTGGCACTGTAAATCAGAGCACTTCATGACACATTATAGTGTTTTGCAATCATGGAAAGTCATTGTAATCAGAGATACATAATAGCGAAACACATCTATAATGTCCCGAGTGTCCGGTGTAGCGGAGTTCCACTGTATGTAAAAAGAAAACTTAATTAGAAATTGACAGCTCTTCTCAATGTGTGTCTGCAGTTAAGTTGTTTCTGTCTGTTTGTTATAATTAGAAACAAATTTCTACCCATGTAACCACGGCACTAACCTACTGTTCTCTATATGTATAGGACATGTAAAGACACACTACTATACTGTCTGTTCCACGTTTGGCTGCCGACGAGCTTTTGGACATTAAACACATTAAACCCAAACAATATTTAAATGTAAGCACTTGTTCATCAATAACAAAAAAAGACACCCTGTCTAAAAAATATTAGTTTATGAAATTCCGTAAAATATTGATTTTATTTCGAAAAACGATTTTGGGAAATTAACGGGAATTTAACATGGGGGCAAAACATATTTTTTTTTACAATTATTTTTATTTGTGGACCGATTTTTCAAAATCTAACTAAGTCTTATGTTTTCTTAGTTGCATAATTTCCAAGCTATCTAGACAGATTTCGGAGTCAATTTCCGATTCCTTTCGTTTTTTTCACTCCTCCCCCACCTCTTCTGCCTCTCTTCACCCCATATTAAATTCCCATAGGAAGTAGTTTACATGACACGTGTTTCAGTGTCGATATATCTACGCCTACGCCATATTTGCCTCACAGCATACATACCTGACGTATGATGGTGGGCGCATTTGGAATGTGTGCTCGTTGACAGATAGTTTCCAGCCACCCACGCAGCCTGTGAACAAAACATGAAACACATTACATGTACATACTTATTTATCAGGTAACCTGCCCTGTATTGACCGAATACGTACAGACTGATAACATATTGTTGTATCAGGCATTGACCTGATATCAACATCCGGGTTACAACAAAGTGAAAACTGACGTTCCATTGGTCGGATGACGTCATGTGAAGTTACCGAATGACGTCAGTGTAATGACGCAACGTCCGCGTTCTGTCCATAGAATACGACGTCATATAATGTCATTTCCGAGCATAAAACGTTACCTGATAAATATAATACCAGGCTAGTGTATTTTGATATCAAGTTTATCAGGCTCGGCTCGGAAACGGTAGGAATTCCTCGGCAAGCCTCGGAATTCCTACGCGTTTCCTAGCATTGCCTGATAAACTTGATATCAAAAGACACTAGCCTGGTATTCTCTATATCAACGAACATACATGTATAGGTCCGCCACTTTGTGCTGACACATTATTATTGTTAATATTATTGTAAACAACGGCTATTTTTAAAAATCAGCATTCAGTTCGCCCATCGATCATATGACGTTTGTTACTGTTATAATACCGTGCTGACGAATATACGTACGGAAGCCCATTAGGGCCACTTCACTTTTTTTTAATTTCAATTTATTCAAGATGTTTTCTTGAATTTTCAAGATATTTTCTTGAATTTTCAAGATATTTTCTTGAATTTTCAAGAAAAGAACTTGAAAATTCAAGAAAAGATCTTGAAAATTCAAGAAAAGATCTCGAAAATTCAAGAAAAGATAAAAAAAAAGTGAAGTGGTCCTAATGGGCTTCCGTATATACGTAATACCAAAGCTATGTAAACAGATGACCCACTAGAATAATGGGTACATATGCTGCCTTCGATACAGCAGGTTCCGAGTTCCATTCCCACATCGGCAAATTGTGTTTATTTATTTTTATAACATTTAAAAACAATAAGAAGGAAAACTGAGCGGACTCTTTCAAATTTTGATTATTAAAATGATGCATAATCTTGAAATTCACTCGGGCATTTAGCTACATGTACACCAGCGACAAAAAGATCAACAATATACTTTTATTTTCAAAAAGTAGATATAACAAGAACAATTATAACATGAATGATCATGTTATAAAAGAACGCTTTGAGTGTACGTTATTACTATTGAGGCCAACTACATGTTTGCAAGTAGCATGTAAAGTTATAGATATCAGGGTATGGGATCAGTGGTTTCCGAACCTGCTTTTCCGACGTGACGTATTCTGTGACGTCATTTTTACAGTAAATTTTCTTGAAACTTTTCCAAGCAAACGGACGGATTTCGATGATATGTATCTCACCATAGAAGTGACATACCGGTTCGATGATATGTATCACACCATACATTCACGTTCTTTAGATTTTTATTCACATACATGGTAACCGATTCTTCGTCAAAACCAGAAAATTGTTAGATTAAAGCAAAAACTATACCATAATGCAAGAACTGGCATCATTAAACGAAGCTTAATCCCCTCGCACTGGCATCATTAAACGAAGCTAATCCCCTCGCTGGCAGCCTTGATAATAAAAAAGTACTCCGTGACTTGGGCGGTCGAAACGTGGGTCATATGAGTCTACTCATATGCTAAACCATGCTCCATAGACACACATTATGGTCAAATAATATCAAAATCGTGGAAGCAATTCACAAGTTATTGAAAAATGAAAGGTGTTACTAGCGTACGTACATATGTACGCAGTACATGGACTAACGATATACCAGCTCTTGCCTGTCGACGAGGGGATACTAATTGGCAACTGTTAAGCATTTAATGCGTTATGTTTCATTAAACTCTGTCTTTCATTATAAAGATATTACATTCAACATCCTGCACCACCTTTAATTGACATGGCGCAATTTTAAATATTGCGCGGGCCCAATTTTCCCAATTTTAGTACTTTCCCCTCAACAAAAAAGCCGGCATCTAGTCGCACGCTGACTGAGCGCGATATATAAACTTACCCAGGGAGATTACATTACGCGTCCACTGGCGGTTTGTTTCGGTGAGTCCGCACAGTACAACAGTCCGACTTGGCAACGCCACCTAGCAACTTATCATCGACACTGCAGTGCATGATATAAAAATCCTAAAACCATCAACTTCTAAAACTGGCGTTTTGAAGAAAGTCATGAAATAAAATTATGCAATATTAAATTCGATAAAATTGACGCAGTACAATTTGAACAACGTTATAAGCCAAAGATATGAGTGCCAGAAATAATCCACATTCAAACACATGAAAATGTTTGCCATTTCTCCCATTTCATTGTCGAAACTCCAGACGGTTTTACAGAATGTGAAAGCCGTGGAAAATGTATACTGGATATCAAATACTCCTACAAGCACTAATATGAACTTGTGAGTGAAATTCACGACAGGTCATACATTACATCGAAACAGAAATCATTGCCTTGAAAAAGTCTGAGAAATATTACACACACACAAGTACACATTCAAACGGGTGTATGTCAAACATTGTTCTGCGACTTTGCACTGCAGTGGAGTAGCCAGATTCATGCAGAGGGGGTGTGAATTGTGAATGGAGTTTGGAAGGGGTGGTGCGAGAACATACATTCAATTTCTTCCATTGTAGTGATTTTCACATATATTATACAGGTAGTTATTTCCCCAGAAAACGTAGGTTAAAGTAAAAAAATACCCACTGACCATGGGATGCAATTACACACCCACTGGTGAATCCATGTGACAAGTGTTTTGTATGATGTGGTGTTTGTGAATGAG